>JARHVA010000584.1:3705000-3800000 GCA_037957365.1 Torreya grandis
TATTATTATTATTATTATTATTATTATTATTATTCATAAATGAGTTTGTCATTGTTTTATTTTAAATTGATTAGATTAATTATTACATAGAAGGATCATGTAACTAAATTTATTGAGTTTATTATGAAACCATCAATGTTAATTTAATTTATATCAATATATCTATATATAAATACAATTATATAAATATTTTTACCTAAATATGTATTTTAATATGTAAAAATGCTAGAATGACATTATCTAAAACTAATCATTTATTTATTTTAAAATTTTAATAAATAAGCATATCTATATATTAAATCTGCCTATCTACAAAATACTATTTTAATGAACATATATTTATACAACTATGTATTTATATAAAATCATATTTACAACCATTATTAAATATTAGTTGGGCTCAATCAAAATAATAAAAGTGTTATTATTCCCATATTAAAAATATATTTTGTTGTTGATACACCCAAAAGATACAAGTCAAGTAATTAGGACTAACTTAACATAACATGACCACTTGATAGGTTTAAGCAAGTTTTTTAAGTTAATAAAATATGGTTCAATGGATAAACATAAAAAAAGTGACTCATCAAATAGAAACCCCCAAAAGGCATAAACATCACAATAAGTGATAATACAAATAGTTGTTAGTGTTAAATACACATAGTCCAAGGTGGTCTTACAAGAGTCACAATGAACTTGATTCCAATTTACCATAACAAGGTTAATCAATCATAAGACATCTCACTCGCACATCATGCACACAGACACAATCGATACACCTATAGTATAAATAATTTCATGTCATCATAAAAACACTATAGATCTTGAGAAGGGTATTACATTCAACCCCCCTTTAAAAAAGGCATTGTCCTCGATTCTTATATAATAAAATCCTATAGTGAAATCCACCACATTACCTAATAGTAAAAATTTGTTACTGAGTGAATCCTCATAATATTACAAAACTCAAATAGCTAATTTCTAAATGGTCACAAAAAGTTATAACACTAAAATGTTACTATCAATACTCTGATATACTAGAACATAAGTTCCTATGCCAAATAATAATTTTGCCATCCCAAGGTACAATCAAAGTAAGAAATATAGTTTCAAAATATAGAACCAATGTAATTTATGTAATACCAGTTAACTATGTAATGTTGAATCAACTGCTAATCGAAACATACTATCATGTTATACCTACTAAACAAAGTATCACAACTTGAATAATTTTCATATATCATATTCATTATCAACTAATTTTAGGAACTATCAAGGCACTAAGTAAGATTAAAATGACTAGTCTACCATACAATAATATCATATCCACTGTGCAATAAATGATAATGAGAATGACTACCAAGTCATATAAGAAAGCATATAATGCTATAATAATATCAAAAACACTTTAGTGTGCAAGGAATAATATTACCCATGAATTTCCTCATCAACATCTTGCCAAACCTCCTTAGACCCCTCAAAATTACTTAGACCTCCCAACTACTTAGACCCCACCCCCTGCACCCCCCTCCCCCCCCCCAAAAAAAAAACTCCTTATTCCCTCCTTAGACCTCCCAAATAAATGGCCATAATAATATATATAAATAATGATCAACATCATGTCTAGTGGTTTGGAAGGATGGTGTCATTAACCTATTTTGAATAGGTTCCCATCTTGACCCAATAGCTTTTAAAAGCTATTTCTTCTCCCCCACACAATGCACACTACAAACAATACAACATATATATAGAAATCACATGAACCAAAGTTCATCAAAAACTAAAATACTATAATAAATTTGAATAATCAAATCCAAAATCATCAATATAAGAATAAGTAAATCATCAATATAAGAATAAGTAAGTCAATGAAATTAGAAAAATAAGTTAAAAAATCAAAATCCAAATTCAAGAGAAGTTGGTGCCATTAAACGAAACAAGTCCAAGTCACAATTATCAATTCAACAAAATAAACAAAAAATAAAATTTCAATAAAATAACTTATAAATGTTCAAAACTCCAAAAACATAATTAAATATAGACTCAAATTCAAGGACTAGCGTTGGTTGTCAAAGAAAAATAAAAAAGCATTACATTACTTGAATGATGTGACTATAAAAAGTCACCCAAGGGGAGAAGGAATCAATAAAAATCAATTAGATCCTAGAGGTGAGAGAAAAAAACCATATTGAATACCTCCTTGAGGTAAGAGAAAACATAATAGTATCCTCCATATACCTCCCAAATAGTAACATGATTTCCTCCCAGAGGTAATAAGTAAGACTTGACTACTTCCTAGAGGTAGGAGAAATAAGAATAATAGTAATCCTCCCTATGCCTCTCGATAACAAGTACTGATGTAACTATATAGAAATAAACCAATTGTGAGTCTCATGCTTAGAAACCATTGCTAAAATCACCCCAATAAATCTTCCAACTATCCCAAAGTATCTGAATCAACTAATATACAAGTCTCTCATTAAATAATGTGTCATTTTTTTTTATTGCACCTAACTCAAATACTTTCTTAGAACAACACTATGTTTACTCATGATTGTTTTGTTCTATTGTAAATCAATATGTATTGATAGTTCTCATGTAATATCACTAACACAAATATCTCGATATTTGCACTATCTCAATTAATTTACAGGGATAAATCATTTTTCAATCTCATTTAATATGTCTAAATTAGGGTAATCATATTAATTAAAAAATAATACTCACACATATAAACACTATTCCACGCTCAAACAAACACCCAAGTGAACCATCATTGTAATATAAATAGTCATATCAAGAGAAAATTAAATAACTTACTAATTCTCTCATAATAGGAATCCATTTTCATTCTTCATAATGAAGAGGGGGATACAAAATCAATCTAATAAGACCTTTAACTACACACTTACTCTTGAATCACTTGAGGTTACATGTAATATTCAACTGCATAAATCAAGGACAAAATTATAACTTACAACACTCTTGTTTAAAACATAAGCATTCAAATCATACTAGGTTCCATCTAGTTATAACAAACAACATGCACAACGTTAAAAATGCACTAAGGGTTAATTAAATTTCATAACTACAACATAATAGAAAAAAATCTCTTTATAACCTCATGGCTTATGCTTACCCAAGACGAGTAATGAAATACTAAATAAATCTTTCTAACTTAGAGTTACCACTGCTAATAGTTTGTTATAAAAATAATCAACTTTATTGTATTGTTAACTATATACATATTCCATTATTAGAGTCATATTCACTCAACATACCAATACATAATAATTATAAGTATATAGAAAAATATTTAAGTACCTATTCACCATGCAAAAATATATATACATACATACACACATACATACAAAATTTATCCACATATAGTCACCTTATATCAAGGAATAATAGACTGATCAACATAAAATTTCATTAATGAGGCATGAGAGCAATACAACCAACAAGAAAAGTTCATCATTTTATTCATTTCATAGTTCAATGGTCCATGGTGGCTAGATACTCCACCATAATAACAAACAAATAAAAAATAAGTTCTCTCTAACAGGATGGTCCCATCCACCAATGGAACAAATCTGACAACTAAAATTCAATTATTCCCATCAAAGTCCATGTCTAGAAATACATGCACTTTCACCATGTCATTCCACTTATACACACATGAGAAACATTTGCATAATGCATATATCAGAACACCAATACTCTAGATCTCTTAGTGTTTAACCATGTTATAATACCAAAATGTAATGCCCAAAATTTACATCTCAGGCACACACAAATCACACAATTTATTTTGACACTTCACTCAAACACACTACCACTTAAAAAAATACAATAGATTCAACCATCACATATGATTCCAGAAGGGATAATAACTAGTAAAAAACACTTACTATAAATGTATTGAAATTCTAAAACACATTTAAATCACAACACACTAGATCTACACCTGAACCTATTACAACAAAGAGGACACACTAAAGGATAAATCACATGTATAAACATATTGAATAAATACAAGCCAACATTGAAGGTTTATAACTCAGACTCCATAACAAGAAGGATTATTTAAAATTGGTGAAACTTGATTACACTCTTTCTATTACATATTAGATTTATTAATACAACCAAAAACATAATATGAAATCATGGTAATAGAAATAATGAATAATGTAATGTTGAAAACCACAAAACCACATACACACCACAACTCACAAGCAACTTGTATAAAATATCTCAAAAATAGTAGAAAACTAAATTGAAGTTGTAAATCAAATAGTGAAGATTTATACAACTCATATTATTTGTAAAATAGAAATAATGTAATAAAAACATGAAACAAAAAGTCTAAACCAAACTAAAATTAAGAACATATAATTCTAGATAACTTTGGTATTGAATGGGTCTATAACTCTGACCTTAAAGAAGTAATCCTCAGCTAGAATCCTACCTTTACACATCCCTGGCTCATGGAATTATGGAATCAAACTCTACCCTATTTGATTTGGATTTTATGGAAAGAGTGCAACCACAAAATTTTCAGGGACATTGCTAGAAATGCATCTCAGGTGTTTCATTCTTTTGTTAAGACTTTTATGGAAAGTGTCACCACTTCCCATATTCGTTCTATGGAGAAACCCATAACTCAAGTTGAAAATCAAATTACAGCTAATTGGAAGGTTTTAAACCATATCCCTAATTATAATAACTCCAAAGTTCTACAAAGACTAAATACTAAATGGATTCCCCCAAATCCTAATTGGATGAAACTTAACTTTGATGGAGCCTCCAAGTCTGATGTTAAAGCCAGTGGAGGAGGAATTATAAGAGATGATAAAGGATGTATGATTGCTATCTATGCTTGTGGAATAGGATTCCAAAGTAATAACTATGCTGAAGCAATGGCTATCCTATGGGGGTTAAAATTGGCTATATCCCTAGGAATAAGGAACTTGTGTGTTTAGGGAGACTCTAAAATGGTCATCGATGCAATTAATAAAGCATCGAATATGGGAATTAAGCTAAAATATATCATTAGGGATATCCAATTTATTTTTCAAAAGTTTTCTAGAGTGGATATTTCACATATTTACAGAGAGGGAAATAGTGCTGCTGATGCTTGTGCCAATCTTGGTCAGCAATTTTCAAATTGGTGGTGTTGGTGCCAAGTTTCTCATATTCCTTTAAACATTAGGGATATTATTCAAAAGGAGATGACTTGTCAAATATGATTCAAACTTATGAGAAGGATAGCTCTCATAGGCAGTCCATTTGGAGGGGGCCATCATGGATCTCAGAACTTGATAACTATTGTACTCTTTTGATAAACATTCATGATTTATTGTATCAAGATGTTAAGGCACACAGGTCTCATTATGAAGATCACTAGGAAATGATTTCCAAGCATGGGAGGAGAAAATGTCATCACTGTATGGTATTTCAAATTATGAGCCATCACATTATCATTATGCATAATCAGGAGCAAAGGTAGTAACCACTTCAAAGATGAAGGTTAAAATTAAGAACTCTATGGGTTTGGTCTATAAATCCAAAATGGGAGGAGACCAAATTCAAATAGAACCAGACTCCTGCTATGAGTTCAAAGATAATCCATTGGTTTGGCATTACTGTAAGGAAGGGGGGATTAGCCCATACCTGGAAAGGCTCAATGGGTTTGATGAAAGTTTTTTTGAGTAGTTTGTGAGGTCTTGGTTAAATAGGCGAGTCACTATTGGTAGAATTAGTTTTGAGATTTATGAAAAGGTGATTGCTATGGCTACAAGAATGTCCATGCAGGGGATAAAGCTACAAAGGGAAACAAAAATTATGGATCTTTTAAGCCAAAAATTGTTCCTGGGAGAAGGTGAAGAACTTATTCCTTACCAAGGGGGATTCGAGCGTGCTAAACTACCTAAGCCATGGGACAGAGTGTGATTCATCCTCATGAATTACTTCACTCTCAAAGGATGATATACCAAGTTCTATAATTACCATTCCCCCTTTTAAATCACTTTAGGTGTAATGCTCTCATCATTTTCCCTTTTTACCTGCTCTCCTCTCTAGAACATTCTGTCCTTAGGGTGAGAGAAAAAATGTCTAAAAAATTGGATATGAATCTACCAGGGCCTCATTTTCTATTTATATAATTTTCACTATGCCCTTGAGCCATCTAAGACTATCAGAATTGATAGTGGGGATATTTCTTCTAATCCTTTGTCTAATGATGTTGTCGATGAGTCCTGTCTTTCCCCTGTTCCTACCAAAACTAAAGAAGTATCCTTCTCTACTCTTGAGGAGACCCCTATTGACACCCATAGCTCCTTTGTGAGAAAGAAGGGCAAGAAGAGGAAGGTTGATGTGGAGGAAGAGAATATTGGGGGGACCACTGTGGGGACCCATAAAAATCTTAGTAGGACCACTGGGGGTCAAGGTGGTAAATATTATGTCTTCTAAGGTTAATAAGGAGGGCTTCTCCTTTGAAGTTCAAAGGTTGGGGAAGATTACTGGTAAACCCACTCCTAAGGCTAGACTTATTGACTATTCAGAGAGTGCCTCAGAGGAAGCCACCCGGGAGGAAGAGTTTAAGGAATTGGAAGTCCAAGAAATTTTTGAGGATACTGAAGGGAAGCAGGAGACTAGGGAATTTGAGGCTACTGAAGAGGATGGTGCTAACATTATGGAAAATACTAACAAAGAGGGGAAAATGTATGTGTAGGAAGCTAATGAGGATATCAAGAATGAGATTGGTTTTAAATATAAAATTGATGCCCTAAAGGATCATATTTAGAAGCTGGAGTAGAACTTCACCACTGGGCTCCAAAATTCTATCCTCTTGAACATGTCTATGCTGAAGGAAGTGGGTAATATTGGGCCTATTATTAATGCAGAGAATACTAAGAAACTAAATGATATTCTCAAATCAATGGTTATGTAAGGAGAGACCTCTCTAACTCTCGTCTTTCTATTTCTTGTTTCTTTTTGTTTGCTATGTCTGTTGGTACTCTACTAGTGTAGCCTCTTCTCAGAAGGCATATTTTGTTTAATTTCCTTCTTGTCTTTTCTTCTCTATAAGGGTTCAGCCCCTGGTCTACTACCTTACATTATCAAAAACAACATAAATATATTTTTTTCTAGAAAATAGCTAACAAACCAGGTATAAAGAGGACTTATAAAAATATTAGGAGTTGAAAACCAAATTAAAAAGGTTAAACATAAATATGAAACTTAGAATAAGATTTTTTTTTTAAATTTTTATTTAGGAAATGTTAAACTAGATTATTAATACAACACTTTTTCTAGAGTGACTTCACAAATTAAAATAAGGTACAATAGAAAATTTTGAATAAATTTGACTTAGAATGGGGTCACTAAAAATAATAGATGAATAAAAAATTTGAAACTAAAGGATCCTATATAAATTTTATTAGAAGTATCTGCTGGGGGGGATGAATTAGTTACTTAAAAATCACTATTTAATTCAATTCATCATTCATGAAGCATTCATTTACATAAAATATTAATACATAAACAAAACAACTACACAAGCATATCACAAGGGAACATAAGAGATATGTGGAAAACCCTCGTGGGGGAAAAAAACCACTAAAACATGCATATGGACTATAGTCCTATAATTTCAATATCTAATTTTTAATGAAGCACCAACTTCACAAGGAGATCTAACCCCTATCTAGATATGCACCAACTTAACTAGTATTCTGCAAGCTCTATCTTGCAAGGAGGCTCCAACCCCATAGGTAACTTAGCACCAACCAAGTCACCTCTAATTTATGATCACCTTAAAACACCTATTAATTATATTCAACTAAGGATAACCTCTTTTGTTTTCACTCTTTACCCTTCAATCTCACTCAACTAGCCTCTTAGGCCTTCTTGCTCAAATAGCCCTCTCTATGGTAGAAATAGGTCAAATGACCTTCCTTAATATGTATATAAAAATAGTTAGATACTAATGAATTTTTTTCATGATCTTATTAATGATCTTTAATATCTTAAATTTTTCTCAAAAAAAATATATCCTTCTCTCAATAGCTTAATCCTCTAACTAGTCAAAATAGGCTTATTAGGCCTTGACTTTATACTTGATTATTTATCATACCTATTTTGGTCAAATAAGGAGCTCAACATACTTGGAATATGATTTAAATATATCACTACACATGTTTCATGAGTGAAATAAACAATAAATAATTTAGTCATATTCCATAAGGACCAAATCCTCCATTAGGCCTAATAGAGACCTAATGCAATTAGGTATGTCCCATCCACAAGTTACCATTCTGACCCTTAGGAACATTTCCTATTTTAACCAATGGATGAAAAACTTCATAAATGCCTCCAATATACCCTTTATAATTTCACCTTGGGTCCCCAACTCCATTTGGGCCATTTCACTACTTGGACCTTCCAATTAGGTCTCCTTACTAATAGGCCTTCTCATTGCTTGCAAGTCTGTCTTGAAAATTTGAACTAAATACATAAATTTACCACATAAACCATGAATAAAATTATATTAATAGGATCACCATGACTTAAAAAACTTCCCAAAATAATTTTGTCTCTACCATATAGGTAAGTGGCCTCAAGAACACTCATGTAGATGGCTTACTCAGACATACTAAACATTATCAATCCATAGTCAAAATCATTTGACTCTTCAAGCTTGAATGGGAACTTATAATGATAAAAAATGATTTACACTAATTTTTAGTTTTGTGATTATAATGAATGGGTTTGTTTAGTTTTTTGCTTAGTTTATTTACACTAATTTTTAGACCAAGCACAATAAAATATATGCATGGAAAAAGTTGGCTTTCTAGGCAGGTTTTGACATAATTGGATCTATGGCAGAAAAATCTAAGTAATCATTTTAATGGCATTATATCTCACATGTGTGAATCTTGTAGGAGTATTTTATTACATGGTTGTATTCCCCTATGAAATTTTTTCATATGGCGAAAATGCAAGGTCATGAGATTGATTGAGGCAAAATATATATCTATGCAAATTTGGATTTCTAGGCTTATTATAGTTGGGTCCCATACTTAGTCAATTTATATGATGTTAAAGATGTAGACCTATTGGATATCCAATGGTTCATAGGAGTTCATACTTTTAGATCCAAAGGCATGCGTAGAGTCAAATGCGTCAATGTGATAGTTGTTTAGTAAAGATAAAGATCGAGCATCTTATAGAAGATCAACAGAGCATGTGTGTTCCAAGATGTCAAGATGTTGTGAGATGAGGATAAGTATATAAATTTTAGTTACTAATAAAAGATACATGATAAGTATCCAATGATTAGTGGGAATTCATACATATTGATCAAATGGTGTGTGCTTCTTGATAAATACCTAGTTGATCCATAGAGATCAATAGAGCACATTGAGTCAAAATATCAAGGGTGCACGAGATGAGGTCAAAGAGACTGAGATTTAATGTTTGAGAATTGGTTCTTATGAATTAAAGTTTATAAAATATCAATGGCATGTAATTGATCTAAATATGAGAGGACATGAGATACGAGCAAAGTGGTTGATGTTTAATTGTGATCGTTTGAATTCAAATATTTGAATCTAACAAAGGAAAAACCAATGCTCTATATTTTGGCTATAACTTTTGATCTACGTAGAATTTGATCATGGTGTAAAAATAAAAGTGGTAGAGGATTCCAAGTATCATATATAAATATATATTTTAAGATATAAAAGTGTGTATAGTCAAATATATTGAGGTTAAAAGTTGACCATGTGTTTGTGCTTATTCTATAAGTGACCCAAGAAGGATAATTGAGCTTTTGCAATTGTTTTTATGTTTCATGATGAATTAGATTTTGGGGAGTGTTATATAATACATGAGTATGATATGTGTGAAATTTTAATGATTGACCAATCATAGGTTTAGAAGTCAATTGTATATTCATTTATGGTGTTCCTATGTATAAGGTTTTTGTTTGAGCAATTTTATCATACATAGAGGTGAGTAAAGATGATTTTGATAATTTGAAGATGTCAAAGGGTACATAAGGATTGAACCCATGTTTTTTAAAGTTTTCTTGTGTTATTATTTTGATTGATGAAGTGATAAATTGGGGAATAGGTCTCCATGAGACCTATAAGAGCTACAAGGGCCTTATTAAAAGGTGTAGCTGCTTAAGGGTGACCCATAGATGCTATGGCTGACCCATGAATTTTGTGTTGAGATATGTCTTTGTATGATAGATGCATTAAAAGTTAAGGCATGCCTAATGGCTGACCAAGATAGTTTTTATCATGATTGCTCTATAAATAGTGCAACTAAAGGTGATGGTTTATAGACTTGTATGTGAGAGACTTGGGAGAGATCAGAGAGAGGTTTGTGTGTGTGAATTGGTGAGTGAATGAAGGGTAGAGTGACCTATGGATGATTTTATGAGTAGATTAGTTTTAAGACTATTTTTATGACCTATTTTTCATAATTTTGTTTTAAGAATAGTGTTCTTGCTTTTTGGGTATGAATGAGGGTTTAAAGTGATAATTAGAGGTCCATCATCAAGTGTTGAAGACATAAATGCAAAGGTGTTATTATTTTAGATAAGAATATAATGTGGATGTATCCTCATTTCAATATGAAACTTTCTAAAAGGTTTGGTTTTTATTGTAGATTAACTAGATAGATGTGGTAGCACCTTGTGGGATTGTATTCTCACTAGATATGGATTGTAGTTCCTTGATCATTCATATATGGTATAAATTAGATCTTGTTATTATAGGATAATAGTCTAATTTTATGTTTCAATGGGTTTTCTCCATTAAGAGGGTTTCCTATGTATGTCTTGTGTTATGTTATTGATCGTGCATTGTCTCTCTTACTCATTGCTATGAATGATGTGTATGTTTCATGAGTACTTGTGGTAACTAATTAAGTGTTTGTAACGATCATAATTAAATTTTGATTATTTGAGATTAATTATTCACCCCCCTCTTAGTTATTATACCTCTAAAAATTGGTATCACAATAGGTCCTTTGGTAGAGGCTTAATAACTTGAAGGTGATCGAGGGTATACTATGGGTAGTCATTAAGGAGGTTTCTCTACTAAGAAAGCACTGATGTTTAATGGATCCAATTATGATTTTTGGAGTGAAAGGATGAGTAAATAAATTATGTCCCTATTGTTTGATATATGGAAATTTGTTCTAGATAGTTATGTTGCTCTTGTTATTCCTCCATCTAGTGTTGTTGACAAGAAGTTTTTTGAGAACAATTCTAAGGCAATGAATGCTATCACTTGTGGTCTTTTAGAGACTAAATACACCAAGTTAATCCATTGTAAATATGATAAAGATATATGGGATAAAATTCATATCATTTTAAAAGGAGATTTAAAGGTCAAAATTGCTAAGTTTCATACTCATAGAAGGAAATTTGAAACTCTCAAGTTGAAGGAAGAAGATTTTGTGGCATCCTTTCTACAAAAAGTTGATGAGACTATGAACATCATCAAAGGTCTTTGAGAGAATATTGAAGAGGTTATTGTAGTCCAAAAGGTATTAATATATTTATCTCTCAATTTTGATCCAAAAGTATCTGCTATAGAATAGAGTCATGATCTTACTCAGTTGAAGATGGATCAATTGCATGGAACCCTTACTACATATGAGATGAGAGTAAATGATGATATACCTCCAAAGAAGGAAGATTCATTCAAGATAGAGATGAAATATAAGAATAAGTTATAAGGTAATAAATCTAAAGATGATGGCATATCATCATATTGATGAGGATGAACTAATTGATTTGATTACTAGGAAATTCAACATAAGCTCAAGGAAGTATAAAGGTAAAATACCTTCAAGTGTTTTAATTGTGGAGAGATATGACATTTTTCTTGGAATTTACCTCATAATAATGAGAATAAAAATTATGAAGAGCATGGTGAAGGACAAGATGAAGAAAGGAAGACTTACATGAAGAAAGGATTCAGAAAGTATAATAACAATAAGAAGTCCTTCAAGATAAAGAAGTGTCTCTACACTAAAGAATATTGTATCTCATTAGATGATAGTGAGGAAAGTGATTCATAATATGATCATCAAGATGATGGTCCTATTGAAGATGAATCCCTATTCATGATTGAGGAAGGAAGTTACTCACATCAGAAGGAGTATACATGGAGTGATTTAGATGATGATGAAGATGAGGTGGACTATGAGACTGTATTGATGAATACTTTTGAAGAACTAAAGATTGAGAATAAGATCAATAAGAAGATGAAATCTAAGCTCAAGGACTATGAGGCACAATTAAATGTGTATGAGGCTATAATTAATGAAGACACTAAGGAGAATGAAGATATGATCAAGCATCTCAGTTATCAATTGAAAATTCTATCTACAAGCCTAAAATCTAAAGAAGATGAATGTTCAAGGTATGTTTCTCAAAATGAATATTTTAAATCTAAGTTAGAAAAGATATATAATAAGGTGAAGACATTTGTGAGATTTGAAAAGAGCTCATGTGATCTAGGCAATATTCTGAGTGGTCAAAATCATGTTAGTGATATAACTGGTCTTGGATATGAATAAGAATAAGATAGTGTTACTCAAGACAAGATGAAGACTACTATGAACAAGGATAATCATAATTTGAAGAAAAATCATTAGACAAGGACTGAAAGTTTTTTTAGAATGAAGACAAATCAGATTAGATAGCCAAATTCCATGATGTATGCAAGATTCAATGGCTATTATTTCACATGTAATCAATTTAGACATAAAGCTAGAGAATGTAAGAGACCTATTAGAAATGAGTTTGCATGGGACTATGATGGAGTTCATTAGTAAAAAGGAGTGAGTAAAATTAAGTAATTTAAATATATTTATGTCTAACACTTTGAAAACTGTTGTCCACATAAAAGTAGACAAGTTGAGTCCTCTTCAAAAAGGGGAGGTTGTTTTGTTTGTCATGACAAAGGACATATTGCAAGTTTATGTCCAAACATGATAAGATAAACTATATTTCCATCAAGAGATATGGTGTGATATAATTATGAAAAAAGAGGTCACATTTATAGGTTCTATAAGCAAAGGTATACAAGTTAGAATAGGCTTAATTAGGCTCTTAGAGTTCAAGAAAGAAGGCAAGTTAACACATGGAAGCCAAAGATGACAAGTGTGAGTCATGATGAGACTTTAGGTCCAAATAATATATTTTATATGGTGAAAAAATATTCAAAAGTTGAAGAGTTCCAAGGTCTCTCATTATCTAATCATGTTGTGAGTAAAAAGACCAAACTCAAAGAGAAGACCAAAGTGCTAGTTAAAGCTAGTCCTGAGGTATGTATAGATCTAAGTGAATATCCTAATATTGATGAACATGTATCATGTAAATAACATCAATTGTATATGACTAATGAAGAGGTTACAAGATTCAAGGAATCTTCTATAGATGGAAAGGTATGTAATGAATCTTTGTTGTCTCCATGTATTGTCAATCCAATCCTAAAAGATAAGGAAAATGCTATAGTGGGTGAGCATGTTGATTCTCTTAAGCCTAAGAAGAAGAATAAGAACTATAAGTATTAGATGAAAAAGGAGAAGGAATATGAGGATCTCTAATTTTATATCATTATGGTGTTGAGGAAGTCTCTGTCTATGCTTTCTTTAGAGATTCCTTTTAAAAGAGAAGTAAGTGTTCCTGTGTATATAGTATCTATAGTGTTAGAATGGGTGTTTTTGATGGAATAATGAGTTTGATGGAATTTAAAGAATATTTTGATACTCAAAAAGGTATATAAATTTTTTTGTGATGTGATCCAGGTGCTTTTGTGGTTTGAAGGTATGTTTGTGCTTATTGACATTTTCTGAGTACTCTAAGTTTTCTCAATTTTTGGCTTAAGGGAAAGCATGCCTAAAATTAGTTATAGGAAGTATATGTTCAAAATGGTGTGGAATATAATTTTTTCATCTATAAGTGTGTGATGGGTATCTCCAGGTGTGTAATAATTTTTAGAGGTGTGCATTGACCAGAAGGAGGGTTGTTGACTTTGTTTGTTTAAAGATTCTAGGGTTTTGGGCTATGCTAGAAAAGTGGTTTGCCTTGTGAGTTGAGATATAAGGCTCCTTAATATGTTTAATGGGCCAAATGGGTGGTCAATTAAAGCTTCACAGAGAATTGAATGTTTATGGTTCTCAAGTTATTCAAAATTTTGTCATGTTAGAGGTCTAATTGGGTAGTTGGTTTGTGAAGGAAGTGTATTACATATGATGAGATAGTTGTTGAAAATTGGTGTTCTTGAGGGGGAATATGATAATTATCTATATATTAATTTTTATGTCTTTAATATGTGTCTACTAAAAATTGTGGGATTTGCAGGTTCCAGGTAGGGCTTGAAGGAGGCTAGATAGGCCTAGTTTGAAGAAGATTGTTTTTTGCTCTATTTATCCAAAAGAGCAAGGTATATTTTTTTAAGGTGAGTTATAAAGTTAGTTTAGTGATTTTTTCCTATTTGGTGTGTGGTATGAAGTGATGTTGGTGGTACTTATGGTAGCTTGAGATAGAAGGCTAGTAAGCATGTGTGGTGATTCTTCATGGTGTGTAGAGATATGAAGATTCTCATAAGGTGAAATTGCTCATAGTTCTTATGGAGATTCCCTCTCATATTTTTCTTATGTGTTACATCAAATTTATGTGTTTTTGTGTGTTATTTTTTCATTGGTTGTAGTTCTTGGTTAAAGAAAGTATTGGCATGGAACAAGAGAAAGTTGTCAAGGTAAGCAAAAGTAGGCTCAAGGTAAGGGGGAGTTTGTATCATCTTTATAAGATGGTAATTTATTATTTTATGGTCTTTTTATATCCTCAAGATCATTTGGTGCCAACCTTGTCATTATTTTAAAGGGGAAGAAAGTTTCTATTATGAGAGTGCTTGAAGAAGAGAAACGGTGAGTTGTATATTGATATATTGATAGGTGTTGACATCAATGAAAAGGTGAGTTGTATATTGATATATTTTTAATGATGTTATGGTGATTTCATGTAGATATTATGGTGAGGAGGTGAAGTGTCTTGATATCCTAAGTGATAATGACAAAGCATGTAAAGTGCTTATCCTAGCATGCTTGAAGTAGGGTTAGTTGATCTTTAGAGTTTGACTATTAAAAGATGATTAAGTATGAGTCTAAAGTATTGAGCATTTGAAAAATGTCTCAAGAAGAGATGAGTAAGAATGTTGATGAGGTCAACATTCATATGAGTGAAAGTGTCAGGAAAATATGATCATATGGGTTTGTTAATTTTTGTGCCTAGTTTCGATGCACTAATTCTTAGGTCATGAACTAAAGTGAATCAAAAGATATGCATATGCAAAGTTGGGATCCTAGTCATTTTGATAGTGTTTTCCCATACCTAGCCAAATTTGCATAAGGCAAGAAAGATCTGAGTAAGTAGTTTGATGGTGGAATACCTTGAAATGTGTGGACATTTCAGGAAAAAGGTGATCATATGGGTTTATTTATTTTTGTGCATAATTTATTTTTTCTAATTTTTAGATATAGTGATAAAGTGTGACAAAAGATATGCATGGATAAAGTTGGCCCTCCATGCAAGTTTTGACATAGTTGGCTCTATGGTATAAAAATTTGGGTGAGTATTTTAAAGGTGTTATATCTCACATGTGTAAAGGTTCTTGGAGAATTTTGTTACATGCTTTGATTCCTGAAAGAAAATTGTTCATATGGTGTAAATTTGAGGTCATGAGATTGATTGAGGCAAAATATATGTCTATGCAAAGTTGGATTTCTAGGCTTATTGTAGTTGGCCCCCATACTTAGTTAATTTGCATGATGTTAAAAATCTGGACCTAGTGGAGATCCAATAGTTCATGGGATTTCATAATTTTAGATCTGATGGCATGCATAGATTCAAATAGGTCAATGTGAAACTTTTTTATCAAAGATAAAGATCGAACATCTTACATAAGATTAATAGAGCATGTGTGTTCCAAGATGTAAGGATGAAATATGATGAGGATAAGTATCTATCATTTAATGATTGAGCAAAGGTGTAGGATAAGGATATGATTATGAGAAATAATTTGTGTATATTGATCAAACAATACATATTGCATGATAAAGACTTGTCTGATCTGTAGAGATTGACAAAGCACATTGAGTCAAAATTTCAAGGGTGTACGAGATGAGGTCAAAGTGAATGAAGTTTAAGATTTAAGAATTAGTGCCTATGTATTAAATTTTAGAGAAGATCAATGGTTCATAATTTTTATAAAGCTAAGAGGATACGAGATGCAAGAAAAGTGGTTGAAGTTTAATTGTGACCGTTTGAATTTAAATATTTGAATTTAACAAAGGAAAAAATAGTGATCTACATTTTGGCTATAAATTTTTATCTATGTAGAATTTGATCACGGTGTAAAAATAAAAGTGGTATGGGATTCTAAGGTGAATATATAAATATATATTTTAACATCTGAAAGTGTGTAAAATCAATTATATTTATTTTCAAAGCTGATTATGTCTTCATGTTTATTTTGCAAGTGACCCGAGAAGGATAATTGAGCTTGTGCAGTTGTTGTTTTAATGTTTCATGGTGAATTGAATTTTGTGAGTGTCTTAAACTCCATGAGGATTATTTATATGTATTTTAAAGGCTTGAATAATTGTATGTAGAGTGAATAAAGGTTTAAAAGTTGACACTATATTCATTTATGGTGTTCCTATGTATAAGGTATTTGTTTGAGTAGTTTGATCATATGTAGAGGTGAGAAAATATTATTATGATCATTTGAGGATGTCAAAGGGTACATAAGGATTGGGATCATGTATTTTAAAGTGTCCCTTTGTTATTTTTTTGATCAATGAAGTGCTAATTGGGTGAATAGGTCTCCATGAGACCTATAAGAGCTACAAGGGCCTTATTAAAAGGTGTAACTGCTTAAGGGTGACCCATAAATGTTATGGCCATCCTATGAAGTTTGTATTGAGATATGTCTTCATATGATAGATGAATTAAGGGTTAATGTATACCTAAATACTGACCAAGATGGTGTTTATCATGATTGTTTTATAAGTAGTGGAACTAAAGATGATGGTTTCTAGACTTGTATGTGAGAGACTTGAGAGAGATTTGAGAGAGGATTGTGTGTGTTAATTAGGGAGTGAATGAAGGGTAGAGTGACATATGGATGAAATAATTATTATATTAGTTTTAATACTATTTTGATGACCTATTAGTCATAATTTTATTGGTATAATAGTGCTCTTATTATTTGAGTATGAGTGAAGGTTTAGAGTGATAATCAGAGGTCCATCATCTGGTGTTGAAGACATCAATACAAAGGTAGATGTGTTCATAGGTGTTGTTGTGGTAGATCAAAATATAAGGTGATTGTATCCTCATTTCAAGGTGAAACTTTATAGAAGGTCTAGTCATTGTTGCATCTCAGCTATATAAGTGTGGCAACACCTTTTGGGATTGTAGTCTCACTAAATAGGGATTGTAGTTCCTTGAGCATTTATAGATTTTCTCAATTGGATATTATTATTATAGTATAGTATTCCAATTTTAGGTTTTAGTGGGTTTTATTCTCCAATAATTTTTATCACGTATGTCTTGTGTTATGTGATTTATCTTTCATTGTCTCTCTTACTCATTTCTATGAATGATGTGTATGATTCATGAATGTTTGTGGTAACTGATTAAGTGTTTGTAAAGATAAAATTAAAGTTGGATTATTTGGGATCAATAATTAAGCCCATATTAGTGATTTTACCTCTAAACTATTATTCCTTTATAACACCTTCAATATATTTGGATCATTCATCTCAATGAGAAATGGCTCAAGAACATCCTTTTCACACACATAAAAAATTTGCTTGTAGGACCAAAAATTCATTCAAGAAAATAAAATTAAAGAACACATGTAGTAACACATATATGATCCTTTAACATCCTTATATAATCTATGGAAAGATATATTTCATGGTCATGTATCAATATTGGTCTTAAAAACCAATCTCACTATGTCACTCTACATAGACTCCATTGTGTAAGATAGACCAGTTTGATGACAGATTTTTGCATAGGTGTAGGAATCATAAAAATTTATAGACTAAGGATATATGAGGTATATGTATTAAATAATTATCTCATGCCTTATGATCCATCTTTAGTCTTCTGTAACCAATCCCTAATCTTATTCTCATTCTTGCCTAGTTTCTTCATTGTTCTACTCAAAAGGCCAGTTTAGTGATAGGCTAACTTCCATGACCAATTTTTCACATTTTTGTTAGTAACATACTTAAAAAATTTCATGAGCATAAAATATAAGTCTTGAACATCATCTTCCATCCATTTTCATGTGTTGACCTAGTCGACCTTGCTTGTAACATCAAAAACCCTAAAAATAAGGCTTTTCCTATAACTTATACTCATTATTAGGACAAAAAAAAACCACCCAAGGAAACTTTGAAGATATTTTACATGTTAAAATCAATAAACTAGGTGAATTGGACCATTCTAAGACATAGTTTATTGGATCTTTCTTATTAGGTCTTTGTAAAGGTTTTGACCACCTTACCTTCTTAGCAATCATTCATAAAGGATTGGCCCTCAATACCAAAACAAATTCCAAGGAATTCCAGATAGGGACCTTACCCAAATAACATGAAGATATAAATATCTCATGTAATGGTTGTATGTGCCAATGAGCATGAGAAACTTCTTCCCAGGTCTACAACACCCTTTTTTATGCACACAATCAACCTTACCATCAAATTTATTGATTTTTTATTTAGGTATTGAATTCAAACTTGGTAAAATTACTTATAAAAATACATCACACCAATTTCAATGATATGAAGAGACTTGACATACTTGGAAAAGATCTTGACCCCTCATTAGGTCACTATTGGTCATTTTGTGCACTTAGACCTTATACTACTAGTCTTAATTGGACTATGAATATAGCCTAAAACCTATTGTATTATTCTCAAAACTTCATAAATATGTCATAAAATATCATAACATTATCTAACACTACTAACCTTGATTACTCAGGTCTCCAATGGCTCAACACAGCATGCTATCAAGCCTATCTCACTAAGAGACTAAGCCTGCAATTTCTCTCTAGGTCTCTTCATACATGAGCTAAGCTTCAATATTATCCTTTAAACTCATATGAGGGATTATTTTCCTATTTTCCATGTTATCATATCTTATAATACTAACTTATTACTTTACTAACCTAAAGCACAAAGTTTCATCTTGCATTATGCATATAATTTCTCACAAAGCTAGGCCAAGCTTCTCAAGAAGCCCAGTGATCAGATTTTGGACACAAAATACTAGTTCAATTATGTCATTATTTTAACCATGATTTCCTAAATAAAAGTCATTTCTCAATATAATTTATAAGCTCTATCATATTTACAAATTTGTACCAAGATGTGCTTACCTTGTATGCTTTTTAGTACTTAGAGCTCAAAAAGGTGCTTCTCTTGTATCTTGAGCATGATCTTGATATGTCTTTAAAGTTTATAAAGGATATTATGGATACTAGGTTGCCTTCAAATTTTATCTCAATAGAGAAACAAGACTTTTTAGTTACACACCACTTCACCAAGCATGACATCAACTTTGACTTTTATCATGAAGGAATTTTAACTTGAGTTTGACATAAATGACAACATTAATGCCTTAAAACCAACATTAGGAACATACCTCAAAAATATCTCCCTTTTTCATTGATGGAAAACACTCTTAATCAAAGCAAAACATTATCCAATACTTGATCTTGGAATAGGAACTTTCTTTGCCTTTGACATTAATGATAAAGTTTCACCTTCTTGGCAACCATTTGACCCTTAGACCTGGGGAAACAACTTTTTTTTCAAACAAAATTCATCAAAACTTTATTTATCAAAAACTAAGTTCACATACCTACTCATGATACATGATTGAATCCCTTTATTTTCATGAAAATTCAAGACATTTTCAAAATTGTGACTTGGTTTGATTAGGTCATCATACCAACTTTTTATGACTTGTATTTTGAGAACACATCTATAATAGATTTATTTGACTATAATTGGAACCTTAATACCTTCTAAGACCAAACAAATCCCCATTTAACTAGGCATCCTTAATGCTTCTTGTTTTCTAGTTGAGTGCCTTCATGAATCCTAATGGAGTCACCTCTACTAAAAAGAGTTAAAACAACATAAATTTAGGAGATTATTAGTTATCCATATCCTTGTAGGATTGAATCTCCTCCAAGATATTCTTATGATTGATTTGTATTTTTGGCTTGATTACCTCAATCTTTGTTTAGTTATCATTTTTGATTGATTTATTGGTCTTGTTTCCTTCATCAACAAACTTTGTTGATAGAGAAAATTCTTGGAACTCATTTATATCTATATTTTTTTCTACCATGGAAAATAGTCCATTTGAACTTATAGACTAATTATGAACCTTAGATATCTTAGGTTTCCACTTACTATTTCTCTCTTATGTTCTAGAAGCCTCAAACTTATTATCTTGTCTTGAAAATTTATGCTTACAGTAATTTGCAAGGTGACCAAACTTATGATATTTAAATCATGTTATACCTCTAGATGGAAACACACCATGAACCATAGCTCTTGGATGATGTTTCTCCTCACATTTCCATGCAAATTCATTCTTGAAGGGACTTTTGTAATGCCTTTCTCTATGACCAAATTAATTACATGAATAACCATATCCATTGAACAGATTAACATACCTTATGTTATTAGAATTCTTGATAGTTTTAACCTTTTTTATATCAACATTATCAATATTTGATTTATCTTTGACCTTTTTTTATCATATTAGTGTCCTTCTCTTGATCTCCAATGAAACCAAGACCTGCCTTGTCATCAGAAATCTTTTGACTACTTAGAAGGTTATTTAGATCATTAGTTCTCTTTTCAAACCTTACAAAGGACTTAATATTATTTGATGCTTGTTTCAATTCAACTCTCAAAGAGTTCACTTCAACCACATACCTTTCACATTCTCCTTCTTTTTCTTCTAGGCCTATAGTCACAATTTCAAGTTGACTTTCCACTTGTTTGACTATTTATTCTCACTCCTTGGAGTTGTTACTTAGTCTATCTTCAAACAAGTTGATTTTTTCCTCATAGTCCTTAATAAGGGACCTCATCACCCTATTATTTTTCTTGACCATAATTAGTTCTTATAGAGTATTCATCAACTTATCTTTAAGATCCATATCATTTCCTTCTTCATCTGAATCACCAACACATCCAATCCATATGGATTCTTATTGATCTGAGCAAATTTATTCTTTAGCCATGAAGAGAACTTCATTGAAATTAGGTCCATCATATTCATGATAACTCTCTAAATCACTTCTTTCACTATCATTATATGAGTTGCACTCTTCCTTGGTATAAAGACTCATTTTGTTTTTGATGAACCTTTTATTATTGTCATATCTTTTAAATATTTTATTTCTCTTATTAGATTTATAAGACTTTTTATCATCATGATCCTCATTATGTTCTACATAATCCTTTGTCTTATTTTTTGAGGACATTTTTTGTAAAATTATCCAACCTCTCCATAATTGAAGAATTTGAAAGGCAGCTTGCCTTTGTATTTACCTGAACCTATCTTCAACTTTCTTGTAAACATAGATATTAACTCATCATCATCTATATCAGATTCATCATTATTTATGACTTTCTTACCTTATGACTTCTTATCTTTTATCTTCTTTTCTGCCTTGAATACAACTTCCTTCTTTGTAGGTCTTCCCTCACTTGTCCTCATATCATAGGTTGTTAGGGTTCTATGAAATGCATCCATCTCAAGTTTGTATAGATCTTACATTTATTCAACATCACATACCTTGGAATCAAAATTTTGAGTTATAGACCTTATAACCTTTTGAACAATAATATTCTCTTTCAATTCTTTTCTTAGACCTCTTATGATGTTGACCACCTGATCAACCCTCAACAAGTAGGATACAATGGTCTCATCTTCATTCATTTTTAGACTTTCAAATTATCTTATATGAGTTTTTAACTTGGCCAATTTGACTTTGGAATCTCCCTCATGAATATTTTTTATCTTATCCCACAATTATTTGGTAGATATATAGTGCATAACCTTCACAATTTCTTCTTTAGATAGACACACATAATGTCATTCATTGTTTTTGAGTTGTTGGCCCTAGCCTTCTTACCTATTTCATCCATATAAGGAACAAGGGGTAAAATATACCCATCTAAAACTAATTTCTAAACATCATGACCTTGAGACATTAGGTATGTCCTCGTCCTGACACTATAAAAATCATAATTAGATCCATTTAATAATGGAGCTTTTCTTGTAGAGAAACCACCCTAAGCTTGACTAGCCATCTTAACATGTTTAGAATCTCCTTTAGGTTGTAAGACCTCCTTTAAAGGACCTGATATGATACAAAATGTTGTAATTAGATATTTAGGGTGGGGGGGGGTGACTCAGTTGATTAGAAAACATTATTCAATTCAATTCATCATTCCATGAAGCATTCATTTATATAAATATTAATGCATAAACGAAGTAAATACACAAGCATATCACAAGGGAACATAAGAGATATATGGGAAAATAAAATAATATAATATCAAGATCCAAATTTTAGTGAATCACCAACTTCAAAAGGAGCTCCAAACCCTATCTATATAAGCACCAACTTAACTAGTCATCTATAGGCTCTATCTTGTAAGGAGGCTCCAAAACCCTAGCTAACTTATCACAAACCAAGTCACATCTGATATATTATCACCTTATAAAACCTATTTATAGTCTTCAATTGATTATTACCTCTTTTTTTACACTTTTTACCCTTCAATCTCACTTAACTAACCTCTTAGGCCTTCTCGCTTATATAACTCTCTCTATGGTAGAAATAGGTCAAATGACATTACTTAATACTTTTATAAAAATATTTATATAATCATGTAATATTTTTATTATATTATTAATGATATTTAAGCTCTTAACATATTATAAAAAACACTATATCCTTCGCTCAATAGCTCAATCCTCTAACTAGTAAAAATAGGCTTATTAGGCCTTGACTTTATACTTGATTATTTCTCATACTTATCTTGGTTAGATAAGGACATAAAAATAATTGAATTATGATTTAAATATATGAATACACACGTTTCATGAGTTAAACATACAATACATAATTCAGTCATAGTCCATAAGGACCAAATCCTCTATTAGGCCTAATGGTGACCTAATGCAATTAAGCCTATCTTGTCCACACATTACCATTATGACCCTTTAGAACACTTCCTATCTAAACCAATAAATCAAAAAATTCATAAATTACTCAAATATATCCATTAAAATTTCACCTTGGGTCCCCAACTCCATTTGTCTCATTTCACTACTTGTACCTACCAATTAGGTCTCCTTGCTAATAGGCCTTCTCACTGTTTGTAGGTCTGTCTTGCAAATTTAAACCAAATACATAAATTTACCACATAAACAATGCATAAAAATATATTAGTAGGATAAAAATTACTTAAAAAACTTCCCAAAATATTTTTTATCCACCATAAAGGCTAAAGGGCCTCAAGAACACTCTTATAGATGACTTACTCAGAAACACTAAATATTGTCAATACATAGTCAAAATAGTTTGACTCTCCAAGCTTGAACAAGGAATTATAATGATAAAAAATTCATTAAAATTAGCCTATTAGTCATTTATAACACATTAAATATATTTTTATGATTCATATCAGTGGGAAATGGCTCAATAACATCCTTTTCACACACATAAAAAAGTTCCCTATAAGACCAAAAATACAATCAAGAAAATCAACTTGTAGAACTCCTATGGGAGCACTTATCTGATATTAAAATGGATTTTTGTGATAATTTATAATCCTTAGATAATTTATGGAAATATATATTGCTTGATCATGTATCAATATTAGTCTTATAAACCAATCTCACTATGTCACTCTACATAGACTTCATTGTGCAAGACAAACTATTGTGATGATAGATTTTTGCATAGGTTTAGGAATAATAAAAATTTATAAACTAATGGGATATGAGGTATAGATATTTAATAATTATCCCATAACTTAGGATCCATACCTATTCTTATGTAATCAATCCCTAATATTATTCTCATTCTTACCTAGTTTCTTCATTAATCTGCTCATTAGGCCAGTTTAGCGATAGGCTAACTTCCATGACTAGTTTTGCACATTTTGATAATAAACCTACTAATAAAATTTAATTATCATAAAATATAAGTATTTAACATAGTACTCCATCCATTTTAATTATTTTACCTAGTCAACCCTACTTGTAACATCAAAAACCCTAAAAGCAAGGGTTTCCTGTAACTTATACTCACTATCAAGACAAACAAAAACCACCTGAGGAAACTTTAAAGATTAATTTACATGTTCCAAACACAAAAATAGGTAAATTTTAAAAATTTTAGCCATAACCAATTGGATATTTCTTATCATGTATTTGTAAGGGTTTAGGAGGGTTTTGACCACCTTACCTTTTTAGCAATCATTCATAAAGGATTGCCCCTCAATCTTAAAACCAATGCCAAAGAATTAAAGACAAGGACCTTACAAAAATAAAATTAAGTACTCAATATCTTGTGAAATTTTTTCACTTGCCAATGAGCATTAGAAACTTCTTCTCAGGTCTATAAAACCCTTTTTTATGCACACAGTCAACCTTACCATCAAATTTATTGATTTCTTCTTCAAGTATTGACTTAAAACTTGGTCAACACACTTAAGAAAATCCCTCACACCAATTTAAATTATTTTAATATATATATATCGTACTTGTAAAATATATTGACCCCTCATAAGGACACTATAGGTTATTTTGTGTACTTAGGCCTTATACTACTAGTCCTAATTGGACTATGAACACAAACTAAAACCTCTTGTATTATTGTTAACACTTCATAACTATGTAATAAAATATAATAAAATGTTTTCACACTTATACCATTGATTACTTAAGTCTCTAATGGCTCAACTCACCATGTTATCATGCTTATCTCATTAAGGCACTAAGCCTACAACTTCTCACTACGTTTCTTCATATAGGAGCTAAGATTAATTCTTGTCCTTTGAACTCATATTAAGGATTATTTTATTATTTACCATGTTATCAAGCTTATAATACTTAATTATGCCTATACCAACCTAAATCACAAATTTTCATCATGCATTATGCATGTAATTTCTCACAGAGCTAGGCCAGGCTACTCAAGATGCCTAGTGCTTAGAGTTTGGACACAACAAAATAGATCAATGATTCCATTATTTTAACCATTATTTCCTTAAGACAAGTCCATTATCAATATAATTTATAAGATCTTTCATATATACAACTTTTTACCAATATGTGCTTACCTTGTATGCTTCTCAGTACTTAAAGCTTAAATAAGATGCTTCTCTTGTATCTTGAGTATGATATTGATATGTCATCAAAATAAAGAAAGGATACCAAGGATACTAGGTTTCATTCAAATTTTATCTCATTAGATAAACAAGACTTCTTAGTTACACACCACTTCACCAAGCATGACATCAACTCTGACTTTTTTCATGGACTTTCAACTTGACTTTGACATCAATGACAACATTAATGCCTTGAAACCAACATTAGGAACATATTCAACAAATTTAAAGGTAAAAAAATCACCAAAAAAATTTGGTTTCTATTTAAGACTCCTCTACCTATTTTTGACAACTCCATTCTCAATTGATTTTGTAGGTTGAAAAAGGAAATCAGGTGCAAACAATTGCCAAATGCTTCTAGAACTAGAGTCACCAAAAATTATTGGTATGGGATAGAATAATAAAATTAATAGAATCTGATTCAAATATGATAAACCAAGAGATTAAAAGTTTCCATTTTAGGAAATCTCAAGTTTTGTTATTAATTTTGAACCCATTTCTAAATCAATTTGGTTGATTTCTAAGCAGAAAACTCCTAGTGTGAACTTGCACTAAATCTTATAAAAGTGCATGTAATCATCCAACCCTCAACACATGATATTAAAGGATGATATATTTATCCATGTGATTTTCATAATAAAGATAAAGTCTCAAATTTATTTACACTTCACTAATAATATTTCAAAGGATAACTCAAGACCTGCCATTGTCCACCTATTCAATTTGGGTTTCTACAATGATTAAGCTATGAGAATCATATTGTTTGCATCAAAGAAATTCAATAATAATCTAGATTATATTTTGTTAACTTTTCTTATTAATTTGAACTTAATATGTTTGACTTAATGATAATGGTATAACTAATACTTCATATTAAGATTAATCCATAATTTCACAATGCTAAGAATAGTTAAACTCACTATATTTTAAGTCTATTCTTACCAATATTTTCTTGTCATATTATGTCCTGAATGTTATTTTATATTTTAAATCATGTTTTATCAACACTAATGTTATCATACAACTATGAAACTAGGATATTACAACATTTATTTATCCAAATAATTTTTACATTTCACCTAAATAATATTTAATTATCCTACTCAATAAGGTTATTGACTCATAGATAAAATAGTTTCCAAATCACTACTAGAAGTAACTCTAGTGGTCAATCACTAGATTACATCTATTGTCAATGCATTGAGTTTTACTAAAAAATCATTGACAATTTAAAAAAAGAATATTATTATACATTGATATCCTAAAATAATACAAGCATTATAGCTATAAAAAACATAAGCTCCAACATAAATCTTTCAAAGGCAAGTCAAATCGGGTTAATGATAATATCTAAGAACAAAAATTTATAAATGTTACACTTTAATAAAAAAACATATAATCATCATTTTCTCAAAACACAAATCAAACAATGTAAAAGATGCTAATAATTTCAACATAAAAAATATTATATCTATATACTTTATCTACCACTATAACTCACCAACCTACACTATAAAAATAGTCAAATAAAAGAGGTCAACTTACACTAAGAAAGATATTTTTACCCACTAAATACTTCATTTTTCCAAATTTATAAATAATTTAAATAAATAATTAAGCAATAAAACATAACATATAGAGATAACTTACATGTGATAAGTCACAAAGCAACCCAACCTTTGGAGTAAACATTACACTTCAACATCATAAAAACACTAGGCTTATTGGTAATGAAGCTCAACATCAAACCTTAAAAATTTACAATATTATTATACAACAATGTTAGTATACCATTATATAATTATAGAATAGATGGTTCTCATCAAAGTGAATAATACAAGCAATCCCAACATCACAATATCATTTGATTTCTACACACCCAGCTATATGTGATATCTTTAATATAGTAGATATATAAGATGTTAGGGTGTGGAGCTAAAAGCTTCACCAAGGAGCATACAAAACAGTTTCAGGTCTACACAGGCACCGGCGTCGGTCAGGAGCGACCGACGTCAGTCAGTTGCAGTTACAGAGGCACCGACGTCGGCAGCAGGGTCGGCCGACGACGGTCACAGGCGAACAGACAGGAACCGACGTCGGTTACCTGCGTGTCCAAAAAGCGATTTCCGAGGACAGAAGCGAGTGTTTGCATGATGAGTTTGAGTTGTGAACTCAAACTCGCGTCTCTATTATTAGCAACGTTATTTTTAGAGCCCTTGTTGAAGAGGTTAACTGTTTGTTGTAATGGCATGCTTAAGTTTCCTATTTTCTATATGTAGGAAAGATCTTCTTAGCTATTGTGTGTAAGAGAGTTGAACTGTATGAGTTGAACATTGTGAATGTTTGAAGGACAGTATTGAGTTGCATCAATCCAGGTTGTTAGATTTGATTGTACTTGAGAGAGAGCTCTTGAGGAATAGAGATCTAGTGAGAGATCTTGTGTGCATCTGAGAGAGGTGTGGAAGAACGAAGTTTCTTCAAATTGTATTCCTATTGTAAAGAGTTTTAATACAAGTTTTCAGGGTGTTTTCTTGTATATCTTGTTCTGTGCTATTTATCATTTCAGTTACTTATCTATCTGATTTATTTCCGCGTTTATTGCTTTCACAAGTGTAATCCATTGTTGGTTGATCCCCAACAAGTGGTATCAGAGCTCAGGTTCACTAACAGGTTATTCAGATCTGTGTAGTGTGTTTGGATTACAGGTTGCTCACAGGGATTTCTGTTTGAGTGGGAGAAGCAATGGCAGAAGAAAGTAAGTTGAGAATGGAAAAGTTTAATGGCAAGAACTATCAACACTGGAGAATGCAGATAGAGGATTATCTGTATCAGAAGGATCTTTACTTACCGTTAGGTGGGATAGCAAAGAAGCCCAAGGACATGGAGGATGAAGAATGGGAAGTTCTTGACAGAAAGGCTCTTGGGTCTATAAGACTGAGTCTGGCCTCCACTGTGATATCTAATTTGTCACAGGAAAAAACTACGGTAGAGTTAATGACTACGTTAGCAAATCTGTATGAAAAACCCTCAGCTTCAAATAAGGTATATTTAATGAAGCAGTTATTTAATTTGCATATGCAAGAAGGTGGATCTGTCTCTAATCACCTGAATGATTTTCATGGTATTGTTAATCAGTTAAGTTCAGTCAATATTGTATTTGAAGATGAAATAAAAGCTCTTTTGATATTATGTTCTTTGCCTGAAAGCTGGCATGGCTTAGTAATGGCAGTTTCTAATACTGCATCTGCATCAAATATTTTGAAAGTAGAGGATGTTGTTAGTGTTATCTTGAATGAGGAAATACGCAGGAAAAGCACAGAAGAGGCATCTGAGAATGCTTTAAGTTTTGAGAGCAGGGGAAGGCAAAAAGAGAAGAGCAAGAAAGGCAGAGCAAGATCTAAGTCTAAAGGGAAAGGTAGATCTAAATCCAGAAATGGCAGGAAGCCACAGTGCTGGAATTGTGGAAAGATGGGGCACATAAGCAGAGATTGTTGGTCAAAGCCTAAGGAGGACAACCAACACGAAGGAAAGGAAGAAGCCAAAATTGTAGGTATTGCACAGGATGCTTTAATTTTCTCTCTGCATAATAATATAGAATCTTGGGTACTAGATTCTGGTGCATCTTTTCATGCTACTCCTAACAGGGAATATTTCAGTGACTATATCCAAGGGGATTTTGGAATAGTATACTTAGGGGATGACGAACCTTGTAAGATTACTGGCAAAGGTAAAGTGCAGCTAAAGATGCAGAATGGCAACACGTGGGTGTTGAGAGATGTGATGCATGTTCCTAGTTTGAAGAGAAATTTGATTTCTGCAGGTAAACTAGGTGATGAGGGTTGTACAGTAACTCTCACAGCAGATTCTTGGAAGGTGACCAAGGGTGCACTCGTTATGGCCAGAGGTAAGAGAGAAGGTACTCTCTATTTGTGTAATTGTGTTATTAACAAATCTCCTTCAGTTTTATCTACTTCAGATGTGGATGCTAAATTGTGGCACTCAAGGCTTGGCCACATGAGTGAGAAGGGGATGTCAATTCTTAAGTCTAAAGGTATGCTTTCAGATTTGAAAAGTTTGGATCTAGAATTTTGTGAGCATTGTGTATTTGGAAAATAGAAAAGGGTTAGTTTTCTCAAGACTGGGTCTACTAAGAAAAGGCAGAAGTTGCAGCTTGTTCACACAGACGTATGGGGACCGGCTCAGGTAGCCTCTATTGGCGGATCACGGTACTATGTCACATTCATAGATGATGCTACAAGAAAGGTATGGATCTACTGTATTAAAAAGAAATCTGATGTTTTTGAGACTTTTAAGATTTGGAAAGCCATGGTTGAGAATGAAACAGGTAGAAGATTGAAGTGCTTGAGATCTGATAATGGTGGTGAGTTCTGAAGTCTAAAGTTTAACTGGTACTGTTACACTCACAAAATTCATAGGCAAAGGACGGTTCCAAGGACACCTCAGCAGAATGGTATTGCTGAAAGGATGAACAGAACTATTATGGAGCGTGCAAGATGTATGAGATTGCATGCAGGGTTGCCCTTAGAGTTTTGGGTAGAAGCAGTTGACACCGCAGTGTACCTGATCAACAGAGGACCCTCTACAGCTCTGGATGGTGGAATTCCAGAAGAGGCATGGACAGGTAAAAAGGTAGATCTCTCATATCTCAAAGTTTTTGGTTGTGAAGCCTTTGTGCACATAGATAAGGAAAATAGAAAGAAGCTTGACGCTAAGTCTATGAGGTGCACGTTTATTGGCTATGGCTCAGATGATTTTGGTTTCAAATTTTGGAATCTAGGAACTAACAAGGTAATTAGGAGCCGTGATGTTGTTTTCAATGAAAGAGTGATGTACAGTGATCAGATAAGGAAGTTGGATCAATCTGGGCAGAGCAATGGTGAATTGGATGAAGTTATGGTCCAAAATGAGCTCGCGGGAAAAAGAAATAATCACTTACAGGAAAACACAGAGACCGACGTCGGCAGGTTAGGAATCGGCGTCGACTGTACAGAAACCAATGTTGGTCATACAGAGACCGACGTCGGCAGACCAGGAACCGAGGTCGGTCAGGAAGAACCGACGTCGGCCAGTAACAGGTCTACAGGTGGCCGAGGTCGGTCACTGTCAGAAAACTTGGGTGGTCAGATTGTTGAGAACGAGTCCAAGACACCCATCAGGAGGTCTGAAAGGGTGAGTAAGCCTCCAATTAGATATTCTCCTTCCTTATATTATTTATTGCTAACTGATGGTGGAGAACCAGAAAGTTTTGAAGAAGCATTACAGGTGGAGTCCAGGAGTAAGTGGGAGCGCGGCATGGTTGAGGAGATGGAGTCCTTAAGAGAGAACCAAACATGGGATTTGGTTGAATTGCCAGCTGGTAAGAGAACACTGAAGAACAGATGGACCTATAGGTTAAAGGAAGGTGAGGATGGTCAGATGAGATACAAGGCCAGATTAGTGGTAAAAGGATTCGCACAAAAGCCAGGTATTGACTTTGGCGAGATTTTTTCTCCAGTTGTAAAAATGACTTCAATAAGGGTTGTATTGTCTTTGGTTGCTTTTGAGGATTTGCATCTTGAGCAGCTAGATGTTAAGACAGCGTTTCTTCATGGAGACTTGGATGAGGAAATTTATATGGAACAACCAGAAGGATTCGAGGTCAAGGGTAAGGAGAAGTTTGTGTGCAGGTTGAAGAAAAGCTTGTATGGCCTCAAGCAAGCTCCTAGGCAATGGTACTTGAAATTTGACAGGTTTATGACTGAGCATGGCTACAGTAGGTGTTAATCAGACCATTGTGTGTATTTCAAGAGATTTGATAACGGTAGATACATTATTCTATTGTTGTATGTAGATGACATGCTAGTTGCAGGGTCTCACATGCAGGACATCTCAGAGCTTAAGGTAAAATTAGCTCAAACATTTGCTATGAAGGATTTGGGAGCAATAAAGAAAATCCTTGGCATGAGCATTAGGAGGGACAAGAAAAATCACAGGTTGATATTGTCTCAAGAAAATTATGTGGACAAGGTGTTGAAACGGTTCAATATGCAGGATGCTAAACCGGTAAGTACACCTTTGGCTGGACATTTCAAGTTAAGTAAAGAACAATGTCCCAATACATATGAAGAGGTAGAGTACATGAGTAAGGTTCCATATTCTTCTGCGGTAGGAAGTTTGATGTATGCAATGGTATGTACTAGACCAGATATTGCCCAAGCAGTGGGAGTGGTAAGTAAGTATATGGCTAATCCAGGTAAGGAACATTGGAAAGCAGTTCAATGGATCCTTAGATATCTGAGAGGAACCAGTAGTAGACACTTGTGCTATGGAGGTTCAGATACTTCTCTACATGGCTATGTAGATTCAGATATGGCAGGGGATTTGGATGGCAGGAGAAGCACCACAGGTTATGTTTTTACTGTGGGTGGAACAACGGTTAGTTGGATATCTAAGTTGTAGAAGTTTGTAGCCTTGTCAACTACAGAAGCAGAATATATTGCAGCTACAGAAGCTAGCAAGGAGATGATATGGATGACACGATTCTTAGTAGAGCTTGGAAGGGAACATGGAAGTTGCAGATTGTATAGTGACAGTCAGAGTGCAATCCATTTGGCTAAGAACTCAGCGTTTCACTCAAGAACCAAGCACATACAGCTAAGGTACCACTTCATACGGCAGGTATTGGAAGATGGTGAGTTGAAGCTGGAGAAAATCCATACAGACAAGAATCCTGCTGATGTGCTAATAAAGCCGGTTACTAAGGAGAAGTTGAATCTTCATTCAACTTCTATTGGTCTTCATGATTGAGTTGAAGATGGAGGAGCTAGAAGATATTGCTGTACAGGTACTGGTGCAGCTGGTTTATCTCCAAGTGGGAGATTGTTAGGGTGTGGAGCTAAAAGCTTCACCAAGGAGCATACAAAATAGTTTCGGGTCTACACAGGCACCGACGTTGGTCAGGAGCGACCGACGTCGGTCAGTTGCAGTTACAGAGGCGCCGACGTCGGTAGCAGGGTCGGCCGGCGACGGTCACAGGCGAACAGACAGGAACCGACGTCGGTTACCTGCGTGTCCAGAAAGCGATTTCTGAGGACAGAAGCGAGTGTTTTCATGATGAGTTTGAGTTGTGAACTCAAACTCGCATCTCTATTATTAGCAACATTATTTTTAGAGCCCTTGTTGAAGAGGTTAACTGTTTGTTGTAATGGCATGCTTAAGTTTCCTATTTTCTATATGTAGGAAAGATCTTCTTAGCTATTGTGTGTAAGAGAGTTGAACTGTATGAGTTGAACATTGTGAATGTTTGAAGGACAGTATTGAGTTGCATCAATCCAGGTTGTTAGATTTGATTGTACTTGAGAGAGAGCTCTTGAGGAATAGAGATCTAGTGAGAGATCTTGTGTGCATCTGAGAGAGGTGTGGAAGAACGAAGTTTCTTCAAATTGTATTCCTATTGTAAAGAGTTTTAATACAAGTTTTCAGGGTGTTTTCTTGTATATCTTGTTCTGTGCTATTTATCATTTCAGTTACTTATCTATCTGATTTATTTCCGCGTTTATTGCTTTCACAAGTGTAATCCATTGTTGGTTGATCCCCAACATAAGAGGAACTTACTTTTAAAATTTGAATTTCACTTCACAATGTTATAAATAAATACATATAGACAATGATCAAAAGAGAAAGTAAAAAGGCCTTGCAAAGCATGTCAAAGAGTATGTTGAATGTCCCTAGCTCATATCAGAACTAATCAAATTACAAGGATAGTTTTTCATCCATATACCACAATCACTACAAGCTTATTTAACACAATTTATTATGTTGAAATAAATTATTATCTAAGGAAAACTAAAAATTAAACATGATTTATTCACATTAGTGTTACAAAATTAAAATATAAACAATAATCCATAATCCAATTTTCAATTAAGGATAAGCTATGTTTTATTTCTATTAGTCGAGACTCATGACTATAATTTATATCAAATGCCTTAGCTTGATATCCAAATATCATGTGTATAAACCTATTCATCTACATAATAATATTATCAATTTTAAGTAATTTTCATATATATATATATATATATATAATTTTCAAATAAATAAATATTTCTGTGAGAAATGTTTATTATTTAATTTATATATACATATATGGGATTTTATTTTATATAATTAGATATAAACAACTTAATATATATATTAAGTTGTTTATATCTAATTATATAAAATAAAATCCCATATATGTATATATAAATGAAATAATAAACATTTCTCATAGAAATATTTATTTATTTAAATAAAGACATTAACATTATTCTTTTAATTTGTTCATTTTTATTACCCCTTTTCTCTTTTTTATATAAATAAAAATGCATATATATTATATTTCGTTTTATATTTATTTAAACTATGTAATCCCTAACTAGGGTTTGAGCTAGTGGTCCATGGCCGATGACTGTGGCCACTAGCTAGATCATGGTAGGGTTGGGGAGGATCAACTGGCCTATTAGGAATATATAATGTAGAGAAATATTAATTAAATAAAGACAAAAATAAAATGTATAAAACACAACAAAAGAGAGACAGAGATTTAACATGGTCTACCCAATATGGGCTACATCCACATAGAAATAAACCAATTCTTCTCTTATTCAGTCCAACAAATGAAGGGATAAACCTACAATACATCCAATATAATCTCCTCTTAACTCACACACCATGTGTTACCATTATTACCATGCCTTCATATCAAAGGAGAGTTACGTATTAGGTTAAAAATGCATCAACATAATTTCTACCTTTAGATCTGAGACCTAATAGTTAACTGTCTAGATTTACTACAAAAATTCCATAGTGAGGGGGTGTCTCCCCCCACACCCCCTATCAGAAACTAGTCATTATAATAATATTATGCTCTACCATCCAAAAATATCCCACTTGGAGACTAATTACTGTAACTCCATCGCTAAAACTCTTCCTTAGACTTTTCTTTAAACTTTGACCCTAGCATGTTTCTCATTTTCTTTGTTATCCATGAAGACCTATTAATGTTGAACAACTCTCTAGCTTCTCCTTTGTGACTACCTTTTTTAATCATATATGTAGGATTCTAACTTGTATATATCTTTTCCAACTTTAATTGACCATCTTCCAAAACTAAATGAATGAAGTGATACCTGAGTTGTATATGTTTGGTTCTTAAGTGGAATGCTGAGTTATTTGTTAAATGAATCACACTCTAGCTATCACTATATAACATAAAATATTATTACTTATACCTCAACTCTTCCATGAACCATTGCATCCATATCATATCCTTTCTTACTTCTATAGCTGTAACATACTCTGCCTCTATAGTTAATAAAGAAACTATCTTCTACAATTTTAAAATCTAAATGTTGTGTTACCAATGGTGAATACATAACCTATGGTGACACTTTTTCCATCTAAATATCCATCCATGTTTGCATCAACATACCCTTATAAGGTAACATTTTACCCTTCATATCATAACTATCTATTAGTGGTCCTTCTCAAGTACTTGAAAAACCACTTGATTGCATCGCAGTGCTCTTTTCTTGGATTATTCATAAAGCTACTGACAACTCCCATTACATGAGAAATGTATGGTATTGTGCACACCATAACATACATTAAAATTCTAACTGATGAAGTATAGGGCACTTTTGACATGTAATTTATTTCTTCCTACATTTTAGGACACTATTCTTTGCTTAATTTGAATTGCTCTCCCAAAGGTGTAATCACTAGTTTTGCATCTTGCATATTGAACCTAACTAACACCTTCTTGATGTACTCTTCTTGAGACAATGTCAATATTCTATTTTTCTAATTTCTTGTTATTCTCATGCCAGTGATTTTATTTGTAGCACCCAAATCCTTCATTGTAAATGAATTTGCTAGTTTTATTTTGAGCTCATTTATATCATGCATGTTAAACCTTGCAACACACATGTCATATACATAAAATAAAAAGATAATATAATTTCCATTATCTAATTTCTTAAAATAAATATAGTGGTCATAATGAAATCTAATATAACCTTGTTCTATCATAAACATGTCAAATTTTAAATACCACTACCTTGGAGCTTGCATTAATCCATACAAACTCTTCTTCAACATGCACACCATTTTATCCTTACCTTTGACTTTGTATCCCTATGGCTACTCCATATGTATTTCCTCCTCTAAGTCACCATGAAGGAAATAAATATTCACATCTAACTATTCAAGGTGCAAATCTTGTACTAATACCAAACTTAAAACAATTCTTATGAAGTCATTTCAACAATTGGATACAATATTTTGTCAACCTTAATTTTGTGCAAACCCCTTTACAAGTCTGGCATTGTACCTATTTTTTCTTCCATATTATTTCTTCAACCTATAAACCCATTTATTCTACAATACTCTTTTACCTATATATAACTGAACTAAATCCCAAGTTTGGTTATGTACCAAGGATTCCATCTCCTCTTTCATGCCTTTCTCCCACTTTTTTAGTTTCTACCTACATTACTTCTTCATAGCTTTCTATCTCACCACCATTAGTCAATAGTAAATAATAAAGTGAAGGATATTATCATTCAAGGAGTCTACTTACTCTAGTAGATCTTGTAACTACACTTTTAGGAGTTTAAGGTACTTGTTATTATTGTTGTAGTTAGTGTACATTCTAATTTTTTAGCACTTTTAAAATTTCATTTCCAGTGATTTCATCAAGTACTGCATATTATGTATTTGAATTTTCTTGTTTTTTTCCCTACAAATGATCTTTGTACATTACCTTATCATTAAAGATCATATCTATACTCCTAATGATTTTGTGATTTTTAAAATACCATAAATGGTAACCAAAATCATTAAATCCATATCCAATAAAAGTACATTTCGTGAATTTTTCTTCAAGCTTGGTTATATTTTATTTATTAATATGGACAAATGTTTCACAATCAAAAGTCTTTAAAAAATATTAGTCTACCTTTTTATCTTTCCATGCTTCCTATGGAATGCCACCATACAAGGGACTTGAAATCCCTCTATTTATTAAGAAAATAATAGTATCTATAATATTTGTCCAAAACTATAAGGGAAACCTTGTATACAATATTATTCTCCTTACATGCTCCATGATTGTTGTATTCATCATTTTTGACACACCATTTTGTTGTGGTGTTGATAAAACTGCCTTCTCTCTACAAATCCCATGGGATGAATAGTAATGATCAAACTCCTTGCTACAATATTCAATTCCATTATCTGATCTAACACACTTCAACTTATTTCCTATCTCACTCTCATCCAAAGCTTTACATTTATTAAAAATATCAAAAACATCATTTTTTTTCATATACAATAACCCAAGTTTTTCTAGTTGCAACATCAATAAAGTAACATAATAAAAAGAGCCACTAAGGGATGATACTTGAGTCAGTCCCCATACATATGTATGCACAAACTCTAACTTTTCATCCTTTTTTACCTTTTCAACTTTGATAAATCCAACTCTCTTCTATTTTTCATACACATAGTGCTCATAGAAATACAAATCTACCTTCTTTAAATCTGGAAAAAAAATTCTTTGAGTGGAGAACTTGCATCCCCTTCTCACTCATGTGCCCAAGTTTGTGGTGGCATAATTTTGTACCCACTTCTTTAGAAGCTAAATAAATACAAGAGTCAACATTACCAGTAGATAAATGTAATGTACCTACCTTCCTCCTTTTGGTATTACTAGTGATCCTTTATTGACCTTCCACAAATTTTCTACAAATGTAATTGTGTAGGCCTTACTTCCTAACTGCCCTGTTGAAATTAGATTTCTTCTCAACTTAGGAATATGCCTCACCTCTTTCAAAAACCATTTGTTTCCATTCTATAATTTTATTTTTATCTTACCCTCTTCAATAATTTTACAAGTTTTACCATCACCCAAATAAACCTGTCTAAAATCACCTTAAACATAGTCTTAAAAATATTTCTTATGGGGTGTAGTATGAAATGAAGCCCCTGAATATAAAACCTAAGAATCATTAATATTATCTAATAAAAGGATTAAATCATATTATAACACATCACTTGATACATTTTATTCTTGATTTTTATCTTGTCATCCATCTCCTTGTTTCCCTTTTTGTTACCAACAATCTTTCTTAAGGTGTTTTTTCTTTTTACATATCCATCACACCAATGTTCCTCTAGATTTGGATATTCCCTTCTTAGACTTCACATGATTCAATGTTACCTTTCCTTTATCCTTTTATCTTCCCTTAATCTCAATAGTCAAAGCATTACTTGATGTCTCACCTATGCTTTTTCATTGCATTTCTTTGCTAAGAATAATGCCAATAACATCATCAAACTTTAAAGTGTTTGAACTAGAGACAGAATTACTCACAACCATGACCAAGCCATTCCAAATTTTTGGCAATGATTACAAAATCAAAAGAGCCCTAGCCTCATTATGAAATTTTACTCATATAGATCTTAATTGATTTGTGACTGTGTTAAATTTATTTAAATGATCAGCAAAAGACCCACCTTCTGACATCTCCATATCAAATAAATGCTTCATAAGAAATACCTTGTTAGAGTTTAAGGGTTTTTCCTGCACTCTATCCAATGCCTTTATCACATCTATTATTGTTTTTTTCTTTTGAAATATTGAAGGTCATTGATGCTACTAGGCATAATTGTATTATTCCTAGTACCTTTCAATCAAGAACCTCTGATTCTTCATCCTTCATAATTGTCAACTTCTTTGCTATTATAACTAATGGTAGAAAAATATCCTTCTGATATAGATAGTTTTCCATTTGCATCTTCCATAGCTAATAGTTTTTACCATTGAATTTCTAGACCTTAAACTTACCTTCTTCCATAATTTCTCCCACCCAAATGAGGAACCCTCTTTTCCTGCGAGTTTATCTACCAAATAAATGTTTGTCTTTGATACTAATTATTAGGAATATAGAATGTAGAGTAATTTTAATGAAATAAAGATGGAAATAAAATGAAAAACACATAACATAAGAGAGACATAGATTTATTATGATTCACCTAGTATGGGCTACATCCACACATAAATAATCAATTCTTCTCTTATTCAGTCCAACAAATGAAGGGATAAACTTGCAATACACCCATTACAATCTCCTTTTCACTCACACACCATGTGTTTTCATGATTACCATGACCTAATATCAAAGGAGGGTTACATATTAGAGTAAAAATACAACATAATTTTTACCATTAAATTTAAGACCTAATAGTGAAAAATCCAAATTTATTATAAAATTACCATAGTGGGGGGGGGTTGGGGCACATGGTAAGGGGTTGCAGGGCAGGCGTTGTCCCCCACACTCCCTTGTCAAGAACTGGGAATTATAATAATATTAGGCTCCACCATCCAACATGGTCCATCCCCCTCCCCTCCTTATTATTGGAGAGGGATAGGATGACTCATCCTCAACCCCGTGTTTAAAAAAACTATAAATTTAAAATTAAAATAAGATCAACATATTTTGTTTTATATATATATATATATATATATATATGCAAATTTTAAATAATTAAAATTTAACAAAAGAAATATATGGTTATTTTGATGCATACACACACACACACACACACACACACACACACACACACACACACACACACACACACACATCTTTGAATTTTTCCAAACTAGTAAACATGTTTGATATTGAGTGGAACCAAGGATTATTGTCTTGAAAGTAAGTTGTTTTGTTATATATATATATATATAACAACTTACTTTCAAGACAATAATCCTTCTCCTTTCTAAATCTTTGAATTTTTCCAAACTAGTAAACATGTTTGATATATATATATATAACAAAACAACTTACTTTCAAGACAATAATCCTTCTCCTTTCTAAATCTTTGAATTTTTCCAAACTAGTAAACATGTTTGATATTGAATGGAACCAAGGATTATTGTCTTGAAAGTAAGTTGTTTTGTTATATATATATATATATATATATATATATATATATATATATATATATATATATATATATATATATATATATATATATATATATATATATATATATATATATATATATATATAACAAAACAACTTACTTTCAAGACAATAATCCTTGGTTCCATTCAATATCAAACATGTTTACTAGTTTGGAAAAATTCAAAGATTTAGAAAGGAGAAGAAACCCCTTGTTTGATTTTTGAAGCTCCATGCTTCATTCTCCTTCCTGCATCTTCCTTCTTCTTTCTCCCTCTACGTAGTCTTCTCCCTTGGTCCATCTTTGAAATCGATCCTTCCCCTTTTAGGTTAACTTTTAAATGGAGAAGATGCTTGTATTATTTTACTTGATTTTAGGGTTAGGGTATCACTTCCCCCTTTATTATTATTATTATTATTATTATTATTGATAATAATATTCATAAATAGGTTTATCATTATTTTATTTTTACTTGATTAGATTAATTATTAAACAGAAGGATCAGGTAACTAAATTTATTGGGTTTATTATAAAACTAGTAATGTTATTTTAATTTATATCAATATATCCTTATAAATATGATCATATAAATATGTTTAACCAAATGCATATTTTAATACATACAAATACTATAATGACATTATTTGAAACCAATTATTTATTTATTTCAAATTTTGAATAAATAAACATATTTATTTATTAAATCTGTTTATCTACAAAAAACTATTTTAATGTACATATATTTATATAACTATGTATTTATATAAAATCATATTTATGCCCATTATTAAATATTACCTAGGCCTATTTGTAATAATAACAGTGTTATTATTCCCATCTTAAAACTAGATTTTATTGTTGACACAATTAGAAGATATAAGTCAAGTAATTGAGATTGACTTAACATAACATGACTACTCAATGGGTTTAAGCAAGCTATTTAAGTTAATACAATCCAAGCCAATGGATAGACTTGATAAAAGTGACTCATTGACATAGAAACACCTAGAAGGCATAAACATCACAAGAAGTGATAATACAAATAGTTGTTAGTGTTAAACACACACAATCTAAGGTAGTCCTACAGGAATCATAATTAACTTGATTCTAAGCTACCATAACAAGGTTAATTAATCACAATACATCTCACTCTCACATCATACACATAAACACAATAGACACACTGATAGTATAAATAATGTCACATCATTGCAAAGGGTATTACATCTAATTTGTCAATAGATGCAATTAGAGACTTGATTTGGGCTAAGTTGAGTCCCATGAACCTAATTTATGGCTTAATTAACTGTATATGATGAACATCTGGCTTAATCAACCCTAATTTTATCAAAAATGTAAACATGAAGGTAATTGGGGCCAATATGAACATGTTGAACCTACCTACAAATCTAAGATGTGATTCAAAGTGAAATTAGCTCTAATTTATAACATATGGAGCCAATTAGTTGATTTTTACAATCAAATATGCAACTTAGATGAAATTAATCCATGAACATAATTTAAATATATAAGATGTAATTTAGGGGTCAATGAACCCCAATATCATAACAAAATAAACTAAATATTTGGCCAATTCAATTATAAAGGAAAATGGGGCCAATTTGAGCCCCTTCAACCTAATCATGACTATAAAATGTGATCAAAGGCTTAATTATCCCTCATTTTATCAAAAATACAATCATAGATGAAATTAGGGCTAATATGAATCCCTTAAACCTAAATATAAGTATAAGATGTTATTTTTGGCTAATTGAACCATGTGTGGACCTAATTTTAGTTGTATAAAATGTGATTTGGACATCAATCAACCCAATTTAAATCACATAATATTCTAATAACATAGTTATATCATATATAACTATATAGATATAATGTATACATTTTGTAACATGTACATGTTACCTTAAAAATAGAAAAAAATATTCCTCCAATGGTTATTTTTAACGTATTTCAAGGATTTTGTCCCCAGTTACATTCTTTACGTCATTTTATGCCCTACATGTTGAAGACAAAAATGAATCAAGTTGATTTTTTGGACCCCACCATCAAAAGTTGTTAAGTTTATCTAGTCATGGGTAATGGATTTCATTCAAAGAAGATGACTAATTTAAACCACAAAATACCAAATTAATTAAAAATGTTGAGAGTTAAATAAAGGGTATGAATTTAAATATTTGGTTCAAAATAAGGTATAAATACTATCCCTAATGAACTAAATATCATATATAATGATGAAATGGATAATGATGATGAATTTTTACTTAAAATTCCAACTTATGTTGCAAGTCCACATTAAAATTATGAAGTTTTTAATTTTGTTGTTGATGAATATATGCTTAATAATTTACCCCCTAACAATGAATAAAATTACATGGAAACATATAATAATGAAATTAACAATGAAAAAATCCAATGGAAACACTAAATAATGAATGAACTAGTAGTGAACATAATGATATCGAAACACCATCTCAAAAAATTCCAACATTAGTAACATCTCTAAAAATTTTACATAGAAAAGGAAAGTATTTAATTGAAGTTGATGAAAATATTTTGAAATGAATGTGTTATAAAACATCTGACCCTCATTCAATAAGACTAGTTGAAAGAATTTGGGATAATTTCTTTAAATAATTAGAATTTGATAGTAAAAAATGTCAATTATTTGTTTCATTTATTAAATTGATTAATATAAAGCCTATAATGTACACCCTAGGACTAAGAACATCTAACATAGATGGTGAAAACAAGGATTTTTTTAAAAATCTACATGACCAAGGTGTTGTCACTTGGATCTTACACCTGTTTGATCAATAGGCTAATCTAATGAAATAATGGGATCATCCCTAAGGTATGGGACCTTGGATCCTTGGGATGAACCTATGGAGAAGGCTGAATTCCTTCATAAACTACATGCACCCAATTTAAGATTAGCTATAGGCCTAAAACAATGCTAACAAGGCCTATTTATAGCTAAGGCTATGATTTTTGATCATGAAAAAGGGAAGAGAATAAAATAAAACTAAAAAATAGGTGATGCAAAAAATATAGATATCTCCTTAACTTTCTTGGAATAATAAAATAAATCCCCAAAATTTAAATTAACTCACACAACTTCTACAAAAGCAATAACTTTCTCAACCTTTACATTAGTAATTTGTATGAAGGTAGTGATCTTCACAACCTATAAATAAAGGTGTAAAAGTGATATGGAAATAGCACAAGGTAAGGGAATTTGCACAAATGAAGATCACCAGTTCAAATTTACACAATAATCAAGAAAATGGACAATGTAGAAGAGACAAATATCATTTTTTATTAGATTCAAGGCATCAAACTAGTATTAGAATTTTCAAAAAGTGTATATTTTTATCATACCCAAGAGGAGGGATCTTGAAAAACCCCTTTTCATCCCTATATGTAAGAAATATAGAAGAGACAGAAGAAGAAATCACTAGAAGACCTTATGAATGTTGATGTTACTCCTTTCATCCATCCTATGCAAGAGAAGAAATAATGAAAAATAGGGTCATTACATTCTCTCCAATGTATTAGGCTTACTCTATGAAGATCTGTAAGGAAGATTGGCATGGTAGTGTAAGAGGATACCTTAATTTTACTATTTTAGGCCTTATAAAAGCTTGTACATGGAGGATATACTCCTTCAAGGATGATATATTATTGGAAAATACCTGCCATAATAACCATAACTCACCCATCTCCTCATGCATACATGCTAGAGAGTATCTAGGTCAAGTTGACTTGCCATGACTACCATGCTTATTGAATGTTTGACTTAGAAATAGATTTCAAATTCTCATTTAGAGCCTTGGCATTGAATTTCCATGACTACTACTCCATGGACGGATTTACACATCTCTAGGGTCATTTTTAAATGTTTCCATACCTTATTCATACTCTTTATGACCCTTAACTCCATTCATGGTAGTGATAGACATGTTGTAGAAGCATGAACTTACAAAAATTTGTCTTGAAGTTCAAGTAAAGGTCTCTTAGAGAGATTGAAAAGTTGGTGTATCATCCTATTTAATAATGAGGACTCTTGGATAAGTTGAGGAACATGCGCTTTCATGCTTTGAAATTCCAATATTATACCCTAAAAGCCTACAATCATCCCCATAATCCTCAAAAGAGCCTTTAAAACATGTATCGAGTCTATAAGTTAGGTGTTGAGGTCATAAAACCTTCATCTATTCAACTTGTAGATCTGTAGATTATTACTAGGCTTTAACATCCTTGTTGTCAACACCTCTTCTTCATATAGTTTTCTTAAACCTACCAAGAAAAATTATATTCAAGTGCATGTCTTCATACTTTCTTTGTTTCTTTCAGATGTTGTTTGAAAGATCTTGGGAACCTCTATTTACAAATCGATTGGTAGGCTTATAAATTTTTAAAGGAGCTTAAGACTTGAAACCTTGTTGACATGACTAAAACCTTTGATAAAGCCTACAAATTTTACTTGAAATGACATGAAACCTTGCATCTTATTTATACAAGTTTGTATTTATGTTTCACTCTTGTAACATGCTTGAGATTTCATTATTTCATTGGTAGACCTGTAGGTGTCAAAGAAGGTCTGAAACCATTGAGTTTTACTTACAACCATCATATTATTCTTGGAAAGACATCTAAGGACTTTGAAGGATGCTTGAGGAGCTATGTGAACACATGACAAACCTATATCACCATGATCACATTTGAATGTCTTCATAAACCTACATATAGACCCTTACAACCACAAAATTCACTTGGAATTTTTTTGGAAACCTTGAGATAATGATTTCAAGCTAGTAGTAACATAATTAATTAGTCTTAAAACATAAATATCACTCTGCAATGGTCATGATAATAAGGTCTTATATCTCAAAAGACTTAATAATACCATGAAACATTATCTCCCTATTTTCTTTGAGAGCTTTTAGAATAAGATGACCCCCTAATCATCCATATAGAGCTTGTAACTATTTATAATGGTTTTGATTGAAACTTGGAAGCAATGAAAACATGTAATTAGGACATACAAAAAATTTTATGGCACTTTATATTGAACTTAAGGAGCTCTAAAATCATGCTCCTTGTTTATCCAAGCCTTATTCCTTACTCTTGATCCTTGACAAGGCTATACAAACTCGTTATAGACATGTATACTAGATTTGGGCCTTTTTGGCTATTAATAAAGGGTCTTCAACCTTTGTATTCTTATCTTGTATGAAGGTTTCTAATGTTATGCACCCCCTTCTTAGGATTTCATCATTTGAAAAAAATGTTACAAACTTTGTTGAGTAGGTTTCTACAAATACAAAACCTTGGTAACACTACAAGATATGGTAAATTGTTTTTCTTCGCCTAAAATTACTATTCAAAGCTCCTATATACCTATGTAACTTGTTAGCATATTATTTTATTTACCTTAGGTTATTTACTAAGGTAATTTATGTTGGTTAGTTTCCTTAACCACTTTGGTTAAGAGGTTAGTTGTTTGTTCGGTCTTTGCTATTTCATACAAGCCAACGTAGGTTAGTTTTCTTATACTCGTCTCATGCTTCACAGGTATTTCATTTGTTTGCCTATTTAATAGGCCTTCATGCTTGGTTGAACATGTTGAATAAGTGCTCTACTATTCTCAATCTCATTTTCTCTCTGTGTTTTGTTTAATCTAATAATCCATATAGAGCTTGTAACTATTTATAATGGTTTTGATTGAAACTTGGAAGTAATGAAAACATGTAATTAGGACATGGAAAAAAATATATGTCACTTTATATTTAACTTAAGGAGCTCTAAAATCATGCTCCTTGTTTATCCAAGCCTTATTCCTTACTCTTGATCCTTGACAAGGCTATACAAACTTGTTATAGACATGTATACTAGATTTGGGCCTTTTTGGCTATTAATAAAGGGTCCTCAACCTTTGTGTTCTTAGCTTGTATGAAGGTTTATAATGTTATGCACCCCCTTCTTAGGATTTATCATTTGAAAAAAATATTACAAACTTTGTTGAATAGGTTTCTACAAATACAAGACCTTGGTAACACTACAAGATATGGTAAATTATTTTTCTTTGCCTAAAATTACTATTCAAAACTCCTATAGACCTATGTAACTTGTTTATAATATTTTTAACATCATATGGAGATTCTCTATAATTTTTTCAAACTTACAAATCTTGAGGTGTTTGAAATATCATTGTCATAGACTTGCAGTCATGTTTATATGCTTGAGATTTCCAAGGTACCTAATGAAGTCTTGATGTAGACCTATAGCTTGAGATAAGGATAATAGTTGAGAGGATTAAAACCTTGATAAATTTGAAACCTTTACTCCTTATCTACAACATTATAATCCTAACTCTACCTACAACCTTTCATGCTTTACAATTTTTTGGTCTTTTAGACCTACAAATTTATTTATTACTTCATTTTATAGGCCTATAGGTGATTTAACCACGTGTAAAATCTCATGAATCCCTTTATGAATACCTATCATGTTAATTCTATGTCACTTTGAGAGGATACTTGAAAAATCCCACTCACTCCTTAACTGACCTATAACTTCCATGCAAACCCTGATCTTTGGTTCATAAAATCTTGGCTTTGATTCCATAGACCTAGTGATAACATTGGGAGAAAACTTGAACACTTTTAAACTTAATGAAATTTTTTATTGCCTTCTTCAACTATATCAAACAACATTCTATGCTTAACCAGGCCCGATAGAGCAAAACTCATAGCCTACATTCCTCCTTTCTCCTCTTTTCAGGCTTACAACTTTATTGATAAACTTTAGGATCTCTTGGTCCTTGTAAAACTATTTATTTTGTATCTTAATGGCATATAAATATACTTAATAACCCCTATCTTCTTATTCAATCTTATGAAAGTATTTTTTATAGACCTTTAGACCTATCTTTAGCTTAGAAATATTATTCATTTTGCCTGCAACTTTCTCATAAAGGTCTTGAGACAATACAACATGTTGTAAGACTAATTAATCTTGAATCATACTCAATAAAATTATATCAACCCTACCACAACATGAAAACCTTACATGTTTTGCTTGTACACCAAAATCTTGTGATCTCAAGGGATTTAGAACCCCATTGTAGTCCTATAGGTTTTATCATGTGTTTTCACATATTATATATCTACTTAGTTTCTTGATGATGGTTTGAGGCTCATATAAACCTCTCTCTACCATTTTAAAGTATGAATGAGACCTTGAGAAGGTCTGTAACTGTGGGGAATTCAAAACCTACAAGGAGCCCATTATATCATGCCTTTCTTTTCAAAACTTAATTTAAAATTTCTAAACCCTAATTTTCAAGCCTCTTTGGGGACTTTGAGACCATTTTCACATATTAATCAAATAATAAATCCCTCTTTTAGCCTATAACTCTATAATCCTTCTTTAAACTTGCTTTATAAACCTTGGCACTTATCTTGGAAAACATGATATAGGTTTTGACTTATGTATTGAGGTCACAAGACTTTAACTTCCTCAACTTGTATAGTTTTCAAAACCCTAAGTTTTTGTTTCATGAAACTTTTCATGATTTATTACTATATGTTATATAATATCCTCATGACTCTTGACACCATATGCTTCTTTCTTTTAAACCTATAGGTGTAGAGTAGTAATCCAAAGCAAGTTAGTCTATACATTAGTAAATTAAAACTTAAATAAACACAAAGAACATAATGTACTAAGCTTAATACCTCATGTGGCTTTGTAAATTAAATATAATAACTACTTAAAGAAGTAATACAACCTTCAAACCTTCCTAAGAACATCCCTCCTTTAGGTGTAGCTCAAAAATATGATTTTTCACTGATTTGGTGCTTCAAGTCTTTGTCAATGATGAGTGGATTTCTCCTCAATCATCTCAAAATGTACCAATGAATTGGAATCATGGATTTTATCATTGTGTGTTAATATTTGAATCTATTCTCTTACAAATATTTCATAATAACATTACACAAAAATAGCTTAAATGAATGAGTGAGGACCCTTGTATTTATAGATTTTTGGAAATGATCATAATTAATCATGATCATCCATCTTGAATTCAAGATGTGTGGCCATGAATCAATTAAATTTTAGAGTCTCAATCCATGTATATCCCCATTAATATTTGGAAGAATGGGGCATTAATGAGGCATGAGAGGGCTTAAACTAGATATTTGTTCCATTTATGGCTTATGGATGCCACCCCATTGATGATGTCACCTGATGATGTAGATATTAGAAATGAATTTATAATTAATAATTTTTAAATAAATCCCACATATTTTTAACTTAAGCCCTTGATTTGGTTTGGTTTGCTTAAGTGGGTTTAATTTATTATCTATAATTCTTTTGAAATTAGTTGTTTACTTAATCAAATTGGTCAAAATGTCAATTCATAATTTGACTAGAGTATAATTATAGATGGTTTTCATGCAAGACAATACCCCATTTAGATAATTATGGATGCAAAATAACACATCCACTTGATGTGTGCTTCCAATTTAGAAGAATTCAATTGTCTAGAGCATCATTTTATATGGTCACAATTTGAATCAAAGTGATTTGAGAAAAGATAATAATCACACAAAATGTATTGCCCCATTCAGGGATACATTATCCTAAATTTTCATTTTTATGTGATAAGATCAAACCATTTAGTTGATTTTAGTGATTTTGATCTAAATTATGCATTGTCATATAATTTTGAGTAATATTGACAATTTTAGCACAATAGTGATAGGAATTGGATGTCTACATTTTACACCTATTTAAGAAGGTGTGGTAAGACATTTAGTAAAAAAAACATCTTTTCAAATAATTAAAGAGTTGTTAAGAAGAAATTGGAAGGCAATGACCTATGATTACCCCTCGAGAAGGCATGCAAGGATGAAAGAGAAGGATGGACTCTTGAAAAGAGGGAAAGAGTGAAATTAAACCATAAAGGAGATTAGATTTATATGAGTTAATTTTTGCATGCATTGATTCCAAATTATCAAAATAAAATATAATACAATGGGACCCAAGGTGAGGGGAAATGGGAAGAATGCAATCCCAAAATATAAGTGACACACTTTGACATACCCAAGAGAGGGTGAAAGTTGTGGGCTTAATGAATGATCAATCCTAAGATAAGTTGCACACTTTAAAATTGCTAAAACAAGGGAAAAAGTCATAGAGCTTGGAAATATAATAAAAATGAGAGCATTTCTCTAGAGAAAGGAGGTCAATGAATTAATTATTTACCCTAATAGATCATATTTTATTGGTTGATAAATTAAAATTTCCCCATTGGGGCTGATTTTGATAATGTATAATTAGTTGTGCCCTAGGCAGGTTGATTGGATCGATCATTGGTCTAAATATTGTGCCCCAATAGGGAAAATTAGCAAGCATAGCTCAAAGATATAACTTAATGTATAAATTAAATATGAGATGGCACAAACATATATGCAAGGGTCTAATGACTAAATAATCCACAAAAAACTAGGCATATGAGGATACACATAGTGATGAAAGAGATGATTGGAATAATGAGGGTGGCTGAGCTGACCCTAGATACATCATGCATCCAAGTGTTGCCTACATTGTCCAGATGTACCTCAGGCCAATTTAGTTCACCTAGAAGATGTACCAATGTTCAATAAAACTCATAATGTATTCTAAAAGATGCATGTCTTGCATAGAGTCTCATGTTAGGTATGGTGCATTTAGAAATGATCTTCAGAGTGTCATTGAATTTTGGACTTGGAATAAAAATCGCTTGGTGCTTACTTTAACAAAAGTGAAATTATGTATCATAAGTATGAGTAACTTATAATATCATTGTATTTCTATTGTAGTTAACCAATTTAAATGTGAATATTTATAACTAAGGATAATTATAAAAATTACCAAGACCAGAGTTACAACTATTTAATTTTAAACAAAAAAAAAACACCAATGTAACTAAAATTAAAATCAAGATATGAAAAATCAGGATTTAAGTAGGAACAAGAATGTATAAATGAAAAGAAAGAACAAATTAATACAAAACATGAAATCAAGATATGAATAATCAAGATCCATGTTATTTAAAAAGAAGTACTTGAGAAACAAAACAAAAGAACAAGTTAAATATAATTCCAAACAAATCAAACCTAACTAAACACTAGGCTAAAAGAGGTTATATAATGCATTTGAACTCAAAAAATAATAAAATAATACAAGACAAGACACAACAATAACATAAAAAACCAATATAACAAAACACTAAGAATAAATAGAAAAAGAATAATAATAAAAAAAGAACAAATAACAAAAAAATAAATAAAATAATAACTCAAAAATAATAAACACACAACAAAGAAATAATAAAATACAAATGAACAACTGATAAAATACTAACAAAGTAAAGAGAGAGACAACAAATAACAACAAAACATCAATAAAAAACACTCATAAACAAGAGTTAGTCATAATGTTAGTGAAAACAAAGAAAAAGGTGAATGGTCCAATTAAGTGTAATAGAGGCATTACTCTCTACAATAGGGTGACCCCTAATCTAAGAAATAATGAGATTGGCACAACATACTAAGAAAAAAAGAGACAAAGTTTCCCCTAAGTGTAGGGAAACAACACATAACAAAATGGGTGGGGGGAATAAGAAAAAGAAGGGGTGGTTGAGCTAACCCCAGATGCATGAGGAAAGTGGACACTTCCTACATAGTTCCATGGATGCGAGATATAACATGAACTTCAGACCAATTGTAGTTCTCCCAAGAAATGGGATATAGTAAAAGTGATGATAATAAAGCATGATTGATGTTGTAGAGTAAATAAGGAAATGGGCTTGTAAAATGGTGAGAGCATGTAAATGATTACTTATAAAATGGAAAGAGTATGGGATTAGAATAAACAAAAGTGTAAGATGATGTTTTTGTTTATTTTATTGATTGATTTCTAATATTTTTGTGTTTTTTAGCTAAGCAACATAAATGGAATATTAAAAAAAGACCCAAATAACTACCTAATTGAAGAGATGCACTTCTATAAGTAAGAATTCAAACAATAAATAAACTAATTGAAATGAGGACTATGGATATAAACAAAGGCATAGGAGACCAACTAATCAAGGAGATGCACTTACAAGAGTATAAGTTTCAATAACAACTAAAGCTGGCTACAATGGCCCATATGATCCTGTTAAGGTAACAATTCCTACTAAACAATAATAAAATAATAATAGAAGAATATGTAGTGATAGATAAATCTAAAGAATCATTCAACAGGAAAAAACCATGTGCTAATTTATTTATGTTCACTTGTCTAGTAGAGAAAGCTATAAAATATTGTTTAAGCTAAATTGCCTTGTAGAATGGCAATGAGTGTGTCCAAAATGCCTACAATTCATAATCAAGATCATAATTTGTTAAGGAATATAATTGTCCAGGTTACAATGGTCTAGGGTATGAAAAAATATTATTCTAAGGAGAATGGTCCAAGATAAAATGGGACAAAATGAATATGGTTCAGAAGAGGATAGTCCATAGTGGTATAAAAAGAGTCTAGTTAGAATATAAATGATCCAAAGTGCTAATGGGCCAAAGTTTTAATGGGCATGAGGAAAGTGGATGCTTCCTACATAGTTCCATGGATGCGAGATACAACATAAACTTCAGGCCAATTGTATTTCTCCCAAGAAATAGGATAGAGTAAAAGTGATGATAAGAAAACATGATTGATGTTGTAGAGTAAATAAGGAAATGGTCTTGTAAAATGGCGAGAGTGTGAAAATGATTACTTATAAAATGGAAAGAGTATGGGATCAGAATAAACAAAAGTGTAAGATGATGTTTTTGTTTATTTTATTGATTGATTTCTAATATTTTTGTGTTTTTTGGCTAAGCAACATAAATGGAATATTAAAAAAAGACCCAAAGAACTACCTAATTGAAGAGATGCACTTATGTAGGTAAGATTTCAAATGATAACTAAACTAATTGAAATGAGGACTATGGATATAAACAAAGGCATAAGAGACCAACTAATCAAGGAGATGCACTTACAAGAGTAGAAGTTTCAATAATAGCTAAAGTTGGCTACAATGGCCCATATGATCATGTTAAGGTAACAATTCCTACTAAACAATAATAAAATAATAATAGAACAATATGTAGTGCTAGATAAATCTAAAGAATCATTCAACATGAAAAAACCATGTGCTAATTTATCTATGTTCACTTGTCTAGTAGAGAAAGCTGCAAAATATTGTTTAAGCTAAATTGCCTTGTAGAATGGCATCGAGTGTGTCCAAAATGCCTATAAGTCATAATCAAGATCATAATTGGTTAAGGAATATAATTGTCTAGGTTACAATGGTCTAGGGTATGAAAAAATATTATTCTAAGGAGAATGGTCCAAGATAAAATGGGACAAAATGAATATGGTTCAGAAGAGGATAGTCCATAGTGGTATAAAAAGAGTCTAGTTAGAATATAAATGATCCAAAGTGCTAATGGGCCAAAGTTTTAATGGGCATTAGGAAAGTGGATGATTCCTACATAGTTCCATGGATGCGAGATACAACATGAACTTCAGGCCAATTTTAGTTCTCCCAGGAAATGGGATAGAGTAAAAGTGATGATAGGAAAACATGATTGATGTTGTAGAGTAAATAAGGAAATGGTCTTGTAAAATGGTGAGAGCGTGAAAATGATTACTTATAAAATGGAGAGAGTATGGGATCAGAATAAACAAAAGTGTAAGATGATGTTTTTGTTTATTTTATTGATTGATTTCTAATATTTTTGTGTTTTTCGGCTAATCAACATAAATGGAATATTAAAAAAAGACCCAAAGAACTACCTAATTAAAGAGATGCACTTTTATAGGTAATATTTAAAACAATAAATAAACTAATTGAAATGAGGACTATGGATATAAACAAAGGCATAGGAGACCAACTAATCAAGGAGATGCACTTACAAGAGTAGAAGTTTCAATAACAGCTAAAGCTGGCTACAATGGCCCATATGATCTTGTTAAGGTAACAATTCCTACTAAAAAATAATAGAACAATATGTAGTGTGAGATAAATCTAAAGAATCATTCAATAGGAAAAAACCATGTGCTAATTTATCTATGTTCGCTTGTCTAGTAGAGAAAGCTAAAAAATATTGTTTAAGCTAAATTGCCTTGTAGAATGGCATCAAGTGTGTCCAAAATGCCTATAAGTCATAATCAAGATCATAATTGGTTAAGGAATATAATTATCCAGGTTACAATGGTCTAGGGTATGAAAAAATATTATTCTAAGGAGAATGGTCCAAGATAAAATGGGACAAAATGAATATGGTTCAAAAGAGGATAGTCCATAGTGGTATAAAAAGAGTCTAGTTAGAATATAAATGATCCAAAGTGCTAATGGGCCAAAGTTTTAATGGGCATGAGGAAAGTGGATGCTTCCTACATAGTTCCATGGATGCGAGATACAACATAAACTTCAGGCCAATTGTATTTCTCCCAAGAAATAGGATAGAGTAAAAGTGATGATAAGAAAACATGATTGATGTTGTAGAGTAAATAAGGAAATGGTCTTGTAAAATGGCGAGAGTGTGAAAATGATTACTTATAAAATGGAAAGAGTATGGGATCAGAATAAACAAAAGTGTAAGATGATGTTTTTGTTTATTTTATTGATTGATTTCTAATATTTTTGTGTTTTTTGGCTAATTAACATAAATGGAATATTAAAAAAATACCCAAAGAACTACCTAATTGAAGAGATGCACTTCTATAGGTAATATTTCAAACAATAACTAAACTAATTGAAATGAGTACTATGGATATAAACAAAGGCATAAGAGACCAACTAATCAAGGAGATGCACTTACAAGAGTAGAAGTTTCAATAACAGCTAAAGCTGGCTACAATGGCCCATATGATCCTGTTAAGGTAACAATTCCTACTAAACAATAATAAAATAATAATAAAATAATATGTAGTGCTAGATAAATCTAAATAATTATTCAACAGGAAAAAACCATGTGCTAATTTATCTATGTTCACTTGTCTAGTAAAGAAAGCTGCAAATTATTGTTTAAGCTAAATTGCCTTGTAGAATGGCATCGAGTGTGTCCAAAATGCCTATAAGTCATAATCAAGATCATAATTGGTTAAGGAATATAATTGTCCATGTTACAATGGTCTAGGGTATGAAAAAATATTATTCTAAGGAGAATGGTCCAAGATAAAATGGGACAAAATGAATATGGTTCAGAAGAGGATAGTCCATAGTGGTATAAAAAGAGTCTAGTTAGAATATAAATGATCTAAAGTGCCAATGGGCCAAAGTTTTAATGGTCTTAAGTTGTAAAAGAATATGGTTCTCATGAAAACGGTCATGAGTAGGTCAAGAAAAAATGAATATGATCCAAGTTAAGATGGTCTAGGATATAATAGTGGGATAAAATGACTTCAACATAAGTTACCCCAAAGTAAGGGGTGTTATAAGTAATGGTTTATAAATTGTAAAACATAGAACTGCTTGGGATTCAAAATTTTCATGGGCTTTAGGAGTTATTTTCCACTTGGAGTAGCTAGTTAGTATACCCCTAATCCATAATTTGTTATGATAACATAAGGGCCCAACCAATTGGTTTGGAAATTACCCTTCCTCTTGTGTTCAACATTAGTGTTCTTTTAATTTTATTTCAAGACCAAATCACCAATTTCAAACTTTTGAGGGAGAATGTGCTTATTATAACTCCTAGACAATATGTTCTAATAGGTGTGCAAGTTTTCTAGGCTAGACAAATACTTTCCATCAAGGAGTTTTATCACTTACAACCTAGAAACTATATATTCTTCATCATCTTTAATATTCTCTTAGGATACTCACAATGAAGTCAGCTTGATCTTAATCAAAATAATATATTCTATGCCATAAACAAGGGAGTATGGAGTGGATCCTATGGGGGTTTGATGATTAATGCAACAAGCCCAAAGGGTAGGAAAAATTTACAAGTGCCAATTACAGCTAGCGTCATTGACAATCTTTATTAGTATTATAATAATGGTTTTATTTTATACCTCAGCTTGACCATTGCTTTGTGGGTTATATAGTGTGGATTTCTTGTGATTAATTTTAAATTTTGCATAAAGAACCTTAACATCTTGATTTAAAAATGATCCACCATTGTTAGATATAAGATAGGCTAGGATACCATATTGATAGATGATATGGTAATGGATGAATTTGGCAATCTACTTCTTAGTGACATAAGTGAGAGAAACAACCTCAATCCACTTAGTAAAATACTTGGTAGAAGTGAGAATATGTTTATGGCCATCATAATATATTGGGTTAATTTTATAGATGAGATTAAGGCCATATGTAGAAAATGGCCATGGTGTAGTAATCAGTTGTAGTGGCAAGGAAGGTGCTTGTATTAAATTACCATGTTGTTGGCAAGAAACACACTTCCTAACATAATTATAAGCATCTATCTTCATTTTTGGCTAATAGTAACCCATATTGAGGAGATTTTTGGATAAGATGACACTGTTGGTGTATCCCCCACACATTCCTTCATGAACGTCCTTAAGCACTAACTTGTATTATCCTAAAGATAAAAAATGAAGTAACATTCCATCATAGCCTTTATGATAAAACATGTTTCTAAGGAGGGTATAACAAGCTATGAAATGAAGGAAGAGTTTTTATGATTATTGGAAAGGTCAGGTGGAAAAAATTAGTCATGAAAATAATTGTAAATGTATTGAAACCAAGGTAGTTCAGGTGGGGGATTGGGACAAACAATGGTGTATACATAATCTAGCAAGATATGAGTAGGTTGTAGAATATTTTCAATGAGAAACTGATACTCTCTAGAACTGCTATCAATATGCATCATAGACCCAATTATTACCATTGCATTGGTAGATCTATTATAGGCATGTGGTACCTATTCAAATTATAGGGATTGAAAGTGAGTCTTGAGATTATCCATAATATGCTTGTAGGGTACAAGCTTGTCATCTCTAATCTGATACTGATCTATGTTTTGATTGATAATCAACTAGGATTCCCCATAGATCATTAAGTGCTAGATATCCCACTTCAATGCAAGGTGAAGTCCTATAATAAGTGATTCATACTTAGCTATATTATTGGTACAATGAAAATTGATATGAAATAACTTGGGAATCACATCCCCTTGTGGTGTAATAAATAAAATATCATCCTTAGATCCATGAGAAGTGAAGTAATTGTCAAAGTATAGCTTCCATTATTTAGGTTCATGCAGTAATTCTTCTATTGTCATAATAGAATCATCTAAAAATTAAAATCTAAGTGGTTAAATGTCTATAATATGGGCTTTTGCAAGTTGATCTACAATAACCTACCCCTTGATAGCCTTTTTATTCTAGTATTCAACATCAAATTCAATTAATATCATAATCCATTTGGCCATGCAACTTTTGAGAATTGATTTGGACAATAAATATTTGAGGGGGTCCAATTTAACAATAACAATAGTTTTATTTTTCAACATATAGTGTCACAGCTTTTGGGATGTGAACACCATTAATAAACATGCCTTATCAATAGGCATATAATTATGATCATAAGCCACTAGTGTGTAACTTAAGTAATATACTACATGTTTCATTCCCATATCGTCATGTTGGTCAAAATTTTCCCCAATACATATTTGGTTGCTGAAATATAAAGAAGCAATGGTTGTTCATGTGTTGGTAGTCTCAAAACTAGAGGGTTGGCCAAGTATTTTATGATCTTAACAAATTCTAATTGACACTCCTTATCCCATTCAAACTTGACCCATTTCATCAAGATATGTGTAAATGGGTGGCACTTATCTTCTAGTTTCAAAATGAACCTATGAATAGATTAGATCTTCCCTTACATGTTGCATAGTTGTTTAAGATTGGAAGGTAGAGGCATTTATAAAATTGGCTTGACCTTAGTAGGATCCACTTTAATCCACTTTTGTCATAAAATAAGCCCTAGTAATTTTATTAAAGTAATGCCAAAGACACACTTTTTAGGATTTAGATGGACCTTGTACTCTTAAGGTCTCTCAAAGATTCTCCATAGAATGTTAGGATGCCCGACACATGTTCTTGATTTAGCTAAGATTTCATCAACATAATGTTTAAAAATATCATGAATCATGTCATCGAATATGACAATCATAGCATGTTGATAATTTTTCCCAATGTTATTAATCCAAATGGCATGACTTGATAATAGAATGTTCCCCATGATGTGGTGAATGTGGTTTTTTGTTGGTCTTTTTGGGCTATCTTGATCTGATTGTATCCTAAAAATCCATCCATGAGGGACAACATCATATACCCAATAATAAAATAAATAAACATGTCGATGTTGGGTAGAGGAAAATAATATTTGGGTCACACATTATTGATATCTCTAAAATTAGTACAAAGATATATACCCTATGGATTTTTACTAACTAGGAATATATTTGATATCCATTCACAATAGTCCAGTGGTCTAATGAATCCTACTCCTAATAATTTTTCTAGTTCTACATTTAACAAAAGAGAAATGCATGGATGCATCTTCCATAATTTTTATTTGACTGGCTTGGCATTTGGATGGTCAACAAGTTGATGCACAACCAAGTCAGGGTCTAAGCATAGCATGTTAGAGTAAGCCCATGCAAAGATATCAATAAAATATCTCAGAATGGTGACAACGTGATCTTGCTCCTCATCAGTGAGGGAGGTTCCAAAGTAAACAATTTTGGGATCATCATACATTCCTAGGTTCACTTTAGTAGTGTTTTCTATAAGGATTGTAGAACCATCTTCTAGAATAATAGGAAATATTTGACTCTGATCTTTGTCTTCTACCTCAATTTTTGGTTGTTCTTCCCAAATATCTAGATAATGAGATGAATTTGAATCTTATAGATTAGGTAATGGCCAAATATAAAATATCTCTAGAAAGTCAAGAGTAAGATGTTCAAATACTTTCTATTGTTCTAATGTAATGCTAGTACTAGTTATGGAGCTAAGACTTGATGAACCTTGTGTGTCTTTTGGGGATGAGAAAACTTTCCCATCCAAGAGCACTTGAAATAGGGTTTCACTCAAGGGATTGTATTTTTCTTTACTACTTCCTTGATCAAAGAGTTCCTTAAAGAGGGTTTCACCTAAGGATCTCTATGTTTTATCCTTTTCATGACCAAGAAAGTTTGCTTTCTCTCCAAAGTAATTATAATGGTTCAAAGATAAATCAAAGCGTTGTTTTTTATCACCAATTGGAAATTTGTCTCTAAGGCCTATGTAATCAATAATAAATTCCTAATTTTATAATTCATCAAGTCATATGATTGAATTTTGATTATCCCAATCAATGAGTTTGAGATGGAAAAGGTAAAGGGAATAGTGGGGTGTGATAGTCATAATGGAGTTTGAGTCATAGGTTCATGTTAGCAAGCTCATCATAAATACTATAATGGGATGATACATCACTACCAAGAGTCTCATTACTAGTTGATATATAATAATAACTATCAAAAGTTATGAGGTCAACCCTAGGTGGTATAAATCTAAGACATTGATTCATGTAAAGTTTACCAACTAATAAGGGTTCTAATATTCCTTGCTCTCATATCCCAAGGACTTTTACTATATAATCAAAGTTATCCATAATCCAATTAGGGATAGGATATTTAGGATTCTAAAAATAATCAATAATGTCATTATAATATAACCAATCTCCTTCAGTAAAATATTCTTGATCCTAATTTGATGAAGTAGTAGGTATGAATACCATCGATAGTTTCTTTGTATATTTCTTTTTTTTCTAAATTATGTTGGGTATATAAGGGATTTTAGAAGGTTTGGGTTTGCTAACAGATTTGGGATACTTAGGAAAACTAGCAATATGGAAGGAATATTTTAGACGGTATATGGAAATGTCTGTATCCTCTATAGTGACTTATTGTGTAAGGGTTGTAGGAAATGGATCAGCCAAAGTGGAAGCAAGGTCACTTGGGTTGATACAATTTTATGTGAGTGGATGCAAAACTATTTCCTTATTCTTCTTAGTAATGAATTTAAAACTAGGATAGTAGTTATAATTACAAAATTTATACTCTAGATGTTTGCAATATTGTAAGGCTGTAAATTGGTAGGAATGGTTACTTCAATCCTATCATGGGAAAACTTGAGGCATTGATGTAAAGTGGATGGGATGGCTGGTACTTCATGGATTTAAAGATTACTAATAAGTATGTTATAAGGCACCTCAATATCCATAATATGTAATAAGGTATGATGGGACATAAACCTAACAATGATTAGCAAATAGATAGTTCTAGAAGATTCCCTTTTGGTGTTGTCATATGCCTTGATTTTTATTGTATCTTGCTAAATGTCTTTTATAACCCAATCACTATACTAGCTTGAGGGACATTATGTTTAGCCTTGAACCCTTTTCTATAATAACCCACTTGATTCTATGGTTTTCAATGATGACCTCAATATATAAGGGGTTATTATGGCTAGGACTAAGAGTAAACATGTCACTTTGATCAGATGTAACCTATCAGAATGGAGAGAAATGCCCTAAAAGTATTTGAAATTATTTAAAGTTAATGTCTTGGAGAATAGTGGATTGTTGGAGAAAGTTGTTCAAAATAGTTCTATGGACTTCTGATGTATGCAAAGTATCTAAAATAGAAATTTGCATAGGGGTTTTACTTAATTGATCTAATATACTATACATATTTTCATTAGTAGCACAAAAAGGTTTAGCCTTAGCTGGTACAATGTTTAGCTTTTTATTCGAAGGCATAATGTTCATGTTGGGTCTAGTGTTGAAAGAGGGTAAAGGGTTTTGAAGGGTGAATCACAAGCATATAGTTACAATTATGTAATATAGAGGTGGTAAGGAGCCATTATAATGATAAGAAAAAGGTAAATGGCCTTGGATGGTGACTCATGAGCATCTAGTTACATTTTCACAATTTTGAGTCATCAAGGAGCCATTATAATTAGAAGAAGGGGGTCTAGAAATAATAACCCATAGAAATTGAGGTGCAATAAAATTGTTTGTATGTAATACAACGTTACTTGAAGGGGAGGGTATTGAACCTATAATGAGGGGTCCATTATTTTGATAAGAATAGGATAATTCATGAGCTTTGACAATGATGGTGGTAATGTGGCTTACAAAAATATACCCCATAGTGTTATTGTACTCATAAGGAATTTTATTGTAACCTAGGTTATTAGCATGGGTGTTATGATCCTGATTATGATCATGTTGATGATGATTTTAGCCTTGGGCTTATTACCATTGATTCTATCCTTGATTCTGATTGTTTCTTGCTAATTGTTGATTGTGCCTAGGAAATGGATCTTTGTAAATGCCCATTTCCTAATTAGTGTTTTGGGAGGCAAGTTTGATTTCAACTTCACTAATTTCAATCAAATATTCAATGAGATGTTGAAATTGAACACATCAATAAGCACCATGGCTAATAACATGATGGAAGTTAAAAAACTCATTGGATTGATAACAATAATGTTTGGGTTGATCTTCAGAAAATGGCCTTGGTATAGGCCACACAATCATATTAACTAGTAAAATATTTTGGAACATGGCCTAAATAGGCTCTCCTATCTTGATAAAGACTTTGTATTTATTAAATACCAAATGTGGAGGAACCCTTTGTAAATTAATTGGTGGATTAGGTGGAAATAATTACACATTTGGAACTGGTAGAGCTTTCACTATTTATACATGACTAGATTCAGTCACTCCATTCGCTACCATGTTCATATTTTTATTAAAGTCCTTAGATTTATTTTCTACAATAACTTGAACAGGTGATTGGGTCTGATTTAACATTTGACCTTATGAATAAATATTAATAAGGCCTTTAGTGATAAGCACCTTCTTAATCTGTACACCCTTGTCTATAATTTCCTCAGATGTTTTTTCAAAATCAACTCATAAATTATGCACCACCTCAAGGTGTATATTCTATGAGAAAATTTCAGCTAGCTATTTATCTAGTAAATTATGTTAAAAGTGTCTACCTAATGCTCTCCACCACGGTAGATATGCTACAAAGCTTTCTCCATCTTATTGTTTAAATTTTCACAAGTTGACCATAGTTAATTCATGCTCAATATTATATGAGAAATGGTTGAATTTTTTTTAGATAAATCATTCCAATATACCACCAATCCCTTTGGTAACTTTAGGAGCTAATCTAATGCTTATCTTGATAAGTTGCATAAAAATAATTGAAGTAAATAAACACTACTATGAGTTACCTCTTGGCACAATACACAAAATGCTTGGATATGTTCATGAGGGTAACCCTTCCCTTTGTATTTTTCAAATTGGGTGCCTCAAAGTGAGATGGAAATGGGACTTGGAGAATACTCAATTTGAATGGATATGGACATATCTCATCAAACTTGTATTTTTTTGACTCAATTTCCTGTCTCCAATCTTGACATGATTTTCTTCATTGAATTACACTTTTGTATGTTTGGTACATTCATGGGTGGAATATAATTACATTGGGGTGGTATGTGACCCTATTGTATTATCTTATTATTGATATAATCCCTATGATATACAACTTTGTTTTAGTTTAATCCTTGAGTTAAGTAGGTGAGCCATTGATTTTTAGGTTAATAAACATTCCCTAAAATCTACCATCATGAATTATAAGCATTTTTTTGATTTTGGGGAGTTTGTGGTTGATGCACCAAAGTACACATTGGTTGATAGGAACTTGTCAAAGTGTTTTGAACAATTTCCTCAATATGTACTGCATGTTTCATTCCTTGATTTTGTGAGGGAGCAAGAGTCTCTTGGTGATTTAAAAATGTATGCTTTATGTTTGATAAATCATTTTTAAAAACCTATTGTGTCTTATTTTGGTCAATTGAGATGCCATGATCTATCATATATGTGTTATCAACTAGAGTATGTTGCATTTGTTCTACTACATTCTCTTATTCTTTGCAAGCATTATTGTGTATTGAATTTACAACTAAAGAGTTACTTAAGTCCATGATATGTTAGTTTGAATATCATTGACTTATTTTATTGATCTTGGTAGTAAGATATTGATCATTGGGTGTTGACTCTATGGCTTCCTTTCCTTTGATAGAATAAGGATAGTTGGTTTTTTCAATATGAGCAAGGGATTGTTATTTCTATTGCTTTTCTACCCTAACCAATGTGTGTAATTATTCTATAGGAAAGTCTGATGGCAATCTGATACCTAATTCAATCAATGTTAGGAGGGATTCATCTTTGTCCTCTTAAGGGTTGATTTTTAAAATAGTCTTATTCAGATCTTATGTTTGTTGGAATGTCTTAAAATACCATAGAGTTATTTTATCCATCATAAAAATGCTCTTCCTCATAACTAGGGTCATAAGAGACCCCACTACAAGTATACCTTTGCATCATGTTTAGAATATTTTTCTCTACATTTTATAAGATGCAAAATGTGATTTGAAAACATTAAAAGGGTGTGTTTTGATTTATTCAAACAAGTGATAAGGTAAAAATAGACTATAATAAAAAGAAGTGGCCTAGTATCACATAATTATAAGAAATGGTCATGAATTTACTCGACTTTGGTGAGTTAAAATCATCAAATTAGAAGAGGGTATGATAACTTTGGAACCTAAAGTGTAAGATAGCATAACAAAATTAAGTCAAAGATTCATCAATACCATAAAATCTAGATATAATTGCGATGAGTTACAATTAAATTTTTTGAAGAGGGTCTTTCTGATTAGGAAGATAATAATGCAAACGAAGAATCTCAAAATTTAAATTAACACCATAAATCCTAAGTATAAAGATAAAACCAAATGGGCATCACAATGCCACCACATAGTAATAGGATGTAGAATGGTCAAATAATTTAGAGCATGAGAAAACACAAGATAATCTAAGTCCACAATGAGAATACAATGATAATGAGTATATATAATCACTTTCAACCCATTCAAGAAATCATACCCAAGTTTAGTCAAACTAAGTGAAAATAGTGAGCTAATAATGCCTTAGCCTAAAACTTAGAAAGATGAGATTTTGAATTTAGATTAAAAATAAAGGCCTTTGAGATTTTAAAAAGTGGGCAAATGGTCTAGAATCAAATGGGTATCATAACAATGTTGCTTATAAAATACAAACAAAATGTTATGAATGATGATTTGAACAAGGAAAAAATTAATTTTGATTTGGTCAGTGTAACACCTCCTTGTTCAAATAGAATGGTGTATAACAAAGGTGTTTGATGATTTTTTTTGGTTTTCAAATAGTTTTAGACTCAAAAAGAACAATCAAGTAAAGGATAAAATGAAAAAATACAACTAAGTATAATGTCCAAAGTCCTATAATTGACAAGGTTGAATGGTATTATCGAATTCCATCTATATACATGCTCTTAAGAGGATTTTTAGTGTTAATTTAAATATAAAATCACATGAATAATTAAGCTTTTTACACCCCCTTCTCTCAAAAGATTGTATGATGACATGGAACTTTGGGCTATTTGTCGTGCATCAACAATATGTCTACAACAAGTGGTGTTTTTTTAAAACTATTTTTTTGTAAATTTAAATATGGTCCCAAGTGTGGCTAACATAAGTGATGCTCACATCATTTAGATCCATGTCAACCAACTTATTGTGAAAAGGTCTTATCCTTTTCACAACCATTACATCTGTTACTTGCTCAGTATATTATAATGTCTAAGTTGCCCCTATGGTCTGAAACAATATCTTACTAATGGAGTTTTCTTAATCACTCAATAAAATGTCCCAATAATTTAACCTCAATTTGTATACCCCACCATAGAGTAGGGTTGAAACTATATGCTCTAAATCTTGGATTAAATTTATAGTATTAAATTTTAATAATAAAAACCCAAAATTTTAAACACACTAATAAGAATGAATAAGAAATGTAATCAACATAATAATAAACTCCTTACCATCACCTTACTTCCCTATAACTTCATTCTAGGATTTGTGATTACATATTAGACCTAGATTTGATGTAGTGGTGGCGTGATTGAAGGATTTTGATAATGGATGCTATAATTATTTTGTCATGGATTGGATATGGATTTCTAGTTGATTTTCAAATGGGCATGGATTTAATATGGATATTGAAATTGACATGGCTTTGATATGAGATTTCAAGTTGTTAAATGGGCATGAAAGCTTTATGAATTTGCTAGATTGATTTTGACATGTCTTTGATATGAGCTTGGAGATTATCCTCCCATGGAGGAGGAGTGTTGGTCATATAGAGGAAGGGAGGGAATATCCATGGAAGAGATTCAAACTTAGAGGGAGGATATCAATGGTTTTATATTATCCAAGGAATATTAAATTCCTTATAAACCTCTAGAGTTAGAGGTTTCTGGAGAAGAGGGATAGGTTAAAGAGAGTTCTAGATTTAGAGAGTTCTATGACTCTTTTTAGGAATTAATGGTGATTAGAGGAAAGTTAGATAGGGATTAGAGAAGTATTAGGTGACTAAGTGTATATGAAAGGCTAAGATGTAGGTTAATAGGTGGGTAGGTGGGGTTATCGAATAACTAGGATTAGATTAGGATAATAGGGATTTAAGAGGAATTAATGAAGGAGGTGCGATGAATAAGGATAGTGAATATAGGATAATAGAAGGGGATATTAGATAAATTAATAGAAAGGGGGATATATTAGCAGAATAAAATAGGTTGAGTAGAATTAGTTTTGATTAATAGAAATAGTAGTCATTAATAATGAAGTAAGTGATTTTATGTGTATACATTTATCCCTCTTTGAAAGCGAATTGTGAGTGAAGTAGAGGTAGTAATGGTATTTAAAAGAAGAACCATGTATTATATGAATGTTAATAGGTGATATTAGGGGATATGATGCCCCCTTTAGGGGACATCTGGGGAAGAATGAGATGAATGACCACTCAAAATAAGAAGTGAGGGGTGGGATGAGATGACTAGACAAGGTGATGGGATGCTAGATGTGAGATAGATAATGTAGAAGATGAATTATTTGACTTGATCAATAAGCTACAGATTGATGATTCCCCTAGTAAGGACATATGCATAGGGAGGAATATTATGGGTGTTATGGTTGCTGACACATCCCAAGGGGGAATCAATTGTAACAAAATGATGATAGGATTAAAAGGCTATAATATTTAGACATAGCTCCAGTAAGGATTCATGCAATTGAGAGTTATGGGATAGGATAAGATGATGATTTGATAATATTAATGATGGGTGTATCTCAAAGCTAAAAGTTGATTAATATGATGAAGAGTATAAGAGAAAATAAATGCTATGATTGAGTGACCAAAAGACTATGGGATGAGTATGGATGATAGAGATAGTGGTTGAGCTATCCTTGGGAAATAGAAAAGTGGCCATGTGTTACCTAAATAGTCTAAAAGACCTCAAGTTGATGTAGTTTTGACTAGGAGATGATGATGATGACAATGATTAGTAATTAGAAAGTGATGATGATGAGGATGATGAGATGAGGGTAAAATATTGGATGTTAATTATATGGATTTAAAAGATTAGATTAGTAATGGGAACAAGGATGATGATATGATAAAGCAATCACAAATGTCATAAAACTCATCATAGTTTAAATAATCCATTAAATATTTCACTTGGTAGTATGCCCCATTATATACACATGACCAAGAGGGAATTATGCCAAAGTACATGGGCAAATAGAGAACTCTGCATTCTTGGGGTTACTTTTGGTGTCCTCATATTATCCTCATTCATTTACCATAGACAAAAAGAGACACGACAAACATGAGACAAACAAGATAGATACATGACATGCAAACATGATAAACAGAAAAAACAAGTAACACACACACAAGTATCTACATGCAGTGTCATAATGTATTGCCTAATGATAGGATGATTGATTGAGTGATGGGTTAGATGATCATGATGTGATATTTTAGACTTATGATATACTTGGATAGGGTGATCATGATTAAGATTAGGCTAAGATGTTGCCCCTAGTTTAGTATAAATAATGGATGACATGATAATGGTATTTAAATATGGATTTATTCTAAAAATTGAATCAAAAAGTGGCCAAGGAATGTGATTTATAAAAGTTATGACCAAGTATTACCAATAAAAAAGGCCCTTAAAGGATCTAATCTAGTAAAGAGACTAAGAGATGATGGGATCAAATACATTTCATGTTAGCAAAAGTGATTGGATGGGTGCTAGACATGAAGAGGAAATGATAAGGATAGTGATGGGATCAAGTACCTTTCATAATACTAAAGGGTAATTGGATGGGTGATAGATATGAAAAGGTATTTATAGGAAGTGATGGGTGTCAGATTAAAATATTTTGACAAGGTGATGTATGTTGATAAAACTTGGCCAATAGGATGAGATGGAAGATATGAAAGGATGGGTGACCACTCCAATTTGGGTTTCAAGATGAATTGTGGTATCCAAAGGTGGGAAGATATGAAATATATGTATATGGATTTGACTAAGGTATTAGGCATATGATATGATATAATGGGATTATTTTTGGCTTTTTTAAATTTTATGATTTTTAGGTTTTTTGAAAATTTTCAAATTTTAGGGCTTTTTGGGATATATATTTATACACTGTACAAATGGAGTTACTAGTAAAGGAAATACCAAGCCTAAAAAATAGACTACGTATGGATGAAATGATTGATGATGTCTACAAAAGGATAAGAGTGATGCTAAAAATGGGATGACGATGAAGGAATAATGGACTAGGGATTGCCAATGACCACATTGTGAAGGAACCAAATGTTTAGTTTCCTGAGTGTTCATTGGAGGATATGCCAAGATGGTTTAAGAAAATTTCTCAAGACACCTTTCACTTCCTTATGAAGTTAAATACATGAAGTAATAGGATACATGATATGATGGTAGATGATAAGTAGGTATAATGGATCGAGGGATATGATGATGGGTGAGATAGATAAGGTGGATAAGGGATGTGACAAGTAGGAAGAATGGATAAAGATATGAAATGGATAGGATTTTCCCCCAAGTGGGGAGAGATAATGTGGATAATATATTATTTTACCATAATGCCAAATACTAGTTTTTATCATAGTACTTGCCTAAGGTGCCAGAAGACTAGTTTTCACCATTAGATGAATGATTTTTTTCTCTTTTTTTATTTTAATTTTAATTTTTGACTTTATTGATGGAATATTTATTTATTAGTGATGTTCAAGATGCAAGATGTTGATGCTAGATAGAGATGTTAGTCAACACCTATTCTAGAGAAAGGTGATACTAGGACCATGTGATGGTGACCTTTATTGACTTTTGATTTAACACCCTTCTAATGTCTTAACCAAGTGTTTTCATGACCCCTATGAGGGATAATGTTTCTTAGGGATGTGAGATATGATATGGATGGTAGGATGTCATGATGGTGGTGATGGGATATAAGATGAGAAATATATATGTGATCATGAATGATATGATGGGATGGGGAGAAAAAATGGGGTTCAATAGTTGCATACATTGTTGGATATGGTGGAAAAGATTCTTGATATTGGTTTCATGATACTACAAGATCCAAGACCTATAGAATTTCTAATTCTTTGACCCAATTATTGAGAGGATAATCGACCATATGATTAATATTTGTGCCTTTACTTTGACTTGTTGATTAGATTTGACTTTGATTTCCCCCTAGTGCCTAATTTTGGTCTTCACTAGAGGAAACTAAATTTTGACTTAATATATGATTATTTTGACTTTGATATGTCTCTAGTGCCTGATATTAGGCTTCACTAGGGGGAGACATTATTTGATTAGGTCGATGATTTGGATTTTTATTGATTTAGATGAATAGGATCAAATATGGTTTGATTATGATTTATGAATTTTATAATATGGTCTTGGACCTTCATATTTGTGGCGCATGATGTTAAATGTAGAGGGGAATCCAATGATGCATGTTCCTATTCATCCCTTTAATGGACTGGGATATAGGAATTATGGAGGTGAGGTGGATGGTGAATGTCATTTGAGGGAGTAAGGGGATAATGGGTATCAAAATCCTCATAAATTTCATTAGGATCCCTAGCCTCAATGTTGGAGAAAGTGTCCTCAAGAATATCCAAAGGATCACTAATACATGCCTCTGTTGTAGGATTAGATCCACTCTAAAAATTAGATAAAGCATTTAAGAACTCAGTTATGACATGATCATCATAAGTGGGATCTTCAAAGAGTAGGAATTATCACCATATACTATAATATTGATAAGGGATGATGATTCTGATGAGGAATCTGATTTAGATGCAAGTGTTACACATGATCCTGAGGTAGATAAAACTTGTTCTAACTCTAATAATAATTTTGATGTACATGATGCTATGTTTCTAGTAAAGGAGTGATTATCCATGATTATCCTCTCAATGTGGTGTTTTGATGTGATGGGTGAGAGGGATATGATGGATGAATAATGGATGAAGCAAAGATAGGTCTATGAAAGGGATTATAGGATATATAAGGACTAGGTTTATGGGGAGTAAAATTATTTTGAATGGATAGGTTGTCAGAGATGGGGGGATGATGGAGGATGAATAGGATGTCTTGAATTTGGATTGGAAGGGGAAGGATTTGATCATGATAGGGAATGGAATATTGGCATTCCTCTTCTTATTCACATAAGGATTTAAATTCATCTAATTCATCCTTAATTACTATGTCATTATGACCGATGAGGTCTTGTACATAATCTCATAAGTTTTGACATCATTTAATAGAATACTCCCAAGTTTTATGATATAGATAATATTAATTTGATTTATACCTAGAGGTCTTAGGCTTGGTGGGATCAAGATGTAATATGGGTGGATAAAACATCATATTAGTGGTGACTAGTTCTTTAAAAAGGGCTTCCAAGGATATGTGAAGGGAAGTATAAGGATTCACTTTGCTTTGTGACTTTGATTTGGAAGCATTGGAATTTAGATCAGATGGTGTTTGATGTGGCTGGGTGGATGGACATGTCACCAAGATTGGATTCCCTTTGCTACTAGGGGAAGGAGTAGATGATTGGTTATGGATAATAGATGGGGGGTTAAAAGGAGACTTACACAAATGGGTTTGTGTTGGAGGTGTAATAAGTTGAAGGGGTTCAACACCATCAGGAAGTGGTATACCCATCATAATGAAATTTAAGAGGATATCATCCTTATTGGCATCTATTTATTGGTCTATGAGAGAGGGCTCCAATTGCATGGTGATGGATGATGATTAATAGATAGAGGTTTTGACTATGGATGGGTACGAATTAGGGCCAAGGGGTTTTGAATAGGGCTAGTAGATGGTGGAGGGGAATGGGATAAGGGTTGATGTTGGACTTGTTTGGGAGGTGACTTTAGGCTTATGGGGTCAAAATCATTGGGAAAATGGGTACCTATATTCCATAGACACAAAAGGAATTCATATTTATTCTCTATTATGTATTGACTGATTAGGGTGACTACATCAAGGAAGGATGAGACTAATTTTATTGTGCTATGAGATAGTGATTTGGGGTGAATGAGATCAAGGTTTAAGGGTAAGAAAGAACCTAACTCTAATTCTTATAAAATGACTTCATCATTTTTGGATAGGATGTATTCATCTACAAGAATCAAATCCAAATCCATGGGAAAGATGGATGATGATGTGAAGGTAGACTAAGGTTTTTTTGAGTAAAGTAAGGCTGAAGGATTGAGCTAGTATGACAGGTAATGATGAGGATATAATAGATAAATTTAATAAAATGTGATTTAGGTGATGTATGACTATGATTAGATATTAGACCGATAGTGCAATAGGTGTGAATAACCTATCAACAATGTCTAGTGCTCAATCTAGTGAAAGGATTAGGAATGTGATGGGTGCCTAATATTCAAAAGTAACAAGAGGATGATATGATGGGTGTTAGTAATGAATAAGGAAATATGATTGGACTAGATTATATTGATGGGTTTTCTAGATTAATACAAACAAAGTGATAAGATGCTAACAAAATATTGACTAGGTATGAGTATCTAAGTAAAGGATAAGTGATAGTGGAGTAGGATGATAGGATGATTTGGATGATAGGACTAGCTCAAAATATTAGACCAATTTTCTCAAGATGGGATAGGGTAGGATTAGGTGATGAAGGTGATTAGTATAATGGAATAATGATAAGTATGATGATAGGTGATTATGAAATGATAAAGGGGTAATGAAATGTCAATGGTTTAGACGTGTATGTGACCTAGAATCCAACTAAGATAAGATGAGGTGATGACTAAATGGGTGATGAAGGCAAGGTTAAGACAAAGTGATCAGGTATGTATTTAAGATAATATGTAGATGATGAGGTATGATTAGGATGTGATTAGGGGATGACTAATGATGTATGGGTCTGGTGATAATACGTGATTAAAAGGATGTAAAAGAGAGCAAATTATGTACACAAGGATATACAAAGTGATGGTATAATGAGACAAGATGGTATGGGGATGATTAGGACTATGGATGAGGTGGACTTAGGATAGAATGTGGATGGTGAGACAAGATGATATTAGGATAGGTGATGGGTTATGATCAAATATGTAAGGGGGTAATGCCAATAAAATGATATGAGAATGATTAATAATATGGTGTGATTGATGGATAAAGTAACGTTAAAGTGAGGTGTGATTGATTATGGATGAGGTGGTCTTATGACAAGGTGTGACTAATCTAAGATATGATATGGGATAATGGAAAGGATATAAAATAAAAGGGTGAAAAAGATAAACAAGATGATGATTAGGAAAGGATGTATAAGAGGAAAGGATATATGCAAGAGAATAATGAGATGAAGATGTAAAAGATGTTGGTGATAGGGGAATGGGTAAATATGTTTAAGACAAAATGGTAGATAGAGTAAAGTATAAAAGGATGATATGTATAAAGTGATAGTAAGACAAGGATGGACAAGATGATGTCAATATGGGTGAGTGATGGATGAATGATAGGTGGGACTAGGATATGATATGACTAGTAGGATGTACAAGAAAAGAAAAATATCTACAAGAGGGTAATGAGATAAGCATAGAAAAGACAAGGTGATGGTCAATGATGAATGGTTATGGTTAGACTTGGATGGGATAGAGACAAGATGGTAGATGGGATAAGATGATGACAAATATGTGCAAGATTAAAAGGGGATACAAGATAGTGTATAAAAGAGGATGATGATGTAATGTGATGGGGATGTGATAGCGGTGGGTATGGTATCCTAATATGTAAAAACAATGATATATATAAAGGGGATTAGACAAAGATATATACGATACTAGTTGGGTGATGGGATAATGCCCAATGATGGGTGGATTAAGATAAGGTAGTGATGGGAGATAGTATATATAAATTTGTAAAAGAAAAAATATGGAAAGGATGTAGAAGGTAAGTTGGGGGTATGATATATAATGAGTGGGTATGACAAGAGGAGATGAAGGCAAGATGGGAGATAGGATAGAATAATGACAAGGATATATAAGAATAATATGCCAAGGATGTATGAAGGGGATAATGATAAGTATGATTAGGATATATATACAAAAGTATTATAGTATAAAGAAGATGAGAGAATGATGAATATGGAATATAATAGGTAATATGTGTAAAGGACCTAGATAGGTTTGAATAGGTTTGGGTGAAGGATGACTCAGCTCACAAATAACATGGGTTTAACACAACACACACTTGAGAAAACAACTCAAAACATATGATTATTAAAATCATGGGTGTGTAACCTGATGCCTACACCATCGAATGACTTCACAGGTGAGGCTGTAGATTGATGACCTATTATATTATTTATCAAACCCTCTCAACCCTACTCACACATGATGACTACTATAAAGCTGATACTGACTCTTGTAGTGGTACACCTATTATAGCTAAGGCTATTATGCTAGGTATCCACAAGGTTTCTAAGGGATTCCCCTATATACACAAAGGTATGCTTAGGTAAAGTCTTTATAGGGTGCTATCTAATGCCTAGTTCAGATAATTAACTCTTCCCCTTCATAGATGACTTGTATGGGGTTAACCACTTAGCCTAATAACAACTATTTCTATTTTTTATACTCCACAAAAAGAAGGATTTTGGTCAGTGTATGGTGATTCAATACAAGACACTAACCCATATAAACTAATCCCATGCATGGGGATGAATTCCACATCATGTGGTATCTTAGAAGGGGGGCTTGACAAACATGCAAACACACCATACAATTAATTAATCAACTAAGTACCTATGTGTGAGGGGCATGATACAATGATTATTTATAAGTCAATACACACAAAAGAAAATAATTATATACAAGGAATGATTTTTCAGAATGGGATGATATATAAAAGGCAAAATAGATAATCAAAATTGATTTTAAAAGTGTCAAATGGTTTCTTTGACCAGTGGCCAACAAACATATAGTTAGTAATTTTGGATTGAAATGATTAGTCCTGAATGTTCAAGAAAAACTAGTTTGGATAATTTCAAAAAATGATGTTTATATTTTATTTCAAAATTGTTTAACTTGAAAAATAGATGATTAGTGGTTTGAAATCTTTGATCAATCATTTTGTAGGAGCCTACAAAATAGGAATCTAGTTAATAATTTAACCAAATTGAATTCTTTCAATATATTGTAAATACCTAAAACTAATGAAGACAATACTTAAATATGTAATTTGACTCTATTAAATCCTTAAAATGATAATTAAAATGGAAGACTTGAAACTATTAAGTAAATAATCATAATTTACAATGCTTGGCTTACCACCATATATAACTAAAAAAATTATTATTATTAAACCTTAAAAGAGAATTAAACAAGGACAACAACCATATCCATGATTATGAGTAAACAATGAGGAAAATAATGGATGACTTGATAAAATCTCAAATTATATTCTACAGGTCCATTTTAAGCAAAGTTCTCAACATGATTATTATCTTAAAATAGTCATGAATATGTGATACTTCCCAGATATGAAGCTAGACTTCAAGATTTAAAATTGACCACAATATATAAACATGGGAATAGTAAATAACTTGATGACATAGCTATTAAATTAACCATTTAATCAAAACATTATGATTTAAGCAAAATGGGTGGTTAAAAGATTTAAAAAAATGTTATGATTGCTTTTATCTAGACATATCTAACAACATATTTTGAAAATAAGACTTTTGGAAGATAAATAAGAAGTCTAAGGAAACATTTCCCATTATAGTAACTTTATTACATGCTATTGAAAGATGTCACTGACTATGTTGAAGACACCATGTTGATGTCATCCACTAGTAATCCTTCTATAGATTTCAATTTATATCTTCAACCATTGAAGACCTACACATGTTTCTCAGGTAAATGATTTTGCTCAATTTTTAAAAGTGATTTGTTAACATGTATTATTTAATGTAGAGGTTTAATAGATGTTTGTGGATCCTTAACCATATAGAAGAAAGAGAGATGTTTCTTTTATAGGTTATAACAAACCCCCAACCTATATCAAAATAAAATCTTGGGAAAAGGGTAACAATACTACAAAGATGTTAGGATTTAATTCTTGTCAAACAAATGCCTCAATCAGATGGTATTGGTAGAAAAACATGGGTATGATTTTAAGGTATTATCACCATAATGCAAAATATAATCAACATGTGTTTATCCCGAGTATTTCATTGTTGCCAATAGACCCATAGTCTTTTCCAAGATGAGAGCATTGGATCAAAAGGTCTCGAGGCCTTTCAAAGAATTTCCTCAACCAAATGTAGTCTTCTTGGAATGTAATACTTGGGATAAATGCATGAAATGGGTTTTTCAAAAATATTTGGAGGTATCTTAGCAAAGGAAATGGTTAGAGGTAAAGAAAATGTTCACCAAATCAAAAGGCAAGCATGGGAACCATTTGAAAAAATGTTGAGTGAAAATCCAAGCTCCATAACTTTTCCACTACCCTCCTAGTGTCAAAAAGGTATCCTTTTTGATAGGTAAGGATATTCTTCAGTGGTAAAATAAGCTTGATTTAGTGCCATGTAGTTAAAAAGGGAGATCTATTATACTCAAAGTATATGGTTTGTAAATGAATAGACATCGTTGGTACATGCAAAAATCAAATACTATAAAATAAAACTACATGATCTCTAGATTAATTCATGCCAAATACATATGGATTATTTTTAATAAAATGCCCTAAAAATATTAAATAAAATAACATTTTTTTAATTATTCAATTCAATGTGATAAAGTAGAGCCGATATAATATAACAAATGTATAGAGTAAATGAACACCCTAATTAAAATAATAGATAAAAAGGCCTAATTTAACCTGCAACTTAAAATAGAGTGTCTACAATGATGCATAATGTTTAAAATTATTGACAGTAAAAAAAGGATTGTAGATGAAAAATATGACTTGGAGCCACCAAATTTATTTTAAATTATTCCTATAAGCATCACTTTCACACTCATAAGATTAATTTGAAAGGGGAACCACTCCCACCATGGTCACCATTTATATGCTATAAATTTTGGATTACATCTATATTAGTAAATTTTAATAACAAAACCCCAAAATTTTAAACACAATAATAAGAATGAATAAGAAAGGTAATCAACATAATAAAAAAACTCTTTACCATCACCTTACCTCCCTATAGCTTCATTCTAGGATTTGTGATTGCATGTTAGACTCATATTTGATGTAATGATGGTATGATTGAAGGATTTTGATAATGGATGCTAGGATTATTTTAACATGGATTGGATATGGATTTCTAGTTGATTGAAAATGGATATGGATTTGATATAGATATTGAAATTGATATGGCTTTGATATGAGCTTTCAAGTTGTTAAATGGGCATGAAGTCTTTATGAATTGGATAGATTGATTTTGACATGGTTTTGATATGAGCTTGGAGATTGTCCTCCCATGGAGGAGGAGTGTTGGTTATCTAGAGGAAGGGAAGGAAGATCCATGGATGAGATTCAAACTTATATGGAGGAGATCAATGGTTTTAGATTATCCAAGGAATATTAAATTCCTTGGAAACCTCTAGAGTTAGAGGTTTCTAGAGAGGAGGGATAGGTTAAAGAGAGTTATAGATCTGGAGAGTTATATAACTCTCTTTAGGAATTAATAATTATTAGAGGAAGGTTAGATAGGGATTAGATAAGGATTAGGTGACTAGGGGTATAGGAAAGGCTAGGATGTAGGTTAGTAGGTGGGGTTATGGGAATTTAAAATTATCATATAATGAATAACTAAGATTAAATTAGGATAATAGGGATTTAAGAGGAATTAAAGAAGGTGGTGGGATGAATAAGGTTAGTGAATATAGGATAATAGAAGGGGATATTAGATAAGTGACTAAGAAGGGGAATATATTAGTGGAATAAAATAAGTTAAGCACAATTAGTGTTGACTTATATAAATATTAATCATTAATAATGAAGTGATCATTTTTAGGTGCATATAAAAATGATTCTAGGAGATTAATTCCTGAGTTAATGCTTACCTAGAGAACTTGTGAGGAGGATATGAACTCTCACTCATAATATAAGTTATATAAAAATAAAAGAGAAAGTGAAAAGACTTTAAGGGTATCCTTGGAACATCCAATTCATAAAAATTTGGGTATGGACTTGATGATGTACTTTCATGATTTTTTGACTAAAAGTAACCCAAGAAAAGAAAAAATTCTTTTGGTCACTTAAGTTCCCTAAAGGGGATAGGGGGAAGAGTATACATGTATCAATCATTTTGAGAAAATAAATAACCTTGAAAGAATAAGCATAAAAAAAACACTCTTAAGAGTATGTAATCTAAGTGTGAGTGTTTATTTTAATGCACCAAATTGAGATTTTTATGAAATTTAGCCCCTTTTCTAAAAAAATTGTAGAAAATTTCACAAACAACTAAGCATAAAACAACTAAATTCTTTTTAGGCACCAAATGAAAATTTCAATATCTAAACACTTTCAAACTTGTACCTTTTTCTAGCATGTGACATATAATTTTTGGAGGGTTTATGTTTGATTAAAAGCCCAAATATAAATAATTAAATAATATTTCAAAACTTGCTCTCGAGTTTCTATTTTTCTATCTCAGAGACTAGCGTTAGTCCACATAGGGATTAATATTAGTTCACAAAAATTAGTGTCAGTTGGTACATAGAAGGGTCAATGTTGGTTGACTAAAATTGATGTTGGTTCCTATAAAAATAAAGGAAAATATAACATTGTTTTTCAAAAAAAAAATTGTTAGTAAAACAAACAAGAAAATCCAAAAGATCTCTGAATCCTATAAAATAAATGTTAATTAGAGAACATGCAAGTTCCAAAACACAAAATAAAAACCAACAACTTTCAAGAAAAACCCATAAATCACATTTTCTACCATTTTCTTCCCTTCACATAGTAATTGATGGTAGTTCTTTGGGACCAATGGCAATCAATAGAATCAATGTTGATCTTTGTGTAAACTACATGTCATTAAAAAGGACAAAAATAGATGAAAAATTAAGATAAAACTTGATTTTTAAAGACTTTTAAGTATTTATTAGAATATCTAATATTTTCATATTAGTCTCCTCACTTGTATGGGATGCATGCTCCCATCGGGCCTGCTAAAATGTAGAGTAGGAATCCAAAGCAAGTTAGTCCATGCATTAGTAGAGTAATGTTGGGGTATAGTGTGAAACATTATTAATTTAATGTTATTATTGCTAGTTACAATATAACATTAATAGATTTGTTAATAGGTTTATGTGTAATCATATGGATAATATGGTAAGATATTATATTGTCTCATATAGGTTTGGTTTTATTATTAGGAGATTGGAGGTTATTAGTTGAGAAATTTAAGGGACATGGATCTCCCTATTTATAGGGTATACATTCCCTATATGTATGTAATTATGTTCAAATGAATTTAAAATCAATAATATAGATATATAGTGTGAGAATTATTATGTATATGTTCATTGTTTGAGAATGTTTTCTTTGAAGGTTTTGATATTTAGCATATAAATTTTGTTTAATTCAAAACCAAAATCAATATTTGGTATTAGAGGAGGTGGTTCTATCCATGAGAGTCTTTAAAGGAAACCATACACTTCTTTGAGAGAGATATGTCTAGTTGAGTTAAGAATATTAAGGCTCAACACTTTACTCTATGTAATTGTCGTGAATCTATTTTGGACTATGTATTTATAAATAAGATGCAAGGATATCAACTTAGCATAGATTGTGGATGTTATTCTCATAGAATATAGTATCCTAACTTGTAACTACATTTGAACTACTCAAATTCCAACTGTTATTCAAGTGTTCTCCATTGGAATTTTATATGCATGAGGCACATGGTGACATGGAATTTTACATGTTTTTATCTTCTTTCATAGATCCTGGTCAACACTATAGGTTTTTGTGACTGATTATTTCATCCGTAGTTTACACACCAATCAAATAATTAACCTTGCTTGATTTTGGCAATGGTGTTCTGTCCATCTAGAATTTTGTGATTCCCAATCTTCATACATCTGGATCCAATGCATCTAATATTAATGCATGACATACACATATTTCATATCCATTCTACATTTTGACTTATATAATGCTTTTCACCTACCATTCCAAGTTTTGTCCTACACCATTCGAACCAATAGTGTATTTTCTAGTCAAAATTCTATAATTTGATATAATATTTATTGAGGTATTTGTTACACTTCAATGAATCTTAGATCAATCCCCAATAATGCAGATCATTGTTAATAACATTCACCTTCATTTGGCCAATATATATTTGTATTCAATCCTTTTAATGCATGTATCCATCCTTCACCACTGACCACATGCAAGCCATGCATATATCTCATCATAGTTAAATAAATTCATTTAAATTCATTGAGTCTTAGTTTATTTAGATGAGTCATATAGTTGTTTATAGGTTTATATTAAATTTTTGTTATATAGATTTAAAATTTTTGTTAATTCATGTCTTTTTAGGTTTTTAATATTAGTTTTTTTAATAGTTTTTTTAGGTGTGAATAATCTAAAGTTATATTTAGGTTTTTAATGATAAGTCATTGGGCCTTAATTTATATATCTTAGTTAAATTGTTAATTTATAAAAAACAAAGTCATTTAGGCTTGTAATTATTGAATATTCTATATTTTAATGTTTTCATGTCAAGAGTATGTCCATCAAAAAATTCAAAGTGTTTATATGTCAAAAGAGTCAAGTCATAAAAATGTTAAAAAGAGTAACAGATGAATTTTCTCTTGTACATGATGTTTGAATTATAGGGAGTGTTGTCATCAACAACATGAGCTTTATCAAGATATCTACAGAGTAAGCAACTTATTCTGCTAGAGGAAGGAGGAAATGGAGGTTAGAGGTTTCAGAGTCTCTCGTCAGTCACCAATGATGGGGTCCAAAATGATTTGGTGACATTTATGTGTGTTAATAAGAACAAAAGAGCATTCCTATTCACATGTGTGTTTTTTAGTTGTGTGTTTTCATTTCTTAACTTGTTTAAAACACCTCTAATATTTGGAGAAAAGGGAGAGTGTGGATATAATAAAATGTGAAAAATAGTTGTATAAGAGGGAAACTAATTACAGAGATCTCATGATTGCCTTACTTATTTATGGAGATGACCCCCAGTGACACGTACATACAGTCATGTAAATTAAATTAGGGGTGAATTATTTTTCATAGTAGTGGTCATGTGAAACAAGATCACATCAGTAGTATATAGACTTAAAATTATACGTTGACATATGATTCTATTTGGGTAAGTTCTTGAAGATGTATAATCTCCCCATGCTCACATTAAGGGGGTGTAGATATGATTAATAATATTCACAAGGGGATGAATGTTGGGTTATAGTGTGAAATATTATTATTTCAATGTTATTATTGTTAGTTACAATATAACATTAATAGATTTGTTAATAGGATTATGTATAACCATATGGATAATATGGTAAGCTATTATATTGTCACATATAGGTTTTGTTTTATTATTAGGATATTGGAGGTTATTGGTTGAGAGATTGCAGGGATATGGATCTCTCTATTGGTAGGGTAGACATTCCCCATATATATGTAATTGTCTTCAAATGAATTTAAAATCAAAAATATAAATATACAGTGTGAGAATTATTATGTGTATGTTCATTGTCTGAGAATGTTTTTTTGAAGGTTTTAATATTTAACATATAAATTCTATTTAATTCAAAACCAGAATCAATAAGTAAAATCAAATTAAGAATACATAGAAAAATGTACTAAGCTTAATCTATCATAGGGTTTTGTAAATTAAATCTAAGAGCTATTTAAATAAGGAATACAACCATCATTCCTTCCCAAGGGCATCCCTCTTCCAAATGTGGCTAAAAAACATGTTTTTCCCTTGATTTAGTGCTCTAAGTCTTTATCAATGATGAGTGGCTTGCTCTTCCCTCATCTCAATGTACCGATTAATTAGACTTATGGATTTGATCACTATGTGCCATTAGTTAAAGCTATTCTATTGCAAATTCTTCATAATAACTTTACACAAAAATAACTTGAAGGAATGAGTGAGGACCCTTGTATTTATAGATGTTTGGAAATGATCAAAATCAACCATGGCCATCCATCTCAAGATCAATATGTGTGACCATGCATAAATTCAATTTTATAGGAACAATCCATAAATTTCCCCATTAATATTTATAAGAATGGGGTATTAATGAGGCATGGGAGGGCTTAAACCAGATATTTGTTCCATTTAAGGCTTATATATGCCACCCCATTGATATTGTCACTTAATGATGTAGATATTATAAATAATTTTCTAATTAATATATTTTCAATAATTTCCATAGATTTTTCACTTAATCCCTTGATTTGGTTTTATTTACTTAAGTGGGTTTAATTAATTTTTTACAATTCTTGTCAAATTGGTTGTTCACTTAATCAAACTAGTTAAAATGTTAATTTACTGAGTCATAATTTGAAGAGTATAATTAGAAGATGGTATTGGTTGTGTGTGTGAAAATACCCCATTTACAGTATTGTGGACATGAAATAACACACTCACTTGACATGTGATTCTAAATTAGAGGATTTAATGGTCCAGAACACAATTTTTCATGGTCACAATTTGATTCAAAGTGATTTGAGAAAAGATAATAATCACACAAAATGTATTTCCCCATTTAAGGATACATTATGCAAAATTGGCACTTGTACATGACAAGTGTGAACCATTTATTTAATTTTAGTGATTTTGGTCTAAATTATGCATTATCATAGAATTTTGATTAAGATTGACAATTTTAGGAAAATAGTGATAGGAATTGGATGTATATAATAGGTGTCCTTATCATGATTGAGACTCACCATATTCATTATAGACCTTAATTAAAACCTCACTTTTGGGCCTCAAAAACATTATGTAGGCATGTGATCCTCTTGAAATTATCTAGATCATCATAGAGACCCTATGACATGTTTGAAACCTTCCTACTTGGTTTATAGACCTATAGATAAGTTCTTGACAATTTGAGAACCTTCTAAACTGCCTGAAACCATTTGTCTCTCTTGAAATCATGATCTGAGGTCTTGAAACTTCATCAACACCCTTTTGAAAATCTAATCAAGGGTCCATAAGATTATTTAGATGCTTATTAGGGTTGAAAATTATCCAAAATATATCTACACAAGTTAAGGTTTTAGACCTATCTACCATCTTCTTCTTGAAGTGACATATTTATTTATTTATCTATCCATCAATATAAACATCATTAATATAATATTTTTAACCCTATTAACACCCTCTAAGACTCATTTTGAACCATTCACTTGTAGAAAAAATCTAGGATGTGATTGTCTCTTACACACAAACCCTACAAACATGATATTTTGGATATGCCTTATGTTTTTATCTTGATTTTGTCCACTTAAGAGTCATGAATTGATCATAACTAGTCTCGTTTCCATCAAAAAAGCTTATTATCATTTGTTATCTTTTGGATTTCCTTGGAAATAAATCAAGAACTACTATTTGTATTCTTTTGGCCTATAAAATGAAGGTTTCTTTGTTTAAAACCACAAAACATGGATAATATGAATTTGATCTCTAGAAAGACTCTATCATCTCTAAATTTTTTTCTTAAAAGTTTTATATACCCTTGAAGATCTTCAATCACAATAATTTTCATAGGAAATATGGTCTGCATCTATAAATCCTACTTTTAGACTTGTTTTTAGTCCACCACCTCTGATCCTAACCTATCTCCCCACATGTAGACCTTTTTTTGATTCTTCTCATAAGGAATTGATAGATGCCCTAAATAAGATATTAGGGATAGGTAATGGTTTGATCATGGTCTAGTGCACTCTTCCTATGTTGGGAGATGAAAAAGTCAACTAAAAAATAAGGGTGGAGATAAAACCCAATCAAATGCATTGTTGACAAATTTTACGGAATTGAAGAGATTTTAAAGAGGCTTCAAATCTCAAAGTGACTTAATGAAACCTTATATAATGTTTCACCTCCTTTAAAATTACCCAAATGAGTGACTAAAGACCCTTTGACTCTTTCATGACCTCATGATTGCCTTTTAATACACTTAAATTATATTCCACATTGAAAAGTAATTGAAGATAACTCTACAAGGCTAGCGTGACACTAATAAATGACTTTAGGACTCTTTTGATGTATTTTGCCCTTGAAAATCATTTTCATGTCTATAATCATCAAATAAGTCTTCATTATGCCAATGTGACCCTAGGACTTAAGAATTCCTATTAGGCATTTTGGTAATATTTTGCATTGAGAGGTAGCTTGAATGACTTTAGTCATAAAATTAGGACTTGGCAAGGTTAAAAATACCTTATATTAAATTTTTTTCACACATTCATATTTAAAACCACTCCAATAGGCCTACTATATGACTAATACCAACTTATGACCTCAATAAATGATTTTTAGACCTAATCGAATGAAGAAAAATCTCAAGGAATATTAATGGATTCAACATACCTATCTTTAGGCTAGTATAGTCATATTTAAGAACTCCTTAGACCATACTCAACTGACTCTAGCAAGAGAAATACTTTTTCCCATGCATATCATGTGCCAAGAGATTAAAGTGACTTGAATAGTCAACATTCTAGCGAATTATGTGGGCTACTTTCTTGTTAAGTAGAGATCCAGTAGTCTTAATCATCCATTGGGCATAAGAGTCACATAAGATTTAATATAAATCATTTTTAAATTGTAACCATAGATGAAACATGTTGGACTAGCCCTTGAATGAACTAAAAAATGCCTCAAAACACACAACAAAGAAGCAAAGAGTAACAACAATTATGTAACAACACTTAGAGGAATGACAAAACCACTACACTGCTAAAAAAAAATGTGAAATAACACTTCAAGGATAAAAATAGCTAACCTACTATGTATAAAGGTCTAAAAATGACTTCAAAAACAATGCTTGATATGGATCCCGTTAACTGGGATAGACAACTCTTCTCCATTCAACTTTGAGAGCTAAAAAGCATTAACTTGCTTAAATCTTGTTATGATGTAGGGACCACTCAATATGGTGTCAAAATTTATGTGTTTCCCAACCTTTGCCTTATCTCCATGCCATTTAAAAACTAGGTATCCTTATTTTAAACATGTATCACCAACTTTCTTATCAAATGTCCTCTTCATTTGAGGTTGATGAAACTCCATGCTATGTATTACATCATTCCTAGTATTATCTGACTCCATCAACTCTTCTAGTCTCACTATCATGGAATTATTTTCCATCAATTTCAGATTTTGAGTGAGCTCAGTAACTAGTAATTCAAGTGATAAAGTAAATTTTGCTTCTCTCCCATAGGCTAGTAATTCAACTTGTTAGGTGTTTACTAGTGTAAATCTTATATTTTTAAAGGGTTGAGTAAAGAGGGTAAATATAGATATATTAAAAATAGATAATTTAATTTTTTAAATTGAAATAATGAGTGTAAAGAGAATATTTACTTATCTAGAGTAAAATGAGTGTCCCTAGATGATGGAAATGTTGAAACAGGTCAGGAGAATAGACTGAGTCTTTTCATTATAATTCTGGAGTTCTAGTTGCCTTAGGATAGTAGCATAGTTAGCTAGACATTAGTGCACTATGTTATTAACAAATAAATTATGCTAATGTCCTTTTGTGGACATGGGTCCTAAAACTCCTAGGGTTGCTATGAGAGTTATTCTAGGTTTTATAGGTGTGTTCAAGAGATTTTGATCATCCTTTTATGTCACTATTTGGTTTGTTCTACTTTAAAACCCTAATAAATACCTATACACATGAAATAAAAATGAAATCAAATGCAAAATAAATGGTAAATATGGGTTGCGAGATATTATGATCTCTTGATATATAACCCTTGTTGTTCTAATCATTCCCTACATTAAACCCAATGATAGGGGTCTCAGATCATATGTAGTTATCCCTTATAGAACATGTATAATCAATGTGCATGGTATGATAGAAGGAATTTTTATTATGCCCTTCTTTGATCAAGCATGAAAATCTCTATATGATACTAAGTAATATGCAGAGTGCTAAATTATACTATTGACTAATTTTTATGTAATTATTTGCCAAAGTAGAAAGTGCTAGATGTAGAATGCCTTGTGAGGCTCTTTATATGGAAGGAGATTTAATTTAAATGTAATATGATTGTTCATAGTATAATAAAGTTAAAATATAGATAAAATAATAATAAGATACCCATAGAAGGTTAAAGACCTAAAACAAGTTAAAAATATGACAATTGGACAATAACACTAAGGTGGACACTAGCACAATTTTCTACTATCCAAGACTGTGCTATTATCCTTTAGGAAAAAAGCTAGGTTATGACTAAAAAAATAGGATATGGTCAATTGTGACTAGGATAGGAATGACATAAGACCACTGGAGGTGAAAAATATGGGAAGATAATTCATAATAAAGACCAAAATACCAAAATGACCATACGAACAAGACCTTCATTCATCATTATAAACTTCTAGTGAAAGAGACATAAAAGACACAATAATTTTGTTTACTTGATAAATTTAGGGTGTGTACATTCCCTCCCCCTTTTATTCTATTAATGTAATGGAAATGAAATTACTAGATTAAAATAAAATAAAAATGCATACATGTACTTACCTGTGTGGATGTGTTCTAGACCTAGCCCACTTCTTGGCTAGAAAAGTGGACAAGCATTTGGAATACTAGTTGTGAAGATAAAATACATAATTTAGGTGTCCCATGTACTGAACCTAAGTGATCAATTAAATTGTGAGAAATAAATATATGTTTTCCCCCCACTCTAATATGTATTTGAGTCTAAGAATAAGTATGTAAATGTGGAAAATAAGCCATGTTTACCCCAAATTTTATATCTAATTGAGTCTAAAAATACATCTATAAATGTCGTGAAATAATCCCTACTTACCCTCACTCTGATATGTAACTGAGTTTGATAAAAAATGTGCTCTAAGTGTAGACACCGAAATCGTGTCTACTCCCCTGGTCATTCTCATCATTTTCTCCCCCTTGGTCCCCTTCGTCCACTTTACCACTCCTAACCCATATCTTGTTAATTTGAAATAATTATTTATTTTAATTAACAAAAGTCCCTTTTCCCTCTCCTTGCCACCTCACCACCCTAGGATACCCTCCTTGGATTCCCTTCATTCCCCACATGGCCATATTTAACACCTAGACTCCCATTCCAACTTCTCCTCTCGCCCATTTTAATCCCTTTCGACCGTTTCTCTCTCGGACTAGCTGACCCGGCGGTTGGAAAACGGATGAAAGGCTATTTTTAGCCTTTCTCCGGCCTTTTATCCACCAACATCGGTCAACTGTCGACTGATGTCGGTGATATTACCGGTGTCGGCAACTTTCATAATGGTTTCTGCACTATTATCCCTCTCCTCTTCGCTCTCTTAGTCTCTTCTCTCGCATCCCGACTCAGAATCTAGCACTCTGATCATCAATCCATTCTTGGACCCTATCAATCTACCAATATCTCAACCAAGCATCTGACTCTCTTCCTTAGGTACGCACAACAAGCTTCTGCAAGCACAACAGGGATTCTCCATCAGCAACAGGTCTTCAACAAGTGACAATAACAACAACAACAGAGATCAACAGGCACAGACCAAACTCTGACCAAACTAGACCAGTCTCAAAGCCTGTCTCTCTGCTATCCCTGTCTTCTGCTTGATCCCTCTGTCGAACCATATATTTTGCCCATTCAACTAGACTCTCAGACCCAGACCCTAAACCATTCAACCAAGCCCAAAACAAGACTCCCAAATCATTCAAACAGAGCACAGACCCGTCTACAGACCCATCCACAGACCAAGAACCTGACCAGAACCATCCATAGGCCACTGCCCAGACCGACGCTGGTCATTACCCAATCGACGTCGGCAGACCCCGACAACCGATGCCGGTAGTACCACTGACGCCGGTGACTGTGACCAAGCTGACAACATCATTCAGGTAAGCTTTTACTTTTGTTTATTTTTAGTTTGTTATCATTTCAGTCTTTTTAACATTCAGTCTTTTATCAGACTTTATCTTTATCAAACAGTGGGTTGACCTCCCTTAAGGAAGTTTTCATACTTCTGGGAACAGGCTTTTGCTTGGCACCCCACCATCTATCCATCTAACGCCTTTTTGTCTAAGTCTCTTTCTTTGCAGGTGTCATTTCTTCACAGCCAAAGAGGAGTTCTCACAGCGTCTGGATAATGGTGCGCACGACTACATCTAGGTATCTTCTAGCCTTGACCATTTCTTTAAGTTTCTCATTTTCTCTCTTTGAATGTGAAAGCAAAAAATTGCATAGAAACATTCTGGCACGCCCGGTGGGACCCTTAAGGGCCTTCCTTGGGTTCCTTTCCTTCTTTTTTCATATAGGGTGCATTAGGATTCTCCCTTTTCACCTCGTTCTTCTTTTCTAAACAACATCATAAGCAGGAATAAAAAGAACTTTTCTTTTCCTTTCTTGCATTTCTAGACTAGTCCAAAATCATATCCTCCAACCCTTTCTCAACTTGTTTTCATTCCAACTTAACATTTCGACTTGGGCTTAAAACTTATTGCATTACATTTTTGCTTATGCTTGCATTTCTTAGTCCACACTTAGTAATTAACAAACCGCATATTGAATTAATCTAGTCCACTTCATGTTACACAACCTAAACCACTTGCACTAAAACAAACATCAAACTTACCTGAGACAAGGCCCGACTGGGATTTCATCCCCCAGCGGATACCTTACCTATCCCGGTGATCCTACTTGGATTTCATCACCAAGGGGAAAGCCCACTCTGTTCTCTGGCAGAGTCTAATCTATAGGGAAAGTATATTTTGGCTAAGCGAAACCATCTAACCACTGGAACTGTGAAGTGAGGGGAGCTTGCTCCTTAGCACCAGGCCATGTACGGAACCTAACCCATACTTTTTGAGCACCTAAACAAAACCTGAAACCATCCATAGACTACCTTTTCTAGGACCCTTCTAACAGCCAACCTCCCAAACATCACTTTAAGGCATAAGCCATAGGATTCTAAAAAGTTGATTCTTAGGATTTAACGCTTAGGGCCTGTCTGTCTCTCTCTCTATTTTTCTATTCTTATCTAGTTTTTTGAGCTAGTGAGGACGTTCTCTTCCTTTTTTTCCAAGAATATTCAATTTTTTTTGAGTTTTTGGAAACCACAGTCACCGGCATCGGCTTTTCCACCGACGTCGGCCACATTCCTCCACCGGCATCGGTTATCTGACCGACGTCGGCCATTTTCCCTTACCGACATCAGTTTTTAAACTGACGTCGATCACTGTCACAGTCCTTTTTTCCAAAATAGCAACTTAAAACCTGGCCCCTTTTTTCTGCCAAAACCTCATTTTGAGTTTTTAAAACTGAAAACACACAGTTTCTGGAACCTGACCCTCTTCTTGACCACGCTCTCTCATCCCTAACCAATCCTATCATGGAGTTCCACTCAGAGTCTGAAAGAAATCCTACAGGATCGACCCCAACTCAGACTCCCATCATCCCTGAAGGGGACCAAGATTTTGAAAGATTCTTGGACCTCAACGTCACAGCCCTCCAAAACTATCTCGCAAGAGACCCAACACGAGACCTTTCTGGTGAAGCGGTGATGACATTAACACCATCCGTTACCCAGCCTTTTTCCTCAACCGTTTACCCAACCATGGCCAATACACAAAGTTTGGCCTCCCCATCCATTTTTAGACCAACTTCCATCGGGGTTCCATTACCCCCTCAATTACACGCAATTCAACGAAGTTCTACATCATACCAGAACTTGATTATATCGACCCCTCACACTCTTGCGCCCATGAATGTAGGAGTGCCAACCTATCCTTCTACCAATGCCATCACGCAACCACCCTTGGTGGTATCTAGTCAACTTATACCCTCGACCTTCATAACTCAACCACTTTTGGCCTCCACTTATGTCCCTGTGACTAGTCATCCATACGTTTCCCCCTTACTGGTACAACTGACTACGTCGTATGCCTCCTCTAGCCTCTTTCAAGCACCCTACAACCTAGGGGGCGCTCCATCTGCCAATCCATCAGTAGACGTCATTAAAATGCTGATGGATAAAATGTCCAGTCTCGAGACCTCTATCTCTGGTTCACGCAATGCTCTCTCGTATGAGCAAATTTGCAACGAGCCCATTCATCCTTTTGTCCTTATCCGACCATACCCCAACCAATGGGAGCTTCCTAAATTCACTCACTTTCAGAGTAAGGAGGACCCGCAACAACATCTACGAGCATTTAGACATGCCTGCTATCTTATTGCCCACGATGATGCGTTACTTTTACGCACGTTCGTATGTCCCTTTCTGGCTCTGCCCTTGACTGGTATAGCTCTCTTGTCAGACATTCTATCTTTTCATTCATTCAACTTGCCCAATTATTTCTCGATCATTTTTCTATCAACATCACCAAACAAGTCTCAATCACAGACCTCTACTCCATCAGGCAATTTGACGACAAGTCCATAGTCAATTTTGTCGCCCGTTGGAGAAACCTGATTAACCAGCTCTCCTTCTCCTTGCCTCAACCTGATCTCATTAATCTCTATTCTCGAGCATGTGCTAGGCACATCTCTTCTACCTTGCAGATCCAGACATTCTGCACTTTCGACGAAGCTTTCACCATGGCAAGAAAGCTTGAATTCTATGTTATCAATGAAAATAAGGTCAAATTGCGTAATAACAATGCAAAATCTAATGACCATTCTTTGTCCAAACCTTCTTCTGCCCACTCCCAGTCCAAAGGGTTGGCAAACACTGTCATCTTTAGACCATCATCTTCAACAATAACCAACTGACCATCATCTTCAACATCAGACTACATTAAGACATTTTTAACGTCGATCCATACAGCGTCAATTCACTTCAATTGGGGAGTCATATGCCTCTATCTTGGATAAACTCGTCAAGCAGGGGTTCCTCAATCTCCCTTTAATCTGACCACATCAATTCGACCCCTCAACACCTATCCCTGCATGGTACAGGGAGAAGCACTTTTGCACCTATCACCGTGTCAAAGGCCATGACACAGATCACTGTCAAACCTTCAAAAATATCGTCCAGGATATGCTAGACAAGGGGGATCTCATCTTGGATAACCCGAATGCCCCGCCCAACCAAAACCTTGACATCTTCAAGCAACCCTTTCCTAATCACTCGCCTACTCAAGACAATGTCCAAACCATGACCAATGACCCTCAAAACCATGATATACACACGATCGACACTGTATTTTCTCTTATCCTTGACCAACCTCTTTCACAGGTGGAAGACCCTTCTTCCCCTATACCTCCTCCACATGGTGAAGAACTTTCTTCTCCTATTTGTCCTCCATCGACCTCTCTCATATTGGAGGATGCTTTGATGGCAACCACATCGGCTGCTTCATCCTCATCCTTTTTGTCATCAATGGGGGATCATACATTCCCCACGCCTAGACCACACATCGAGACCATGACCATTCCCATGCTATATCCAACTATAGAGCCATACTCTCCTATTTATTCTCCACCAAGAGAAGAACCAGTCTCTTTGCCCATTTCGACCGAGGAAGACCCAATTACGGTTTCCTCTTACCCTTTGCCTGAGATTGCTACACCTCGCTCGCCTCTGTCCACGTCTGAATCCAAACCCGAATCTAACCTCTCCTCACATAATAGTGGCCCTCGCCCCAAACCAATGAAGTTCATTAAACCACACCAGAGGACTCCTCCCCCACCTTCATCATTACCTTCAATCTTGGGCCTGCATCCATTCACTTTAATAGGGGTGCTTCCTACTCCCATACTTCACAAAGGCAAGTCGTTGCCATTACTCTCTCAACCCATTAGACTTATATCTCCTCCAAACCATCGACCTATGCCTCTTATGCCTCTCAAACCAAAGTCATCAACCCTCACTGCAACAAAACATCCAGACCCATTAGCAGGTTCTTATACTTTGTTGTTACGGTAATTGTTGTAGTCCTCTCGCATCTATCTCCCACCTCTTAAACCATATCAGTCTCTCAGACCAAAACCACCCTGGTTTGATGACACTCACATTTGTGTGTATCATCGCATGCCTGGGCATGACACCGAGCATTGTTGTGCCCTCAAGGTTGCCATTCGCCAATGTCTAGGGGATGACACCCTTCTTCTCGACCACATTGTCAACAAACCTTCAACACCACCCCATTCATCAATTCTCAGATCAAGACCATCTTGGTTCGACAACTCTAAATTCTGTCATTATCATCATACTCTGGGACATGACACTAAGCGTTGTTGTGCTCTTAAAGCTGTCATTCATCAACAACAGAAAAAGGTTTCCCTTCTCATCAAGGATCCTCTTGACCACCCCTTCGACAAATCATCAACACCAACCCATGTTTCTCAAACCTCGTCACCTACATTGAGATCTCCATGCCCAATTATGGTCCCTTTTCCACCTTTAACCCCCCTATTCGACATCAACATAGTCAATTTGGCCACCAAGCCTCAACCGACCTTGACCAATCTATCAAACGTTCTCCCTAGCCGCTGGGGGAATTCAAATTTCATCCAAACCCTGACCAACCTTTCAACCCAGTCTCAACCACATATCAATCACTCCTCAACCAAACATTCAACTCGACCTCAACCAGACCGTCGACCCGCTCTCAACCAAACATTTAGTCTATCTTTGACCAAACGCTCAAACCAACCTCAATCAAACATTGATCAAATATCAACCAACTTCTTCAGCATCGACCCCAAACTTTGACCAAACATTGACCAACTCCTTCAACATCAATCAACATGTGACCAATTTGGAACGAAGCAAATGGGGTAAGTTTGCTCCCAATTGACTCAGACCTTACATCATAATGCCAACATGGGTCAGGACTTTGTCAGAACTTGAGCCCCTCTATGTCTTGCATCTTTGACTAGTCCACTGTTAGTCAAGTAATTATTCATTTGACATATAACTTGAGCTCAATCCCTTGAGCAGTCCCTGTCATTGTCATTCCTATCTCCTTTCAACCCTCAATCCTAACCCTTTTGGCAAGCATGAATGCTTTGTCCTAATAAAAGGGAAACCCTCTAAACCTCTATAGTCAAGTCCATGACCAAAAGTCCAGTCAATAAATCAATCAAATATATAAAAAAATGGGATGCATATTCCAAGGTCATAAAACTACAAATGTAGATTGCTCCCTCGAAGGACAGCTGCATCATCATTTGCTGTATTTACTAGACTGCTCCCTTGAAGGACAGCTAGGCCAAAGTCATATAAAACATCAAAAGCAGAATATAGACCACTCCCTCGAAGGATGGCTATGCATAAATTTTGCTACATACACAGCATTATCTCTGAAGCTTCCCACATCGATCAGCTTCACGACATGACCACAAATCAAGACAATATCCCATCGCAAGCTTCCTACATTGATCAGTCCGCTTCAAAAAAAAAAAAAAAAAATCACTGACAAAACTTAGAGTCATGGACTTGTCTATAGTCGTTCTCGCGGTCACCTATAAAAGGGGAAAAAATTGTTCCTGCCAAAAAGGATTCCCCCTTCCATCTCATATCAATCCTGTCACCCTTGCATACTCAAGGGATTTCGAGCTCACTTAACGTCAAGTGATTCGATTACCGCTCTAACACAACCACTGGTCAACGATGCAATGCATAAACAGGTCTTTTGTTTCTAAACAACCCTTACCTATGCCATCATTTTGGTCCTTGTCAATGAAAGAGAAATTTTCCTTTCGCTTTTGACACATCTTGGTCACACCTCCAACTAAATCATTATCTATCCAAACTCAAACCCAAACCAACCCAATCAAACATTTTTAGACTATCGACATGACCTAGCCTATTCACACTAGTTTCTATGGACACCAATACACATGGAAACTATCGACCTGACACAATTTATGTGAAGCATAAACCAATACTTGCTGAAGCATAAATAGACCTCAATTCATTTTTAGCATACATCCATCACGAATATGGAAAATTGTTAGGAATGAAAGACTCCTCAACCAATGTTGCAGAATACACCATTTGGAAAAGGCTGCAACATCTTTTTACCCTCATCATTTCATCATGACCAAGACCAATCTATCGACCACTTTGACCACCTGTCTACCACTCGGGCCCTTTGTCTAAACTACATTAGTCTGAGGCCCTATGACCGGGGCTATGTAGGCAGCACTCAGATGATACGACATCATCTGGGGTTAGCTCGACCACCCTCGTTTGTTCATCTCTCTGATGGACAAACCTTCTTTCCTCCTTTTGACCATGACCTTGCTCTCAACCAAGACCAATTCCATCTCTTTGACCCTTCCTCCCTTCTAAGGAGAACTACATTGGCCTGAAGCCCTTCCACAGGGGCTATGTAGGCAGCACTCAAATCACATAACAACTTCTGAGGTTAGCTCAGCCACATCCTTTCATCCATTCTTCCCCTTCGACCTATGACCATTGGAGATCATGCCTATCTCCTCCGACTTTGACCACTTTTAGAGCAATGTTGCCTTGGTTGTTTTTGCATGTATGCTACCTCATGACTGGTTAGCAGAATTGTGTGCAGACTTTTTTTGGACCCTCACAAGTATAGGATCGCAAGCTGGTTGATCCGTACTACTTGTGACTTTTTCATGTTTTTGGGAGCACTTCTGGAGCCTAAGATACCTGGAACACGATGACCATTTGGAGCTTCAACTTCGATTGAATAACCCAATCAGTAGATGACTAAATGCTGGGGCCCGATTATTTCAATTTTGGCACTCCTCGACCCTTAACTTGTGATATTTTGACCCGACCATCTCGTGTAGTGGTATGCACGCAATCATGACTTTTGCAGCATTCACCCTCACCCTTTCTTCATCCACTCTTTGTCAAATCAGCACCCGATTCCTGGTTCCCTTCCTTTGACTCCTACTTTGAGGGGGAATACCTCATCCATAATCAGGGCAATCAACCTCTTCTTATTTTTGTCTTGTAGTTCACTTGAACAACCAACAAGATGAAATTGACCTTATCCTACACCTGGGGCAACCACCTCCTTTTTTTGTCTTGTAGTTCATCCAGAATAACCAACAAGACAAAAAGGGGAAAATGTAGACACCAAAATCATGTCTACTCCCCTGGTCATTCTCATCGTTTTCTCCCCTTTGGTCCCCTTCGTCCACTTTACCACTCCTAACCCATATCTTGTTAATTTGAAATAATCATTTATTTTAATTAACAAAAGTCCCTTTTCCCTCTCCTTGCCACCTCACCACCCTAGGATACCCTCCTTGGATTCCCTTCATTCCCCACATGGCCATATTTAACACCTAGACTCCCATTCCAACTTCTCCTCTCGCCCATTTTAATCCCTTTCGACCGTTTCTCTCTTGGACTAGCTGACCCAGCGATTGGAAAATGGATGAAAGGCTATTTTTAGCCTTTCTTTGGCCTTTTAGCCATCAACGTCGGTCAACTGTCGACCGACATCGGTGATATTACCAGCGTCAGTAACTTTCATAACGATTTCTGCACTGTTATCCCTCTCCTCTTCGCTCTCTTGGTCTCTTCTCTCGCATCCTAACTCGAAATCTAGCACTCTGATCATCAATCCATTCTTGGACCCTATCAATCTGCCAATATCTCAACCAAGCATCTGACTCTCTTCCTCAGGTACACACAACAAGATTCTGCAAGCACAACAAGGATTCTCCATCAGCAATAGGTATTCAACAAGCGACAACAACAACAACAGAGATCAACAGGCACAGACCAAACTCTGACCAAACTAGACCAGTCCCAAAGCCTGTCTCTGTGCTATCCCTGTCTTCTGCTTGATCCCTCTGTCGGACCATATATTATGCCCATTCAACTAGACTCTTAGACCCAGACCCTAAACCATTCAACCAAGCCCAAAACAAGACTCCCAAATCATTCAAATAGAGCACAGACCTGTCTACAGACTCGTCCACGAACTAAGAACCTGACCAGACCCATCCACAAGCCACTGCCCAGACCGATGCCGGTCATTACCCAATCGACGTCGGCAGACTAACCGACATTAGCAGACCCCGACAACTGACGCCGGTAGTACCACTGATGCTAGCGACTGTGACCAAGCTGACAGCATCATTTAGGTAAGCTTTTGCTTTTGTTTCTTTTCAGTCTTTTTAACATTCTATCTTTTATCAGACTTTATCTTTATCAAACAGTGGGTTGACCTCCCTTAAGGAAGTTTTCATACTTCTGGGAATAGGCTTTTGCTTGGCACCCCACCATCTATCCATCTAACGCCTTTTTGTCCAAGTCTCTTTCTTTGTAGGTGTCATTCCTCCACAACCAAAGAGGAGTTCTCACAGCGTCTGGATAACGGTGCGCACGACTACATCCAGGTATCTTCTAGCCTTGACCATTTCTTTAAGTTTCTCATTTTCTCTCTTTGAATGTGAAAGTGAAAAATTGCATAGAAACAGTAAGGTCAAAACCATCACTTAAATTACGTAATCTAGTTCTAGTGAAAACTATGGATCAACCAATGTAGACAATTATATGACCCAATTTGGTGAAATCTTAGTGAAAATCATGGTGACAATTTGAGTGTAATATAGTAGTATGTGCATAGAGAATGGCATAATTTCCCATTTCATCTATATAACCTTATGTAATCCTATGGGATTGATGACATGTGCCTTATATCATGCCCCCAAACCTAATATATGAGTAATGTAGTTGTGTATCCTATGCATAACTTTGTATGTATATATGGATGGTATACCATGTACGTGCCCCCATAATTATAATCTAAATCTAGAACTCTATTAAAATCCTCTATAAAATTTGAGAATTTGAACCAATATCATAGAACCCTAAAAATATGAGTCAAATTATGTATCTAATTATATGAGTATCTGAGTCAATAAAACTATGTGTCTATATATCTTAGTCACTGAGTAAATATATGTATATGCATTTCTAATTCAATTTGTCCATTTGAGCTAAACTGTGTGTTTGAGTCACTAAATTAGGAAATCTAAGTCAACTATGTTTTTATATATCTAAGCCACTAAGTAAATCTGAGCCAAATTGTATCAGTGTGAATAGTGTATATATGACCAATTTTGGTGAGAAAATCAAAATTGGGGTAAGGTTATTGAACCAAAATTGATATTGATAGGCATGCTAGGGAATAGTTACCATTGATAAGATGATTTTAGGATTGATTATTTTGACAATTGTAGAGGAATTTTTTGTAAATGGAGACTAAGATAGGCATTTGGTTTATAGTGAGTTTGTTAAGGAAAAATGAGTTTTGTCATTCATGGATTTAAATTGATTGGGATAGAAGTGTAACTGGTATGGTATGAGGGATATCATCATCACATTCTACACACAAAAAATTGTTCAAAAATTAGATCGATAGTTCTTAAAATATTTTGGTAATAGTTGGATAAATTTGCATGCAGGGCTAACCTTAGGTGGGTGGCCTTTTTAAAAGATTGCTAAATAGGTTTTATTGATTTCAAAATCATTTGAAATTTCTAATTTGAGATAATTATTTCTCTGAGTTAAGAAAATATGTCAATGAGATGAGGTATGAATGTGACTCACTATGAGGAGGTGAAAGCACTTATCTAGGCTTACAAGGAGGTTACCTTGGTAAGAATTCC
>JARHVA010000584.1:3807500-4032500 GCA_037957365.1 Torreya grandis
TTGCATTTTTTGTTAAGATGTAAGTTAGAGATTTTATAAAAATAAACTAGTCAAAACTTTTATCCCGAGTAAAAGTTCTGAAGACTTTACAAGTTCAACCTAAATATTTTACTCTTAAAAATAATTGTTCCAATAAAATTCATAAGAAATGTTTCAAATAAGTATTTGTGAGAATTGGTTAAGTACTTTGGTCTTTGGGAAAAAATTTATATATCTAGTCTGAACTTTTGTTCTAGACAAAATCTTTGAACACCAGGCTATATCATGTTTTTTGTGCAAAGAGAAAACATTTCAACATGCTTAGATAAATCCAAACTCTTTTATTATTCCATGTGGAAATTTTTTTCATCTCTCAGTGGGTTATATCTATCCAAGAAGTCTTTCATGACTTAGTCAATTTCATACTCTTGCCTAAAGGCATGTGTCACATTTTCACTTAGTAGGACAACCGTTTCTATTCAAATGTCACCCAATTCCACATGTCACTCTCCTAATAGTCTTGGGCCTATTTAAAAGTATATTATAGATAATTTATTTTCATTAAATTTCCCAGTAGGTATCCATTTTATCAAAGTATCGAGAAAGTTGGTTAGCAAGATGCTTCCATGTTTCAAAATCCTAACATCTTGGTATCCTAAAACCATCCCTACAGTTCAAACCCCTCTAATATAATAGGTTAGTAAGATGATTCCAAATGGAATAATCCCACTACCCTACTCTCTCAAATATTTTTGTACAACCCAATAGTATCTTAGAGTAACGAGTGAGCAAGATGATCTCAATTCACTATATAAAAACAATCAACATTACACTCAAAGCCTCAACCAAGAAGCATAAATGTGAGGAGAAGACACATGGAAAGGATTCAACTTTCAATCTTGGGGTTTATGGATAAGGCAAAAACTATAATAATTGACTAAGTGTTAAAGGAGGCACAAATCAAAGTTTGATACATAGAATATTTTTAGCCTTCTTGGCCTTTCCTAAACCTTCCTAAGGTTGTCAGAGCTTTTCTAGGCCTGATCTAATCAAATGGTGACGTGTTATCCATTAAAGAGAGTGGAATTATTAAGGTATTTTCAACATAAAAGTAAAATGGAATTAAAATATCAACCCAAAGGTTAGTATCTCCTGAGACCCTGAGAGGACGTCATGTGGCAACTTATAGGAATCCTGGGGGATCAAATAGACTAAACTTGGTGTATTAGCCTAATGTCCCCAAGCCATTGTGGCCACTATTTCTTGAGGAGATGACATGTGGAAATTATTGAGACTAAATACATAAATATCCTAGAAGTGTTAAGAGAGTGATGCATGTCAATAATGAAGTTAGTGAGCTAAAGCCCATAAATGTTGATGAGTTACCAAGTGGTAAAATGAGATCATGTAGTAGTAGATATTATAACATAACAAAATCAAATGAAAAATATGTTGAAAGAGAGACACATGGTAGTGATGACATCATCAAATCATGAGCATAAATATTGATGACCCATTTGGCTATCAAAACTATTGGAGACTAAATTTTAACTACACACTAATTTTAATTTGTAAAATGTAGTCATAGATCGATGCCTCACCAAGTAATGATCAAGTGGGTGGTGAAATTAAATGGAAGACTAAGTAAAAACATCCATCCAAACTTAGTGTGTGCATTGGGATCAAGTAAAAAACATAAAAGATAAATTTATCATTAAATAAGCATGGCTCTAAATGTGTAGGACATGGGAAGCTGGTGATCCTAACACAATCCCAACTACTTTCTAATACTATAATTAAATTGAGGCATGGTTCAGTTGCATAAATTTTTGGCATGCCTTCAAGTTATTACATATTTCAATCTACCTTCTCAACTAACCTCTTCCAATCACCTTGAATTATTGTAAACACCCTAATAGTGGGTAAGATCAATCAATGACCCATAGGCTTCCCATTACCTATAAAATCCTAGATTTTACATTGTAAAAGGGTCAACATTTTTTAAAAACATTAATGCTACCAAAATTTTCCCTCCATGAGACCTTTACTACCTAAACCTTGCAATTTAATGATAATTGAGTCAACCTCTTTCCTTTCTTCTTGTATTTTTTATGCATCATGTAGTTTGTTGAGCTTTGCCTATAGATGATTTTTATCCCTATCATTGACATCCATTCCTCAACACCTCTATGCAAAACTTGGATTTATATTTTAGGTTGTATGTTGTGTTCATATAGGTCTATACAGATGTCACTTATGGATCATTCATCATCCCTCTTTATATTGTATTGTGTCATGCACCTCCATGCAAAATATTCATATAATTAGAATGTTCATTTTAGGGTCTATGTGATATTTTCTCATCCTCTGATATTTTTAGTGTGTTATTCAAGGCTTATAGAGGTTCTCTATCTAGTATTATTTCATCACCATTATTTCCTTTTCATCAACCCCCTCTCTCTTTTCCACTCAAAATATTTTAAACTTAGGATTCTTTATAGATTTCCATTTAGCTCTTTTAGGCCTTCATGTTGATCCTAAATCAGATCCATTTAGATTAAAAGGAAGCCAACCTTATCTAGAGGTTTTTCTAAGGAGCACAAGTGTCCTACACCTTAGGGGATAATCCCATTATCTTACTAAACTAAATCTTCCAATTTAGTAGGTGTATAGTCTGAGTGATAACAATTTTTAACATGCCCAATAGGACCAATTTCAAAATTTTATTGAGATATTAGTGCTACTCTAAGTGATTCAAGTGTTGAAGACACTCTATAGATCACTTGGTGACTCCAAGTATCAAATCTACTGGTTTAAGTATTCCATGTGCTTAAAGATTATCAAAGATCAAGATTCATGTAATATCATTTATATTTTCCTTCTTTTAAAGTGATCTAATCACCTTGTAACTCCAGTTTGACTCCAACTCTAGGTTGTAGTATACCAAACCCATATATTATAATCAAAAGGGAGTTTAACTCCCATATATCTCATTGATACCTCATAAAATATCTACCAATTTGTTATGTTTAATATAGTTTTCCCTCTTGCCTTGGTTCACTATGATTATACCCCATCAAATCTCTCAAGAGTCTTCAATTTCTCATGGGTGAAGATGAAACCACTACCCTTGAGAACATTAAAGACATAGTCCATGTGTGCAAAGTCCATGATGTATTTGAAGATAATTTGTCTGTATGTATCCTTAATTCATCATTCAAAGGGAGAAATTTATGGTGGTATAAAGGTTTGAGATCAGGATCCATTCATAGCTAGGATGTGATTAGTGATCAACTCTACCAATAGTTAGTAGATAGAATGAACAATATGTCCCTCGTCAAGTAATTCACCACCATCAAGTGGGAATCCTATGAGCTTTTAATAGATTTAAATATGAGGTTTTAGATAACTTGGGATTTAATCCCTCCATTGGTCAATCCCTCTATGGATTTGGCATTTTTATACTTCATAAGGGTGTTTGATTGTGATCTAGATAATGGGAGGATCCACATGTATCGATGCTTATGAGCTCACCACAAAGTTAGAGAATTATCTGATATGAGTAGTAAAGTCTACACCTATGATTCTCATGCATTTACTTCTTACACCTGAACCCACCTAACCATATCCTATTTTTCCTTTAGAAGAGTTACACGAGGTCAAACACCCCTTAAAAATCCATATAAATGAGCTAGAAGCCTTTAATAAGCATTAAGCATAACATATCAAATCATATTATATATTTAGGCAACCCTTTAAATATGGTAAACCTTAGCTCACATATAATAAGCCACCCAATGTATTAACTTTCAACTTTAGCAACACTTACAAAGTTGTTTCACCTATGTAGAGTGACATAGTTCAACACACAAAATTTTAGGATAGGTGTCAAGTGGAGCCTAACCTCAAACAAATAAAGTGCAAGATCAATCACAACTATGAGTGAAAATTGAACCCATAATTTTGTATTAGGAATATTCAGACTTTATAGGAATGCATTTAATCATAGGCACAACATTGGAATCCTATTACATATATGATCAATATGCCTCTATGCCAAATAACATGAATCCAAAGGAAGAAGTGCATAATGATTCTATCCTATAATGGTAGTAAAGTGACTTCAATGTGATAGATTTAGGTGTGGAGGAAGTAGAGGTGTGTGATGACTATAAACATGATAAGGACTCAACCATACCAAACCTTATGCATCTCCAAGAGGATAAATATTTATGGTGGTATTCCTCTAAGATCATTTAATATTTAGAGGTTCTCACTAAACCAACAATTATTAAGGGTTACCAAGGGGTCATGATAGATGCAACTCAAGTTGACATACTTAGGGACACCCATGTGAATATGGAGTAGCCCATTAAATTAACAATCTCTAGGCTACCTCAAATGAGCCACTAGAGTGGTAGAGATATTATAATGATCAATTCACATGGATAAGTACTCAAAAACTACTAAAATATCCCATCTACATTATTGATATCTTTAGATTGATTGAGTAATTATATAAGTAACATCTGTGCTCACCTATTAATCATAGAAAATCTAAGTGAGTAATGGTTTTCATGGACATCCCCTCAAAACCAATTAAAAGGACCTAAAATCACCTCAAAGAATAAGTCTTTGCCTACCTATGCCTTTCACTCATTAATATGATTATGCACAATAAGGGAGATATAAGGGGCTTCTATTTTGATTTGGGTTGCCTAAACCCCATGTTATAACTTATATTTATTATAATAGATTAGTTAAAAATTTTATTTTCTCTTAGTGTTTTAGCATAATAGTTTTATTTGCTCTTCTTTCCTTTAAGTTCCCATGACATGTTTGTTCTTGTTCTTTGCTTTCTCTATTTAGTTATGAGGTGAATATTAGTTCTAGTATTCAATATTAAGTTGAGTAGGTTACAATGGGGTTGTGTTCTTAGAATAAAAATTTATAAATGATTATATGAATCCATGCCTAATGAATTAATTCAAATTATACTACATTCCTACTTAACACGTAAGTAGCCTACAAAGGTCACTAATAATGTTAACCATTTTGGTCACTATGATGGATCAACATCCAAATCTAGTTCATGGTTTAATAGGGAATGATTCTCAAAGTCTTGATGAAGTTCAAAAAAAGAGGATAAGTTATAAGGAAGTAAAGGGGCTTACCATGTTTTTGAAATTTGGTCTTTATACTTTTTGACAAGGAAATGGTATTCAAATTTTTTGTCAAGAAGTAAGTCAGAGATTTTGTGCAGATAAACTAGTATAAACTTTTGTTCCAGGAAAAATTTCTAAAGACTTCATAGGTTTTGCATAAATGTTTTACTCTTTAGAATTTTTTTTTTGATAAAATTCAAAATAAATGTTTCAAATAATTGTTCATGAGAATCAGCTAAGTACTTTGGTCTTTAGGAAAATTGTTACAGAACTAGTCAAAACTTTTATTTTGGATAAAAGTTTTAAACACCAAGATATGTTGCACTTCATATACAAAGATGAAACATTTCAACATGATTAGATCAATTATGGATCTTTTATAATTCTATATGGAAAATTTCTATGGCTCTTGGTGGTCCAAATCCATCTAAGAAGTCTTTCAAGGCTTAGTTGATTTCACGCTTTTACCCAAATCTATGTGTCACATTTCTTCTTATTATGACTTACCATTTATCTTCAAATGTTACCCAATGTTATGCATCACTCTCCCAATAGTCCTAAGCCTATTAAAAATTCTTTTAAAGACTTAGTTGATTTTCATGAAGTTTCCTTATGGATATCCACATCATCAAAGTAGTAGCCAAGTGGGTTAGCAAGATGTTTCCATGTATCTCAATCTCAGCATCCCAATGTCCTAAAATCATCTATATAATTAAAAGCCCTATGGACTAGTAGGTTATCAATGTTTCTCTAAGTTTTTCTACAATTTCTTTTAGAAGAAGGAAGAAACTAAGGATAAAGGTTAGGGGTTTGATTGATACCCAAATTAAGTGCACACCGTATCCAAGCATTGTGGGAGCTCCTCTTTGGCTATGGAGGAAACACCTACAGTAAGAAAGAAAATCAAATAAGGAGAATGTTAGAGGAGGATATGGTGGACTGCTAAGCTAGGCGCTCAGTCCTAGAAGTGTGAAGCTCTATAAGGGATGATAGTCCACTATTTAATGAACAGAGTGTTATATAAGAATAAATGATGAAAGACTAAGAAAGAGAAAAATAGATAACTTGTACCTGTTCTCTGTAGTCAGTCTGTCACAGTCACTGATGTTGGTAGTCTTGTCGAGGTTGGTTTGGTCAATGATGCTGACGTCAATTTTGTTATCGATGTCGGTAGGGGCAGTGGGCCTTAGATGGGTTTTGGAATATGTCTGTGGTCAATAGAGGAGTCTATGGAAATTTAAAGGTTTGTGCAGGGTTGAAAAAAAGTGAATAGGGTCTAAGGAAGGGTAAAAGTAGAAGATAAGTGTGAAAGGAGGGTAAGAATAAGAGGAAGACTTTTCAACCTCTCCATGAAAGAAGTCAGGTTTCTCTCAATAGTTCTTAGAAATATCAAATAGAAACTAATTACCAATGTATTCTAAAATACTAAAATGAGATAGAATACTTAGCTCTATTAGATGAAGAATCAGAGGTGTTAGAATGCTTATTCCTATTGTGGCTGATGTTGAGGTCCTCGTACAGTGTTTTAATCCAATGTCTGGAATGACTTGTGCAGAGCTTCAGTAACCAGGGGGATGATAGTTGAATTCTAATGTTTGGTCTCAGAGTGTGCATGTCGATCTACAAAGAGGCGAGGTGGTAGCTCAATGAAAGATCTAGGCTTATGTAACCGATGTCGGCGATCTCACTAATGTCGGCATAGGGATAATGATGTTGGCTGATAGTCGATTGACGTCGATAGAGAGAGAATAGGTAAAAGGGATATTTTTAGCTCTCTCCTTATTTCTCTGCCTTCCAAGTGCCTTTTCCATTGGTGAATAGTCAAAACACAGGTTTATGAGGCACAAGAGTTGGTTAGGGAGTTAATAGGGAGTGAGAATAGGTCATGAGTAGTTAGGATTTGGAGGACCTAGTCTCAGGGTGACTCATAGGTTAAGAAAAGGTCTTAGGGTGAGGTGTCCAAGGTGAGGTGTCCTAGGTGAGGTGTCTAGGTGAGGTCATTAGGTGAGGTCATTAATTTAAAATAAGTAGTTTATTTTAAATTAATAAGGTGTGTAAGTGTTTAGAAGGGGACCAAGGGGGGGTTGACACAATGTTGGTGTCTACATTTGCCCCTTTTTGTCTTGTGGATTGTTCTGAAAAACTACAAGACAAAAATAGGTGTAGGTTTCCCCAAGTATGGAATGAGGTATTCCCCCTCAAAGCAGGAATCGAGAGAATGGAACCCAAAATCAGGTGCCAATTTGATAGGTAGTGGATGGATAAGGTGAGGTTAGAGTGTGAACGCTGTAATAGTTGAAATTGTGCATATACCATGTCACTTGATAGGTAGGTCAAATTGTCACAGGCAAGGTCGAGGAGCACTAAAATTGAAGTAACCAGTCCCTAGCTTATTAGTGGTATTTGATTGGGTTAAATGATCAAAGCTGTAGCTCCAATGGTCAAGGAGCACTAAACTCAAAGTAATTGGTCCCCAGCTTATTAGTGGTAGCTGATTGGGTTAGATCGATCAAAGCTGTAGCTTCAATGGGCATCATGTTCCAAGTATCCTAGGCTAGGAAGTGCTCTTAGAAAACATGAAAATGTCACAAATATTAGGGATTAACTTGGTCACAATCTAACAATACGTTTGAGGGGCATAATGTGGGATGCGTACAATTTACTAAATATTCATGAGGTAGCATATATGCAATCAAAACAACCAAGGCAAAGTTGTCTCAAAAGTGGTCATGGTCTGAGGAGATAGTCATGGTCTTTAAGGTCATTGGTCGAGTCAAGCTGAGATATAAGTGATCTCAAGTGTTGTTTGTTGTGGTTAGGGAGATATATGTGATGTTTAATGTGCCCCATGAGAAGTCCAAGGTGACTTCCATAGTGTCAGGGTTGGTTGTTTGGTCATGATTTTGGGTTGGTATAGATAGTTGGTCCATTAGGTAGATGGATGAATGAATGGTCGAGCTAACCTCAAAAGACCCCATGTCAACTGAGTGCTGCCTATATAGCCCATGTTTTAAGGGCCTCAGGCCAATATAGTTCTCCCCAAAAGGGAAGAAGAGGGTAGGTTATGGATTGGGTTTGACTAGGTTAAGTCATGGTCGAGCTAACCTCAGAAGATGCCATGTCAACTGAGTGCTACCTACATAGCCCCTATTTTAAGGGCCTTAGGCCAATGTAGTTCTCCCCAAAAGGGAAGAAGAGGGTAGAGATTGATAGTTGTTTTGGTTATGTTTGAAATGATGAGTGTATGATGATGTTACAGCCTTTTCCATATTGTGTGATGGTGTATGTTGTAACATAGGTTATGTGGTTTTTCATCCTTAGTAATTTTCCATATTTTTGATGGTGTATGCTAAAAATGAAATGAGTTTATTTATGCTTCAACAAGTTTCCATATTGGTGATGGTATATGCTTGACATAAATTGTGTTTGGTTGATAGTTTCCATGTGTATTGTTTTCCATAGAAACTAGTGTGAATGGGCTATGATAATTTATATAACACAAATTGGTATTTGTATTAAATAAATCATGATGTTATGTCTGTGGTTAGAAAATGTTTTGGTTTGGTTTGGTTTGGTTAGAATTTTTTTTGGTTGCATGTGACGAAGGTGGGTAAGAAGTGAAAGACACGTTTCTCTTTCATTGACAAGGACCATAATGATAGCATAGATAGGGTTGTTGCAAAAAAAATCCCCATTCATGCATTACATCATTTGACCATTGGTTTTTGTTAGAGAAGTATTATAATCACTTGACATTAAGTGAGCTCAAAATCCCTTGGGTATTATGGGGTAATAGGTGTGATTATGTGATATGTCAAGATAGTGTAACCCTTTTTTAGCAGGGATAACTTTGCCCCTTTTATAAGTGACCCTGAGAATTACTATAGGAAAGTCCATGACTTAATAGGTTGTCAGTCATTTTTTTTGGTAGACTGATCAATGCAAGAAGTCTACTTGGGGATGTTGTCTTGTTTTGTAGTAATGTGAAGCTGATTGATGCAGGAAGCTTATGAGAGAGTGTTATTTATGTAGCAAAATTTGGGCATAGCCATTCTTTGAGGGAGTGATCTTTATATGTTTTAATGTCTTTGAATAGCTGTGTTTCAAGGGAGCAGTCTACTAATTACAACAATAATGCAGTTGTCTTTCAAGGGAGCAGTCTACATTAATAGTTTATGACCTTTGAATATTTTGTTAGGCATCTCAGTTTTATATGATTTTTTTTGGTTGACTAAAATTTTATTCATGGACAAGACTATAGAGGTTTAGGGGTTTTCCTTTTTATTAGGACAAAGCATAAATGCTTAAAAAAGGGTTAACTAATTTTTGTAGGGAAAAAGGGGTTAAAGGAATAGGAATGAGGATGACAGGGGTTGCTCAATGGATGAGCTCAAATTAAACACCAAGAGAATGATTACTTGGTTAATAGTATAATGGTCACAAATGCAAGGCATTAAGGGGCTCAGGTTCTTGCTGGCCTTTGAGATGAGATAGATGATAAGTGCCTGATCCATACTTATGCATTATTATATAAGGTCTGAGCCAATTAGGAACAAACATGCCTCGTTTGCTTCTTTCCATATTGGTCACATGTTAGTTTTCTTTAAGGATGAGATCTCCAATTTTGAAATATCACTCTTTCATATTTTTGTTGTAGGCATGGTTTGGTCGATGCTTGGCAAAGGAAAGTCATCCCTTGGGCAAGCCAAGTTGAGGTCAGATAGTCAATACAAATTCAAATTCCCCCAGTTGCTTTTGTGACAGGGATAATTTTTGACACCCATTGTGGATAATCAATGGGTTGGATAAATGAGATGGAGAGAAGACGTTGAAGCTCCTCTTTGACAAGGAGTACGATGCAAGGATGCATCCTGTGAAGCTTTTGCCTGACAAGCTTACTTTGAGAGGGTAGGATCCCGATCTTCCATGTTGTAGTCTAGAATCTCAGAACTACTGAAGGTAATGGAGGCAATGGTGGGTAATGATTTGACTAAAGTAGCTAGTGGTTGGGGGTCTTCAGGTTGGACCTCCACTACCTATAAAGCCTTGATCAAGGCTTGGTGATGTTGCAGAGAGCTTTGAATTAGGTCATACAAAGACATCTTCACAGAAGTTTGGTGAAGTTGTTTCACCATGGAGTCATGAAGTGCCCTAGAAAATATTGGTTGAGAAGTGCCCAAGATAGAAATCTTGGGTTTTGGTGGTTGAGAAGGCTTGATGAATGGATATGTCCAAGGGATAGAAAACTACTCTTTTCCTTTATCCTTTAGAGTTTGGGACCTAGTGGCCACATTAATAGTGTTGATTTCAAATAAAGGGGGAGAAGGTGGTAGAGGGACCATAATCTCATGTAGGGATCCCGATTCAAGTGAAGAGGTTTGGAAGGCATGGGATGGTGTTGGTAATTAGTCAAAAGAATCCTCAATAAGAAGGTGTCTTTATCTAAGTGTTGGTGAATGACAACCTTAAGAGCACAGCAACACTTAGTATCATGCCCAGGTGTACGATGATATAGGCAGATTTGAGTGTCATCAAACTAAGATGGTTTTGATTTGAGAGGTTGGTATGGCTTAATTGGCAAGAGAATGATGCTAGAAGACTGCAACAATCAACGTAACAATGAAGCATAAGAACCCATTAATGGGTCTATACTCGTTATTGTAGTAGGGGTTGAAACCTTCTATTTAGGAGTTATAGGAGTTTTTCATACCACCTTTTTGGTTGGTGGTGTGGCCACACATTTAGATGGCACTTTCTTGGTGAGAAGTGTCAAATTTTGTGGAGGAAGTATGTTTTTGATGGGTAGAGGGAGTAATGGAGGCAGTTTGTTTTTGTGAGGTGTTGGAATTGGGAGCACTCCTATTAAAGTGGAAGGATGTGGACCCAAGATAAAGGGCAAAGGTGAAGGTGGGAGAGTTTTTCATACCACCTTTTTGGTTGGGGGAGGACTAGAGCGATGTGGTTTAGCCTCCTTCTTTAGTATGGTGAAAGGACGACTATTGTACTAGGCAAGGTTCAAATATAGCTTCACTTGTGGATGAGTGAGGTTTGATACAGGGCAAACACTAAGAGATTTAATCTATTTCAGCATGGTGAATGCCTATGAGGGTTTAGGTTTAGACATGGAAGGTTGAGCTTCTAATGTTTTAGAAGTGGAAGCCTGATCCTTGTCAGAGACTTTAGGGTAAATTATCATGGAAGGGTTGGCAATATAAGGTGAAGTAGGATGTGTAAGATAAGGAGTCTTAAGTCACTCCCATAGTGCCTCATGTTTTAGGTTCATAGAATGGAGAAATCCTAAGTTTTTTGCCAATCAAGAGAAGGGTTTAGGTGATGTCATGCGAGGTCTTACAGTCAATCCTTTAGGGTATTTGGGTGATTGTGAGAGCAAAAATGTGTTGGATGCAGTGATCTCAGGCCAAAGGTGAGAGAAAACCATAACTAGATCTTCCTCAGCTGAAGTAGGTGAGGTGGTGAGTTCTTCTCTTGATGAAGAAGGGGTTGGAGAATTTGGCTCTTCAAGCAGATAGAGCATAGGGATGATCATGCCTTCTATGTGTGGTTTAAGAGTAGGAAAAGTATGATACTCCATTGGAAATAAGAAGGATAAGGGTAGGGCCACCAGTGTTGGTACCATCAAAGCATCCTTCAATATGGGAGAGGTCAAAGTAGACTCTCCTACGTGTGAAAGAGGGGTGGATGGAGGACTATCCTCCATCGGTGGAGGACAAATAGGAGAGGAAGGCTCCTCTAAAGGCTGAAGTAGAGGGATTATAGCCCTTTATACATGAGGGCATGGGGTATGAATGGTAACTTCTTCCAATGGTAGAAGAAGAGGGAAGGTGGGGGCAAGAGGAATAGGTAATACAGGATCCTCATGAGGTAGAAGAATGGGTAGAGGAGGTGCTTGATGTCATGGGGGTGATATAGGTGAAATGGGTAAAATAGGTTCTTCTACTCGTGGTGGAGAAATGGGTTGACCAAACTCTTCAGATTGTGGGAGAGGTTGGTTAGGAATGACAAAAAAGACCATGTTGACCGTGCATATGTTGCATTCTTGAGGGTTATCGACCATGGTCTGAACATTATTCTGACTTAGGGGATGGTTAGGAAATGGTTGCCTAAAGACATCCATGTTTTGGTTGGTCAGTGCTTTAGGGTTATCCAAAACAAGGTCCCCTTTGTCTAACATGTCTTGAACAATGTTTTTGAGGGTTTTGCAATTGTCTATATCATGACCCTTGACACAATGATAGTTACAAAAGTCATTTTCCCTATACCATGTAGAGATGGCTCGTGAGGGGTCAAATTGGATTGGTCAGATTTGAGGGAGGTTAAGGACTCCCTACTTCACTAATTTATCCAATACGAAAGCATATGATTCTCTTATTAGAGTGTATCATCATTGTTCATACCATTGTTGGAATTGTCTAGTGATGCTTTGCGAAGTGGAGGGCTCAGATTGATTGGTTGTGGTATAAGATGATGACCTAAGGACTATAGTATTCACCGATCCCTTGGAATTGGAATGGGAAGAAGAAGGTTTGGAAGAAGAAGGGTCATTGGATTTTGCATTGGTATTTTTTCTATGCAATTTGACCCTATCTTCTTCGATTGTGTGGAGTTCAAGCTTTCAGGCCATGGTGAAAGCTTCCTCGAATGTGAAAAAAGTTTGAACCCATAGAGTAGATGAGATGTGCTTGGCACATGATCTTGAAAAGAGCTCAATGAGATCAGGTTGCGGTAGTGAGAAGGAGAGTTGGTTAATCAAACCTCTCCAATGGGCGATGAAGTCAGCTATTGACTCATCCTTGAATTGTCTAATGAAATAAAGGTCTATGATGGAGACTTTCTTGGTGATGTTGATTGAGAAATGGTCAAGGAATAGCTGAGTGAGTCGAGTGAAGGTGAAGAGAGAATGACTAGTAATGGAGCTATACCATTCAAGGGTGGCACTAGAAAGTGACATGGGGAATGTGCGAAGTAATAACACATCATCATGGGCTATGAGGTAGCAAGCATGTCTAAACACTCAAATATGTTATTGTGGGTCCTCTTTACTCTGAAAGCGAGTAAATTTTGGGATTTCCCACTAGCTAGGGTATGGTCGAATGGGAATCGAAGGGTGGATAAGCTCGTTATAGATTTGTTCATATGAAAGAACATTCTTCAAACTTGAAATAGATGTATTGAGGTTGGACATCTTATCCATCAACATCTTTATTAGATCAACAAATGGATTGGCATGAGGGGCACCTCCTAAGTTATAGGGTACCTAGAAGGCATTAGTAAGGATGTATGTTGTACTTGGTTGCATTTGTGTAGATGCAACATATTGATAGTTTGTCATAGGGGCCAATGTCAAGGCCAAGGGGGCTTGTGCCATGAAGTTGGAGGGCACAACTTGACTAGATGCCACCAAGGGTGGTTGAATGGTGGTGAGACTAGTTAAAGGATGAGTAGCCACTCTCATATTTATGGGTGCAAGAGTGGATGGGATAGAGACAATCAAGTTATGTAAAGGTGTCAAACTTGGTTGAATTATTTGTGGTTGAGGGGGTACGGAAACCCCGATGGAGGAAGGGCAAGAAAGTATGGAAGGGGAGACCAAATCTTGAACATTGGCCATGATTGGGTTACTGGTCAAGGCAGTGGCCTGAGTGACCATAGGTTGGGTAGTGGATGTTGTTAATATCATTGCTGCTTCAACCAAAGAAGTTCGCATCCCATAAATAGGTTTAACCAAAGGATCTCATGTTTGGCTTCTAGCGAGATAATGTTGGAGAGCCTTGACGTTGTGGTCAAGGAATCTCTCAAATTCTTGATCCCCTTTGGGAATAATAGGAGGTTGATCAGGGGTAGGATGGATAAGAGTATGCTCAGTATCTGAAATATACTCCAGTAAGTGACTAGCTATGAAAGGCAAAGGTGTGAGTGGTTGTTGACTCACGTGATCAACAAGGGATTTGGCTTGACTGCATGTCAGAACCATCCAAGGAAAAAAGGGTTTACCAGAAACTGTCTTTTAGTTTTTAGAAAACTAGAAGTTGTGTTGAACAACAAGAAATTTGGGTTTTAAGCTTGTTGTTTGGAAAGAATTTTTTTATGACAGTGACTGATGTTAGTTGTTTAACTAATATCAGTTAGTATATTTCTAGGGTCAGTCAATTAATCGATGTCAGTATTGCCGATGTGAGTGGAATAACCGATGTCAAATTTTGTGTAATTCTAGAAACACAAAAAATTGATAGTTTTTGGAAGAAAAAGAAATTTTGAGTTGTTTTAGACTTCAGAATGGTACGACCTTACTAGCTCAAACAATCAGATAAAAATAGGAGAATAGATGATTAAGCAAGCAACCTCTAAAACATTAGATTCCTAGGAATGAATTTTAGAGTCATGGTGGGTTATGCCTTAAGAGAATGTGTTGGAAATTGGGCTTTTATAATAGGTCCTAAAGAGGAAGTCTGTGGATGGTTTCAGGTTATGTTATGGTGCTAAAAATATCTATGTTAGGTTCAGTACGTGTCCTGGTGCTAGGACTTGCTCCCTTCACTTCACAAACCCAGAGCCAAGCTAGGCCGCTTAGCCAAAATATACTTTGCCTATAGTTTATACTCTACCAGAGAACATAGTGGGTCCTCCTCTTGGTGGTAAAATCCAAGTAGGATTTCCAGGTGGGGTAAGATATCTGCTAGGTGATGAAATCCTAGATGGGCCTTGTCTCAAGTAAGTGTAAATGTTTGATTTGATGTGATTATGGTTTGGTTGTGTAACATTTGTGCACTACGATTTATTCATAATGCTTTAATTACTAAGTGGGCTAAACATGCATTCAATAAAGAATGAAATGCAGTAGTTTTTATCCCAAATCAAAATATGTTGTTCAAATGCAAACAATTGGGAGAAGAGGTGAAGAGTATGAATTTTCACTACTCTATGAAAGACGTAACAAGAAGAAAAAGAGATGTTATTTTTAACTTTTGCTAATGCTTTCCTTTTGAGACAAAAAAAGAGAGAAGAGGGGATGCAAGAAGAGAATCTAATGAATCTATATGAAAGTTTGCCTTTTTTTTAAGAAAAGAAGAATAAACCTAAGGAAAACTCTAGGGGTCTCACTGGGTGTGCCAAAATGTTTCTCTAAGTTTTTATACAATTGCTTTTAGAAGAAGGAAGAAACTAAGGTTAAAGGTTAGACATTTGATTGATACCCAGATTAAGTGTGCACCATATCCAAGCATTGTGGGAGCTCCTCTTTGGTTGTGGAGGAAACACCTGCAGTAAGAAAGAAACTCAAAAAAGGAGAATGTTAGAGGAGGATATGGTGGACTGCCAAGCTAGGCACTCGGTCCTAAAAGTGTGAAGCTCCGTAAGGGATGATAGTCCATTATTTAACAAAAAGAGTGTTATATAAAAATAAATGATGAAAGATTAAGAAAGAAAAATAGATAATGCATACCTATTCTTTGCAGTCAGTCTATCACAGTCACTGATGTCAGTAGTCCTACTGAGGTCAGTTTGGTCAATGATGTCGATGTCAGTTTTGTTACCGATGTCGGTAGGGGTAGTGGGCATTAGACAGGTTTTGGAATATGTCTATGGTCGATAGAGGAGTCTATGGAAATTTAAAAGTTTGTACAGGGTTGTAGAAAAGTGAATAGGGTCTGAGGAAGGGTAAAAGTAGAAGATAAGTGTGAAAAGAGGGTAAGAATAAGAGGAAGACTTTTCAGCCTCTCCACAGAAGAAGTTGGATTTCTCTCAACAGTTCTTAGAAATATCAAATGGAAACTAATTACCAATGTATTCTAAAATACTAAAATGAGATAGAATACTTAGCTCTATTAGATGAAGAACCAGAGGTGTCAGAATGGTTATTCTTGTTGTGGTTGATGTTGAGGTCCTCGTACAGTGTTTCAATCTAATGTCTGAAATGACTTGTGTAGAGCTTCAGTAGCTAGGGGGATGATAGTTGAATTTTGATGCTTGGTCTCAGAGTGTGCACGTCGATCTACAAAGAGGCAAGGTGGTAGCTCAATGAAAGAGCTAGGCTTATGTAACCAATGTCAGCGATCCCGTCGGTGTCAGCGTAGGGATGATGACATCGACCAATGGTCGACTGACATTGAAAGAGAGAGAATAGGTAAAAGGGCTATTTTTAGCTCTCTCCCTATTTATCCACCTACCAAGTACCTTTTCCATTGGAAAACTATCAAAACATAGGTTTATGAGGCATAAGAGTTGGCTATGGAGTTAATAGGGAGTGAGAATAGGTCACGAGTAGTTAGGATTTAGAGGACCTAGTCTCACGGTGACTCATAGGTTAAGAAAAGGTCTTAGGGTGAGGTGTCCAAGTTGAGGTGTCTAGGTGAGGTCATTAGTTGAGGTCATTAATTTAAAATAAGTAGTTTATTTTAAATTAATAAGGTGTGTAAGTGTTTAGAAGGGGACCAAGGGGGGTTGACACAATGTTGGTGTCTATAATCAAGATGATGCCATGTGCAACGATGTTGATACCCTTCTCTCCTAGATATTTCTATACAACCCAATAGTATATCATAGTTATGGTTGAGAAAGATGATGCCACATGGTGAAAGCTTGTTTCCTCAAAGGAAGAATAATTAGCATTACACTGAAAGCCTCATTGTAGTAGAGTAAATGTGAGGAGAAGACACATGATAAGGACTTGTATTTTAATCTTGTGGTGCATGGCTATGGAAAAAAATCATAATAATTGACTAAGTGTTGAAGGAGGCCCAAGGAAGTTTGATACTTATAAGATTTTTAGCCTTCATAACCTTTCCCAAACCTTCGCAAGGTTGTCAAAGATTTCCTATGCCTAATCTAATTAAATGGTGACACATGGTATCCTAAAAATACCATAGAAGCATGGAGGTATTAGTAGCATAGAAACATGTAGGAATCAAAATCTCAATCCAAAGGTTAATATCCCTATGGTCCTAAGGGCCCAATAGGATGCTACATGGTAGCTTCCTATAACCTTAGGGGCTCGAATAGATTAAACTTGGCACATTGGCCTAATAGGATCAAGGCCTAAGGCCATGAGTTACCAAGGAGATGACACATGTTGATAATCAAGGCCAAAGACATAAAGATTATAAAAGTGCCAAGAGAGTGATGCGTGGTGGCATCAAAGTCAATGAGATAAAGCCCATAGATGCTGACAAGCCACCAAGTGGTAAAATAAGAAATTGTAGTAGCAGATCTAATAGCACAACAAAAATAAAGGAAATAGATATAAGAGAGCCAAAAGAGAGCCATATGGTAGTGATGATGTCATCAAATCATGAGCTTAAATATTGACAACCCATTTGATCATCAAAACCATCAAAGGTCAAATTTTAATTGGACACTCATTTTGATCTATAGAATCAAGTCATAGATTGATGCCTCACCAAGTAATAATCAAGTGGGTGGTGTAATTCAATGCCATACTAAGAAGAGACACCCATAAAACTGTGGTGTGTATATTGGGATCAAGCATAGAACATAAAAATAAATTTAAACTTAAATAAGCATGTTTTTAACTATGTATGATGTGGGTAGTTGGTGATCCTAACATAATCCCAATTGATTTTTGTTACCAAAATTTAATTGAGGCATGGTTCAGTTATGCCAATTCTTGGCATGCCTTCAAGATGTCATATATTTTGAGTTTCCTTCTCAACCACCCTCTTATAATCACCTTGAATAATTGTAACTACCCTAATAGTGGGTAAGATTAACTAATGACCCTCAAGATTCCTATTGCCTATAAAAGCCTAGGTCTTACATTGTAAAATCAACCCCTTCTCTCTTTTCCCCTCAAATGATTTTAGACTTAGGATTACCTGTAGATTTCCATTAAGATATTTTATGCCTTCATGTTGTTCCTATCATATGAATTTAGATTAGAAGGAAGACAACCTTCTCTAGAGGTTCTTACCAAAAAGCACAAGTGTCCCACACATTGGGGTATGATCCCATGATCTCACCAAATGAATTATTCCAATTCAACAGATACATGGTTTTAGTCATAACATGTATTTACTTTATTATTAATTGGTAAAGAAGTATCACATGTTAATGGAATAGAAGACACATTTTTATCATGAAAATGTAAAGCATGTAAACTATGAGCATAAGTATAAGTTCAGACATTTTTATCTAAAGACATATTATTGCTTGAATTAGAATTAGAAGAGGACTAGACTCAATTTATTCTTCAATAAAATCATAGTAATCATTGTTATTCCAAGTTTCATCAAAATCAAAATCTATTTCACTTGTAGATGTAAGAGAAAAAGAACTGTCATTTTCATGCTCAATGAGTGGAGTAGAAGAGGACTTTAGCTTTTTACTGCTATGTAATATATCATTATGTGTAGGTGAAATGCAATGTGTATCTTCACTATTTATGAGTGGAATGCATATGCTATCATTATTTTCAATAATGGATTCAAGGATGTGTCAGGATCTTGCTCCTCAAATAGAGCACATATGATTACCTTGTATTAGCAACTAAACATAGAATTATACCAAAATCAATAAGTAACTAGAAATATGAAACAACACAAGATTTGAGAGACAATACACAACTATATTAAATACATAGAAGAAAATACAATAAAGAAGATGCCACTTCTTCCACCTCAAAGGTTCGCCATGCCTCAAGACCTTCTTCCCTCTCTCTCTCTCGGTCCCAACAATCAACTCAAATATAGAATTGATGTTCACCTCTCCAACCAGTCAGTAACACACTGCCAGTACACCAAGTACACAACCATACTCCAAGTAGATCTCTTGCTCTCTACTACTACCTGCAAATCACTAGACCTTACTCACCATGTAGATATCTCTACACCCCTGAAGAACCCTTGTCCTTGCCTCACCAAGTCCTTATGATTCTTCAACCAGTACCCTGGTGGATCAGCTCCTAGACCTTGCAGACCCTGCAACTCTCCCTGATCATACACTCTCAGCACCCCTTTGGAACTAGGAGGAGCTACACTAGCTCTCTCTAAAAGCTCAATGGCTTTCTAGCATACCCTTACAATACAACCAATGAGTCTCTTAAATAGATCTCATGCAAACAATAATTAGACACCTAATTACAATAATTAGATCCATAGTTTCTAGTCTAAAATTTGGCTCTTGACATGCAAACACTTGGTTCGTTAGTTAACTGCCCATAAAATACTCAGTCTGAACCACACAAGTGACTGACATCGGTCCCTGTTTGCCTGGGGGTGCTGACGCCGGCCGATATAAGACCGGCGTTGGTTGCCTTCTGTCTATAGCCTGCCGACATCGATTGTCCTGACCGATGCCAGTGACTGTAACACTCAGCAAACACTCTGCAACCTCCCTAACTTCTCTTGTTCGCATCTTGGTGAAGCTTTTAGCTCCACAACCTAACAATCTCCCACTTGGAGATAAACAGCTGCACCTATACCTGTATCTGTACTCCATCTAATCTATTTCTTATCTTGTATCCCTCTTCAAGCTCAACCCTAAAGACCAACCATCACACATCCTGTGATTCCTTTCTTGTCATCCGAGTACCCTACCACATCTGAACCTACAAATCCATGTAGTGAAGACCTTGACCCTGCATCGCATGTCGACCTGCTGTTGGTCCCTCTCAGATACCTAAGAATCTACCTTCCCCGAATTGGCTCCAAACTCTCTGACAACTCCCACTGATTGGGAAAACTTAGGTCTACACTAGACCTCATATGATTTCAAACACTATTCTAAGCTCCGCTTAAACTGTCCAGCCCTTAGTGTGCTTATCGATTTTGCATCCTGCGTAATGAACCTTGCCAACACCGTCTTCACATCAGCTCCCACTGGAGACAAAAATCTCCATGTCTCTCATGCCAAAGAATTTGTTGCTCCAAATTATTTATGACATACCTCTGAACTAACCTTACCTTTTAGCTCAGCAAAACCCTGTATGTATAAACCTACTAGCAAACCATCCACATACAGTAACAGGATAATGTCATGACTCATCATTCACCTGGTAAGAACAAACACAATAGTTACAATGACATTGACTGAAGCCCTGCTTTGTCATCCACCTATCAAACCTATACCACTATCCTGCAACTTCCTCAAGACCATATACCTTGGCCTTCTGTCTCACGTATCCATCCACTCTCTTCTTTAACTATGGGAATCCATCCATTTCTCAGTGCTTTCTTCCAGCTAACAACTCTACCAACAAACACCTGTTTGGCTCTTCTCTAAGGACTCACACTCCTCATCCATGCCAAGCTCCCACTGTATCTGGATTCTACCTGCATTGCCTCTTCACATCTTCCTGGTTCTTGACCATCAGTAAGCAATATAAAGAAGGTGAATAATGAATATGAGGTTCACTTACCCTTTCTAACCTCCATATGAGCGTTTAATACTTGTTGACAGCTTGCTATCCACCCACTATCTGTTCCAGTGACCGATCTCGACCATCTCCCAATCTGCTCCTGACTGATGTCAGTTCTCTGCAACTGACCCTGTCTACTGACGTCGGTCCTATTACCGACGCTGGTGTACCTATTGCCAACATCAATCACTGTGTGACCAACATCGGTTCCTTCTTCCTGACACCACTGACTCTACTGATCTACACATGATCAACATCGGTGCCTGTCTGTTTGATGTCAGTTCCTGATGACCGACGCCGGTATCTGTGTTCACCTGTGAGTGATAAATTTTTACCTAGTAGCTCTCCATGGATCAAAACCCTGTTCAAATTAGCACAACCCTACTTAGAATAATTTAGTTCCCTCACCTGATCTCTGGCCATCATCTCCTCCATGAACACCAAGGCTTTCCAGTTCTTTAGCTTGTCAAAAACATCTGTCTTCTGCTTCAGAACATGCATTCTCCTCCTACATATGTGACCAAGCCTACAAAGCCACATCTCTGTAACAAAAGGTGAATCAGTAATATAAGTAGATAGATAAAGGATACCTACTTTCTTACCACCGTCTAATTCAAGTGCATCCGCTGTGAGAGTTATTGTGCATCTCCCATCACCTAACTTTTTTAAAGAAATTAGACTCATTTCCAAGACTGGTACCTGCATAACCTCATTCAACACCTGTGTGTTATCCGTCTGCAATTTTAGCTTCACTTCCCCTTTGCCAATCATTTGACATGGCTCTCCAGCTCCTAAATAAATCTCTCCAAAGTCTCCAAAGACATATCCATGAAAAGATGCTCTATTTCGAACTGCATGGAAAGAGGCAAAAGAATCTGTGAACCAAGATTCCACTTTATCTAGAACATCCTATGCAACATCCCCTGTAACATCTGCTCCTCCCTGCTGATTTGCTACCAACCAACAATCTTTATTTCCCTACTCTTTCTTTCCATCAATCAGACCATTCATGCTATTCAGTTTCTCCATTCGTAGCTTACTTCTTTCTACCATTGCTATACTCCCACTCAAAACCCCTGTGAGTGACTGTAATCAACAAACACTACCAGATTTGAAACTACCTATTAGTAACCCAACCAAAAGCTCTGATACCAACTTGTCAGGATCTTGCTCCTCAAATAGAGCACATATGATTACCTTGTATTAGAAACTAAACACAGAATTATACCATAATCAATAAGTAACTAGAAATATGAAACAACACAGGATTTGAGAGACAATACATAATTGTATTAAATACTTAGAAGAAAATACAATAAAGAAGATGCCACTTCTTCTTCCACCTCAAAGGTTCACCACGCCTCAAAGACCTTCTTCCCTCTCTCTCTCAGTTCCAAAAATCAACTCAAATATAGAATTGATGTTCACCTCTCCAACCAGTCAGTAACACACTACCAGTACACCAAGTACACAATCGTACTCCAAGTAGATCTCCTACTCTCTACTGCTACTTGCAAATCACTAGACCTTACTCACCATGTAGATATCTCTACACCCCTGAAGAACCCTTGTCCTTGCCTCACCAAGTCCTTATGATTCTTCAACCATTACCCCGGTGGATCAGCTCCTAGACCTTGCAGACCCTGTAACTCTCCCTGATCATACACTCTCAGCACCCCTTTGGAACTAGGAGGATCTACACTAGCTCTCTCTAAAAGCTCAATGGGTTTCTAGCACACCCTTACAATACAACCAATGAGTCTCTTAAATAGATCTCATGCAAACAATAATTAGACACCTAATTACAATAATTAGATCTGCAGCTTCTAGTCTAAATTTGGCTCTTGACATGCAAACACTTGGTTCGTTAGCTAACTGCCCATAAAATACTCAGTCCGAACCACACAAGTGATCGACATCAGTCCCTGTTTGCCTAGGGGGTGCCGATGCCAACCGATATAAGACCGGCATCGGTTGCCTTCTATTTGTACCCTACCGACGTCGGTTGTCCTAATCGACGCCAGTGACTGTAACACTCAACAAACACTCTGCAACCTCCCTAACTTCTCTTGTTCACATCTTGGTGAAGCTTTTAGCTCCACAACCTAACAGGATGGAATAAGTAGCAATCATATTTTCATTTAGCATATTATGACATGTAGTATGAGGGTTAGAGAGTTTTGAATTAACTTACATTTTGCATGCAATCACTATGTTGATTTTGAAATGTAAAATAAGGTGATAAAATAATATAATTTACTTTAGTTTGTGAATATCGAAAAGGTGTAATGTCATTTGTACTTTATTTTTTGAATTTAATTGGGAAAGGTGAAGAAGATGCATCTAATCTATCCTCATTGCCACTTTCATTATCATGCTCATAGTAATCATCATATCCATTGTACAAAAATAATCATCATAATTATAATTGAAATCATGCTCATGATCATGTGTTAATTTAAAATTTTAAAAAATTGGTCCATTCATTTTTATAATTATGTGAAAAGTTTAAAAATTGATCAACCATGAGGGGGAAGAGGTTCCCTAGAGGTTATTTTAAACTTAAAACAAAAGAGAATGTAAAAAATGAAAAATAGATAAACAATGGGTATAATATAATACAATATAAATATATTTAAAAATATGCTATATATTCATCCCAAATTATATAAAAATCATAAATTGACTTGAAACCCTAAGGGGTCATATTTGAATGTGTGAGGACCTAGTATGCAGATCTAGGGTTTTAAGGGTTTTTTAAACAAAAAATTAGAATATTGAATCAATGAAAACCTTAATAAAGGACTGATATCGATCAGTTAAGATGTGAAAAAAATAGGTAAAAATCAAAATTTTATAAACCCTAATTTGTTACATAAAATGGAGAACGCAAACCCTAAGATGGTACTAGGGTTGTAAAGCAATATTTGAAGTAAGTCGGGTTCACCAAATGATTTAAATTTTTAGGTGTTTACTAGTGTAAATCCTATATTATTAAAGGTTTGAGTAAATAGGGTAAATAAAAATATATTTTAAAAATATCTAATATAATTTATTTACCTTAAATAATGAGGGTAAGGAGAAGAATCACTTATTTGGAGTAAAATAATTATCCCTAGATGATGGAAATGTTGAAATAGTTTAGGAGAATAGCCTTGAGTCCTTTCATTTTGATTCTAGAGTTTTGTTTTCCTTAGGATAGTAGCAAGATTAGCTAGATAATAACACATTATTCTATTGGAAAATGCACCATGATAATGTCCTTTTGTGGACATGGGTCATGAGATTTCTAGAGATGTTACAAGAGGTCTTTTGAGTTCTATAAGTGTATTTAGGAGCTTGAAATCATCATTATGTGTCATTGTTTGGATATTTATCCTTAAAAACCCTAATTAACACCTACACACATGAAACAATAATAACATCAAATGTAAAAGGAAGTGGGAAAGTGGGTTGTAGGATATTGCAATTGTGCAATGCAAAACCTTTATTGTTTTAACCATTGCCTACATTAACCCCAATGATAGGGGTCTCAGATTTCATGTATTTATCCCTTACAAAACATGCATAATCAATATGCATGGTATGCTATAATTAATTTTAATTAGACCCTCTTTTTATCAAGCATGCAATATGCTGTTGAATAATAAGCATAATGTCGATATATACTATTGATTGATTTTTTGTAATTATGTGCCGAAGAGTAAGTACTAGATGTAGAATTCCTTGTGAGACTCTTTATATATAAGGAAATTTAATTTTAATGTAATATTATTTTTCATAGGATAACAAGGTGAAAATATAGATAAAATTATAATAAGAGATCCATAAAAGGGTAACGACTTAAAATGAGCTAAAAATATGACCATTGGATAATAACACTGAAGTGGACACTAGTACAGTGTGTTACTATCTAGAAATGCACTATTGTCCTATAGACAAAAAATTAGGTTATTAATGAAAAAAATAGGCTATAACCCCTTTATACTAGGATATGCATGACATAATACCATTGAAGGTGAAAAAATATGGGAAGATAAGTCATAATAAGGACCAACAGACCAAAGTGATCATGCAAATAAAATATTCATTCTTCATTAAGAAATTAATTTAAAAGAGATACAAAATACATAATACTTGTGTTTTCTTGACCAATTTAGGGTGTGTATAAATAACATTAAAGGGGATTTACCAACAACCCTCTTGGGTGTTATCCTATTAGTCCACTATGCTATATTTAACTTGGTATGCCAAGTTCTTTGGTTCTCCTCCATGGTTCTCATGATGATCCTTATTAGGTTATTGTTGGTAGATTATGCCAAGCCATTACCTTAGGGGTAATATTTGAAATAAGTGTTTACATAAATACCATACTACCCATTTTCTAATTTTGGTTCCAAAAAAATCCATAACATTATCAGATATAAATAGTAGATAGAATACCAAATTTAGTAATAATACCTTAATATCAATCTAACATAGAGGTCTCATTTGTATCTCTATGTGCCATGGATTCTATGTACGTTGTGAAGTAATTTTTGTAAGTTAAGACCCCATTTTTACCAATAATTCAAGGTTTTCTAATCATCCCAATGAATTCCAAACCCTATTGCATGAAGGTCTAATCTACCTAGATGGGATGAAGAGGGAGAGATGCTAACATTTAGTTTCCTGTGAAGAAGGCACACTTCTTGAAATTTATAACCCATACATGTTAATATTTAAATAGATTTGGCCAATATTAACCAACACTCATAATTTTAATAGTAGTAGTTTTGGGATAGAAATGACCTCGTAATGGGCCATCATGAAATTCTTCTAGAGCCCTAGCCACTTTGTTAGATTTTAAACATCTCAAGAGTAATCCATTAATATCCTTTATAAATAATATACCATAAATAATGACATATGGGACTAATTTTAGTCTAAAATACCTTCTTTGGGCTTTTTTGAGGTCATGTGGATACTCACTAGTTTACAAGAATGTGACCATGTCTCTAGTCCAACCATTGGGAACCTCATGATCAACTTGTTGATATTCCTGTAGCACAAAATTTAACTTATTATTAGCTTTTAGGTCTATTTATAGCTACTCAAATATCCTTTTTCCTCTCACAAGTTTGGTGACCTTGATTTCAATTTCATCCTTCATGACTTTGGTTATCCAACCATTTCTCTTTTCACCTGTATCTTTGTTAAATAGGAACTCTTTCATGCTTGAGTATGAAACCATCAGTTGTACTTTGTTATTAGAGAGCACGTGCCTAAATTTTTCAAGGGCTCATATGACAAAAAGTACTTGATTTTCTAAAAAACCATACCTAATTCTCATCATATTTAAATGACTGACTAAAAAAAGTAATGGGATGCTCTATTAGATTACTATTTTCTTGCACTAATATCGATGATATAATCTTATTCCCCCTAAAATCATAAATAATAAAGTCATTATCATAACATGGGTTCATGATTTTAGGGGCTTGATAATTGATATTTTAATTGACTCAAAGTTGTCCTTACCTTATCTTGAATAACTTAAGGTAGAATTCTTCTTGAGCATATAAGTGACAAGATTGACCAAAGTAGCAAAGTTTGGTATGACCCTTATTACAAAATTGACCTTAACCAAAAATCTTTAGAGACACTTATTGTGAATTAGAAGTGAAATATACAAGATTTATTCTACTATTTATAGATCAATTATAAGGCCATATTTAGAAATAACATGCCCCAATAACTTTCTTTTATGGACAATAAACAAACATTTGTTTGGGTTCAAGGATACCCCAAATTATCTACATCTATAAAAGACTTGCCTCAAGTGATCTAAGTGATCAGATACATGCTTAGAGAATTTTTTTTACATCATCTAAATATACCAAGATAATATCATTTATGAGGTCTCTAAATTTAATATCCATGACCCTTTCTAAGGTTTCACTAGCATTATTCAACCCAAAAGTAATCTTATGAGAAAAGTTACCCCATTTAGTGGTACAAGCTATTTTGTATTGATCACATTATTGCACAAGTATTTGGTTATATCCTAAATAGCCATCAAGAAGTGAAAATCCCTCAGCCCCTACTATAGTTTGAAGGATATACTCCATAGGTAGAAGGGTATAATGATTTTTAAGGGATACTCTTTTCAAGTCCCTAAAGTCTATGCACAACCTAATTTATCCATTTTTATTTCTAATCAGGACTAGGTTTACCACCCAAGAGTAATGCTTAATGGGGAATATAATATTGGCTTCTATGAGTTTATTGAGATCTTTTCTCATCAAAGGTTCAAGCTTGGGGTTAAATAGTATTTGGTTCTACCTAATTGGTTTTGCATTAGTGTCTAGTTCAATGGTGTGTTGGGCCAAGTATCTCCTATGAATACCAATAAAATCCTCTTTTTCAGATTTAGTGCATACCTTACTAATATTTAAAAGTTTGCCATTGGAAATGCCAATTAGTTCATAATTTTCATCCTTGATTATCATGTTCCTTTTGTCACCTTTGAGATGATCATATGAATTGAATACGCTTTCTAAAATAAACAACCCCTTAGGTAACTTGTCATGTTTTAGATGAATAATCTGATCCTCATATTTATCTTAAAGCCTATACTAGTTTTTGGCTAAGAATTCTGCCTCCTCTTGTATAAATTTGATGATTTGTTCATCATTCTCAAACACTTGTCAACTAACATTGTTATAAGGAACTATAGGTTTAACCATGAGCTTGACCATCTATTTATAATCCTTCATGAAATCATGGGGAAGATTATACTAAGCCCCCACAATAGCAAGCCTACAAACATCAACATTTTGTGTCCTTAGTAAATCTTGAATGTTGAAGGCATAAAATACTTCAATGAGATCTCATGCTCTATGCTTTTAGGCCTTCAAAAAGATGTTCTTGACTACATTTTGTCCTCTAACCTAATTTACAACTAGCTCACTATCATTAAACAATTGAAGCATATTTAATCCTCTTTTTTGTGGCAACTAGAGGCCTTGAATCAATGCCTCATATTTAGATACATTTTTAATACAACTAAACTATCGGTTATATGAAAATAATTAATTTTATTTTTGAGGGGAGATCAACACAATAAATATACCAACACCATTTATGTTCCTTAAACCATAAATAAATAGCTTCCACATACCTCTAAGATCCTCTTGTGCCCTCATAAGATTTGGTAGAATTGAGTCTTCCTTAAGGATGCAATAGGTACCCAATCATGTATCCTCCACATGATCATATGGATCAAAACCATAGTGCTCATTTGACCACTCATCAAGAAAGATATCTAGAAATTTCTCCAAATGTGTGGTATTATCATGAAGGACAACACTCTCATCTTGATCATACAGAGTGTAATTCATAGGGGTTAGATTAAGGGAATATGGCTTAATGTGGTCTCTATAAACATGCTCAACCTTGATAGTTACCTTAGTACATAACTAGTCCTAAGCAACATGTGTGAAAAATTTAAGGATAGATACCCACCCATATTTTTAGTCAAGTCTTTGGAAAAATCATAAATCAAAATGGGGGGCAGGTTTATGATTGAAACATCTTGGGAGATGGAGAGGATTGGGAAAGAATATAGGGAAAGGTTTAAGTTCTTAATACTACCAATGGTGTTAAAAGTTATACCATATAATTGGATAACTCCTTTTGTGACTGGAGTATACTCTAAACCTAGTAGGTCAATAATATTTTTAGGTAGAATTAAGCTACTTTCACTAAAATCAATCATACAATTGTGTAAAATATTCTTGCCAATAATCAAGGAGATGTAGAATGGAGATAGTTTTTTGATATTACTACTATTTCCTTCTTTTGGTTGGCATAAGTTTGTGGGAGCAATTGATACACTTGATTTTATTGCATGAATAAAGTGGATTAAGGCCTATTTAATTAAGTCTCTTTAGGTAGGAATGGAGAGAGGTTCCCACTTAGTGACATTTAGGTTTTTTCTTCATTTACTCAATTATCTTGAATTGAATTTGTCCTCCTTTTGGCTAGAAATTTAGAATAATAGTCTCTTATCTTTGATTTTAGATGGTTTGAGAATGCATTTAATTTTAAACAACATTATTTATTTATACTTGAGGTGTCCCAATAACTTCTTTCTCTTTAGTAGCTTCATGAGGATCTTGGGAAATAAAAACTTGACCAAATGAAGGAGATAGCTCTACCTCAATTTATCTTTACTTAAATATTGTGTTGTAGGTTACTAGAGTTTTTCCTTTGATTGAAACCTCATTCTATCACTCTCTTTAAAATTCAAAAGAGTGGACTCACCTTGCACATGTGTTTAGCCATGCACTTATTCTCCTTGTGAATTTGGTTCACTTGATTACCCTTGATAAAGTGAAACACTTTGTACCATCAAATCTTGATTGAGTACCCCATTTAGACACATGGTTTGGTTTTGAGTTTTATTTCATGGATAACACCACTCATAATCCTAAACCAAGTTATTTTACATAGTACAATGGCCTTTGAAGTATTGGCAACATTAGGATTTTGACTATTGAAAGGTTTAGCATGTGTAATTTAGCCTTGATCTTGTGTATTGAATTGATAAGGTTACTTATTAAGATGATAAGGTTGAATGAAATGTTGGTATGTTTGATTGAAATGCTAATATGGTTTGATATGTTGAGCTTACTGATATCTTTTTAAGGCTACTAATTCATTCCCAAAGCTCTGTAGCAATGTCTTGAATTAATTTCACTCATTGGGAAGGGAAAAACGTTGAATTTATTGACTAGTTGATATAGTAATAGGTGCCAAAGTGGGTTGTATAGGTGAAGGTTCAAGACATAAGGGCATTGGAGGTTTAGGTGTTATGTTTATCACTTGAATTATGCTATTTTTAGCCCTTATGGCAATGCCATATGTAGCTGGTAATATAGTACCTCCCATAAGATGAATCATGACAATAATGTTATTATTAAAAGACCTCAAATAATATAATAATGTAGTATTTAGAGTAGCCATCACCAAGGGTGGGATTATTTCCCAAGTCTTTTGGAACCTAAATTTGAAATCCACAATATATTCATGAGGAGCTCTCTTAATGGTAGTGAGTTACTCCATAAGAGAAAGATGATCACTCTTGTCTTCAAATTATTGGCAAAGTCTCTCTCCTATCTCATCCTATATATGCATTTTTCTAGGTTTCAACCCCTTATACCATTAAAAAGCCTTTCCTTTCAAGGAGTTAAAAATAAGTTTCATGACCACATTATCTTGAGTGATATTGTGGTTTTAGCATTCTCACCAGTAAAATAAGGTATGTTATTAAGAGATGTAACTAGGATATCATCATGTTGTTAAAGGGCCAAGGGGATGCCTACATTGAAGGCAACAAACAAATAATTTCTTTGAGCTATTATATGATGAATAAGATTCAACCTCTCTCTTGGTCTAGGAAATATATAAAAAAGAAGTGTAGATTGAGATCTTGGAGAAGTTTATCTAGAACCTCTTCCTCTTATTTCAAGAGACCTTGAAAATATAGTTATTATTATTCTTGGAGATAATGATAATTCAACAAAATAAAAAACAATCTTGCTTGTAAAATCCCTTATTTCCTTTGACATGAAAGTGTAGGGCTGATCTAAGATAATAAATTTTTGGAGTTGTTAGGTGCCTCTGAAATGTCTTCAATTTTATAACTTTATAAGGACCATCACCAATTCATCAACTATTTTTTTAATCATACAGACCTTTTTCCCATTGGACATGTCAAAAATTGTTGTCACTTGGATCTTGCATCCATTTGATTAATTATTTGATCCAATGAAATGATGGGAACATCCCCAAGCTTTGGGACCTTATATTCTTGGTTCATTTCTAAACTATATACACATGATTTAAGATCATATACAAGCCTAAAACAATGCTAAAAAAACCTATTTATAACCATATAACCAAGGCTATGATTTTTGGTCATAGCAAAGGGAAGAAAATAAATTGAAACTACAAAAGAGGTGAAGCACCAAGTCTAAACATATCCTCCACTTTCTTGGAATAACAAAATAAATCTTCAAAATTGATAGTAACTCACACAACTTCTATAAAACCAAAAAAAAATTCAACCTTTACATTAGTAATTTGTATGAATGTAGTGATCTACATAACGTAAAACCTACAAAGAAAGGTGTAAAAGTGATATGATAAGAACATAAGGGAAGGAACTTACACAAATGAAGATCACCAATTCAAATTTACATAATATTTAAGAAAATGGAAAATGTAGAAGAGTTAAATATCAATTTTTATTATATTCAAGGCATCAAACTAGTGTTACAAGTCTTAAAAATAGCAGAGTTTTATCATACCTAAGATGAGGGGTCTTGAAAAAGCCTTTTTCAAACCTATATAATAAATAGAGATAAGAGAGAAGAATAAAACACTAGAATAACCCATGAATGTTGTTTTTAGTCCATCAATCTAACCTATGTAAGAGAAGAGACTAGGAAAAATAGGGTCATTAATTTTATCCAACATATTAGGCCTACCCCTTGAAGATCTCCAAGGAATATTGACATAGTGGTGTAAGAGGAGACCTTAAATTTTCTATTTTAGGCCTTAGGAAGGCTTGTACATGGTGTATATGCTACTTTAAGGATGTTATATTCTTTGAAAAATCCTACCTTAACAACCTTAACTTGCACATCTCCTCATGCATACATGCTAGAGAGAATATAGTTCAAGTTGACTTGCCATGACTACCATGCTTGTTGAATGTTTAACTTGGAAATGGATTTTAAATGACCATTTCGATCTTTGGCATTAAATTTCTATGACTACCAGTCCAAAAAGAGATTTATAAATCTCTAAGGGTAGTTTTCAATGCTTCCATACCTCTTTCATGCTCTTTATGACCATTAACTACATTTATGGCAATGTTAGACATGTTGTAGAAGCATGAACTAACTAAATTTTTTCTTAAAGTTTAGTTAAAGGTCACTTGGAGAGATGGAAAAGGTTGTGTATCATCCTATTTTCTCATTAAAGTTATTGGAGAAGTTAAGGAACATGTTAAGGTGTGGAGCTAAAAGCTTCAACTATTTGCAGACACAAGGAAGGATGCTGAAGAACCAGAGCCACCAGCGTCGGTAGTATGACCGACGTCGGTTAGATGCAGTGGAGAAGGATACCAGAGACGGTAGGGAGTCGGTCAACGTCGGCAGCACCAGACAAGCAAGGATTGGCATCGGTTGCCTGTGTGGTCCAAAACTGTTCATTGCACGAACAGTTAGTTAGTTGAACCGACTGTTTGCATGCTAAGGGGCTAATTTAAGTCACAGGCTGTGTGTCTAATTTTAGTAGTTAGAGTTCTATTTTTGTAAGCATGGGATCCTATTTAAAGACCCATAAGGCATGTATTGTAATTTATTCTAAGGCAAGTAAAAGCATTGAAGCAAGCAAGGTCAAGGAGATCTACAGGTGTAAGGTCAAGGAGATCAGCTGAAGCATTCAAGGAGGGATAATAACTCAGGGTTTAGAGTTGTTGTGTTGAGCAAGAGAGAGAGGGAAGAAGGTCTTGAGGTGTGGCAAGCCTTTGAGGTGGAGGAAGAAGTGGCATCTTCTTTATTGTATTTCCTTCTAGTAGTATTTAATAGAAGAGTGTGTATTGTCTCTCAAATTCTTTGATGTCTCAAGTTTCTAGCTACTTTATCATTCTGGTATAATTCTGTGTTTAATTGCATATAAGAAAGTAATCAATTGTGCTCTAATTGGTAGAGCTAGAGATCCCCTGACAAGTGGTATCAGAGCTACGGTTTGCAAGAAGCAGGGTATTGTTTTTGATTACAGGTCATTCACAGGGTTTTTTGATTGAGTGGGAGTTCAGCAATGGCAGAAGAAAGCAAGCTATGAATGGAGAAGTTTAACGGCAAGAATTATCAACATTGGAGGATGCAGATTGAGGACTATCTGTATCAGAAGGATTTGTACTTACCGTTGGGTGGGGTTGCATGCAACCCCATAGATATGAAGGATGAAGAATGGAACGTTCTTGATCGGAAGGCTCTCGGTTCCATAAGGTTGAGCCTTGCATCATCTGTGATTTCCAGCTTATCATAGTGCAAGACAATGGAAGAGTTGATAAAGTCCTTGGCAAATTTATACAAAAAGCCCTTGGCTTCTAATAAGGTATATCTTATGAAGCAGCTATTTACTTTGCAAATGTAGGAAGGTGGATCGGTACATACTCATCTCAGTGATTTCCATGGTTTGGTAAACCAACTAGCTTCAGTCAATATTGTTTTTGATGATGAGGTAAAGGCTCTCTTGATTTTATGTTCTTTGCCTGAAAGTTGGGATGGTATGGTTATGGCAGTAAGTAATTCTGCATCTGCTTCTAAAATCTTAAAAGTTGATGATGTTGTGAGTGTGATCTTGAATGAAGAAATACGCAGGAGAAGCACAGGTGAATCATCAGGGAATGCTCTAAGTGCAAAAAGTAGGGAAAGGCAAAGGGAGAAGGTTGAGCAAGGGAAATCAATGTCGGGAAGGAGATCCGAGTCCAAAGGTATTACCTGCTGGTTTTGTGGAAAGAAAGGACATACGAAGAGGGAGTGTTGGTTGAGAGATAAAGAGAATCAACATGCAGGTATGGAAGAAGTAAAGGAAGTAAATATTGTGATGCAGGATGCTCTCATACTTTATTCAGATAGTCAGGTAGGATCATGGATTTTAGATTTTGGTTCATCTTTTCATGCATCCCCAAACAGAGATTTGTTCTATGAGTATGAACAGGGAGAATTTGGAGTTCTTTATTTAGGGGATGGTACGCCTTGTCAGATAGTTGGCAAAGGGAAAGTGCAGCTGAGATTACAGATTGACAACACATGGGTGTTGAAAGAGGTCATGCATGTTCCAATTCTGAAGCAGAGTCTGATTTCTATAAGAAGGTTGGGAGATGAGGGATGCACAATAACCCTCACAGCGGATTCTTGGAAGCTTACCAAGGGAGTACTTGTTCTAGCAAGAGGTAAGAAAGTAGATACTCTTTATCTGTCTACTTGTATTACTGATTCTACTTCTAGTGTAGATTCGAAGATGTGGCCTAATAGGCTTGGTCACAAGAATAGGAAGGGAATGGAAGTTCTTGATTCAAAAGGTATGTGTTCAAATTTGGAAAACACAGATACAGTTCATTGCAAAAAGAGGAAATTTGATGCTTTTGACAGGAACAAAGAAGCCTTGGTGTTTATGGAGGAGATGAAGGACAGAGATCAGTCACAGGGGCTGAATAAATTGAGTAGGGCAGCATGGACAGAGGTATGATCCAAGAAGAGCTCGCGGATGAAAATTTCATCACTTACAGGAACACACAGACACCGATGTCGGTAGCTTGGCACCGATGTCAGTTATCTAGGTACTAACATCAGTCATGTGCAGACTAGCAGGGTCGGTAGGTTGGACTGGAGAAGTCCGACATTGGTCATAAGGACCGACATCGGCAAGAGGGACGCCGGCATCGGCCAAGGAAATGACGTCGACAGTTAGGGTCAGTGCAAGGAATCGACATCGGTCGGAAGCAGACTGGGAGATGGCCTAGATCGGTCACTGGAACGGATGTTGGGTGAATTAATAAGTCTCAAACACCCATGTGGAGGTCAGGAAAGGTATGTGAACCTCATATTCATTGTTCACCTTCTTTATATTGCTTATTGATAGTCATGAACTAGGAAGATGGAAGAAGCAATGCAGGTAGAATCCAGAAACAGTGGGAGCTTGGCATGGATGAGGAGTGTGAGTCCTTGGAGAACCAAATAGGTATTTGTTAGTAGTGTTGTCAGCTGGAAGAAAGCACTGGATAGAGGGATGGATTCCCATTTTAGAGAAGAGAGTGGATGGACACATGAGACAGAAGGCTATGGTATATGGTCTTGATTATGCTATAAAATAATGGAGGTTTGACCATTGTATTTTATCTTTACCAGGTTGGATAATATTAACTACATTATCCTGTTACTGTATTGTGTTACTTGTTGCAGGGTTTCATATACAGGGAGTTTTCTGAGCTAAGGGTAGAGTTGGTTCAGAAGTATGTCATGGAGAATCTGGGAGCAGCAATATTCTTATGGCATAAGATACAGGTATTGCATCACAGGTTTACGTGGTGGTTGGTCTTCAAGAGTGACATTGAAGAGGGATATAGAGCCTAAGGAACAAAATAGATGGTGTACAGGTACAGGTACAAGTTGCAGCTATTTATCTCCAAGTGGGAGATTGTTAAGGTGTGGAGCTAAAAGCTTCAACTATTTGCAGACACAAGGAAGGATGTTGAAGAACCAGAGCCACCAGCATCGACAGTATGACCGACATCGGTCAGATGCAGTGGAGAAGGAGACCAGTGACAGCAGGGAGTCGGCCTACGTTGGCAGCACCAGACAAGTAGGGACTGGCATCGATCACCTGTGCGGTCCAGAACTATTCGTTACACGAACAATTAGTTGAATTGACTGTTTGCATGCTAAGGGGCTAATTTAAGTCGCGGGCTGTGTGTCTAATTTTAGTAGTTAGAGTTCTATTTTTGTAAGCATGGGATCCTATTTAAAGACCCATAAGGCATGTATTGTAATTTATTCTAAGGCAAGTAAAAGCATTGAAGCAAGCAAGGTCAAGGAGATCTACAGGTGTAAGGTCAAGGAGATCAGCTGAAGCATTCAAGGAGGGATAATAACTCAGGGTTTAGAGTTGTTGTGTTGAGCAAGAGAGAGAGGGAAGAAGGTCTTGAGGTGTGGCAAGCCTTTGAGGTGGAGGAAGAAGTGGCATCTTCCTTATTGTATTTTCTTCTAGTAGTATTTAATACAAGAGTGTGTATTGTCTCTCAAATTCTTTGCTGTCTCAAGTTTCTAGCTACTTTATCATTCTGGTATAATTCCATGTTTAATTGCATATAAGAAAGTAATCAATTGTGCTCTAATTGGTAGAGCTAGAGAACCCCTGATAGAACATGCATTTTCATACTTTGAATGTCCCATATTATACCTTACAAACCTAAAATAAGTCCTTTTACAATCCTCAAAAGACCCTTATAAACATGTAGTAGTTTTATAAGTTAGGTCTTGAGGTCATAAAACCTCTATATCCTTAACTTGTAGACCTATAAATTGTTTATAGGATTTAACATTCTTGTTTTCAACACTTCTTCTTCATATGGTCTTCTAAAATTTATCAAAAAACCTTTTCTTCAAGAGCATAAATTCATATATATATATATATATATATATATATATATATATATATATATATATATATATATATATATATATATATATGGTGTTTAATAGAGCTTGGGAACCTATATTTTAAAACTAGTTAGCGGGATTAAAAATTCTTGAAGTAACTTAAGACTTGAAACCTTGATGACAATCTTAAAACCTTTGATAAATCCTACAAATTCTACTTGAAAATCCATGAAACCTTGCATATTCTTTATACAAGCCTGTAGTTAGATTTCACTTTTATAAAATGCTTGAAATATCATTATTTTAATTGGAATATATATAGGTGTCAAATAACATCTAAAATCCTTGAGTTTTACTTACAAAAACCATCATATTATTCTCAGAATGCCATCTCAGGACTTTGAAGGAGGTTTAAGGAGGTACGTGAACATGTGAAGATATATATCACCATGATCATATTTTAATGTCTTAATAAACCTTTATATAGACCCTTATAACCATAAAAATCTCTTGGAAACATGTTGTAAACCCTTAGATCATGATTTTAGGCTATTAGGAACTTGCTTAATTAGTCTTAAACCATAAGTCTCACTCTATAATGGTCATGATAATAAGGTATTAGATGTTAAAAGACCTCATAAGACAATGATACACTATCTCCTTAACTATTATAGTATATTTTAAAACAATTTGACCTCCTAATCAATCATATAGAGCTTCTTGTAGCATGAAATTTGATCTCTACAAATTAAAAAATGTAATTTTATAACTCAAACTTCAAACCACTAGGTAAAGTGATAGAGCCATTAGAATAACAATGAAATAGATGAATAAAAAATTCAAAATAATATTATATATCCTAAAACTAAGTGATCCACACCATTATTAAATGGATTTAAAATATAAGTATTGGGATTACCTTTGACTCAGAATTATGATGTTGCTTGATCAATGAATGTTGGATGGATGCTTTGGACATGGATTTGATATGGATTTATAAGTTTTCAAGATGGATCCAATGGAGGAATAGGTTGGTTTAAATTTGAAATGGAGGGAGATATCAATGGATGTGAGTTGAAGTTAATTTGAGGAGATTAAGGGATTAAAATTATCCAAGGAATTTAAAATTCTTTGGAAGCCTCTAGATTTAGAGGCTTCTAGAGAGGATGGGTTAGAATAGGGGAGGTTCTAGGTTTGAAGGGTTATAGAATCATTATTAGGGACTAATGGTGATTATAATGAGGTTAGATAGGGATTAGGTAGGTATTATGGACTAGGGGTGTAAAATAGCCTAGGAATAGGCTAAATAGGTAAATGGGATTGTATTATGATGATGGGGATTTAGGATAAATTAATAATGAAGTGGGATAGAATAAGGTTAGTAGATGAGTAATGATTTAAGGGAGATTATTAGATAAATGATTAAGATAGGGATAAATTATATTAGATGGAATTAATGTTGACTAATAAGAATATTACAATAATGTAGGTGAATGAATTTAGGTGCATACATTTTCCCCCTCTTTGAAAGGACATTGCGAGTGGAGAAAAGTGTAAGGAGTAATGCTATTTCAAAGAAAAAACATGTCATGTATGAATATTTTTTTAATCATTGACATAATTGGCATATGTTTACAAGAAATATGATTTTCAAAGTAAAATTATCAAAACTACCAATGTCTTGTCTTGCAGGTCACCTCTTTTTGAGTGCCAAATTTAAACTATTAACTGTGTGCTTGTAGGACACCAATAAAAGAAATATTTTGACACTTTTAAAAATCATTTCAAATAATTTTAATCATATTTATTTTTATATATTTTTTCATTATTTCATCTTGTATATATCTCCTTGTCTTTCATCTTGTAGATACATCACACTTAATCTTAATCGGTCAATTAATTTTTTGTTTGCCTGTTTGTCATCCAAAGGCTATGATTGGTGTATGCTCTCCCCCTTGCATCTTTATGGAAATTCTTGGGGGATTAAAAACCACCTATAAACCCTCTATTATTTATTCTTTTTTAGGGGGCTAGTGACCATAGATTTCACCACCATGCACTAGTCCAAAATCTATGTTCTAATAGAGTCTAAGAATAAGTACAACTATCATTATACACCAAAGTGAGATTCCCCATAAAGGGTTTTATGGAGTGAAGAGAGCTTAAAATCTAAGATACACGTTAGTTAGATAGCATTTTACATAGACTCAAGCCTCATCATACCTTCATGTATTTAAGGGATGCACCTAGAGAGCTTTGTGCAAACCTAGCATAGGATCCTTTAGCCATAATAGGTTTACTACTGTAGGAGTTAGTATTATCTCCAAAGTAGCCATCGAGTGTGAGTAGGGTTGAAAGGGTTTAGTCAATATTGTAATGGGTTACTGACCTACAATCTCACATGTGAATCTTGTTGATGTAGGTTTTATGTACACCAAAACCATGATGAGATAGAATCTAATATTTTATGATCTCAATGGAGGTAAACTCCATTCTAAGGTATGATTTTCAGGTATATGGTCTATTACAACCTATTGATGGAATAGCTGGTAGGTCATGTAGGTTATTAACAAGTTTTTTTAGATGGAATTATTATTAATAAATGATTTTGAATATCTATGTGAGTTGGATGGGTGGATGGTTACTAATCTAGAGTGGGTAGGTTTCAAAACAAACTCAAAAAAAATTATGGAAGGGTAAGGTAGAAAAGAAAGCTTGTATGGTTTTTAAGAATTACTTTCTTGGCTAGTTTCTAAAAGGGCAAGTGTTCTTAGAACCTATGCATATTCCTATCAGTAATTGAACACACATATTTAGACATAGCTAAGATGTCTAAGGAGATAAATATGCCAAAAATTCACAAACCTTAGACAAAGGTTTCTCCTTTTAGAGTAGCTATTACACACCCTTAATCAAGAGATTATGGCTTAGGCCAATAAAGTATCTGAGGCAATTATTACACATCTACAGATTAGTATATCAATCAAATTAATAAATAATCCATTCATAGATACTTCACACTAAATATTATTGAAAATACAACCAAATAATTTAATAAATAATTACACATAAATTGGAAAGAAAATACACAAACACATTCACTGACAATCAAACTTTATGATGCTCTTGCATTCGAAAATTCTCAGACCAAAATCCAAGTTGGATTACAATTGTTTATATAGACTTGGGTAAAGGGACACCTCATCCTTCAAGTTCATGAAAGGTAATTACATGTGATAGTTAAAACATGAGATCTAGTTGTGGTCTAAAACTATGAGTCTACTTACAGTTATTAGTTTAAATAAGCATTTGCCAAAACTATATAGCATGTGCATGTGTATAAAGATAGAGGTAACTTTTAATAATTATGTCTCAAACTATATGTAAAATTTAAAAATTTTCATTTAAAAAAACTACACATGCCTCCTTTTATAGGTCATGATAATAACCTATTGATCTTTTAGATCAGCCACCTTCAAGTAGAACTCTGACATATGCTTGAAGGACCAAAATCAATTTACCAATGTTTTAGAATTAGTGACACTATTTTTAGTCATGATTGATCTAAATTGTGCATTTCATGCTCACTTGTGCCTTTTATAGAATCTTGATCTTCACTTTTATATTCACCATTTAGATTAAGATATGTGTGTTTATACATTATCTCAACTGTGAGAAGTAATGTCTATTGATAAATATAGCTCAAGTGTTCAAAGATCTACATAATCTATCCATAATGCCCTGCTAACTTTAAAAATGTGACACATGTAATTTCTTTGGTATTCCTTACTCCTAAAAACATAAGCAAAAAATGACTTAGCATAATACTTTGGGAAATATGTATAAAAGACCATGCATGAATATTCTAGCATAAGGTCTTAGTATTAGTAAAATATGATTTGGACCTAGAATAAGAATATATATATAAAAGAGCTACTACATTTAATATCAATGACCTAGCATAGAATAATATGATTGGGACCCTTGGCTAAAATCTTAAATCAAGTTCAAGACATAATGAAAATGTTCTCTAAGCAAGGGTGCCACTTGGCAATGTGGTATTTATTTTAGGGAAATTGTTGTGGAAGAATAGTCATGGGGAAATTGTCACAATTTTTTTGTTACTAGGACCCTAATTTTGTCAGACAAAATGTCTGAGACACAAAGCCTAAGGGAATTTTTTAGGGGAATTATTTTGAACAAAATGTTTGTAATAATTCTCCTAAATATTTAATTCTCTCAGACAAAATGTTTAAAATAAATATTGAAGAGATGGTCTCAAAAAAGGCTAAAAGACATGATGTTTTGAATAAAATGTCCAAAGGAATTGGTTGAAGAACAAAAGGCCCAGGACAAAAGTCCCAAAGGGTAAGTCTTAAAGGGAAAAGGGCCTAGGACAAAGTCTTGAAGGGTAAGTGGCCACTTAAAAAAAGGGAAAAGGGTCATTTTAAAAATGTTTGAAGGGTAATTGGCCACTTTAAAATGGGCCGAAGGGTCATTTTCAAAATGTCTGAAGGGTCGATTCAAAAAGTTTAAAGGGCATGTCCCTTTGGGGGAATTGTTTTGATCTTTTTACATTGGATAAAATGTTTGAGTCACAAAGTCTGAAGAAATTGGCCTAGGACAAAGTCCTGAAAGATAGGTTAGAAGGGAAAAAATGCTTGAGACAAAAGTATTGAAGTAATTGTTAAAAAGGGCCAAAGGGTCTACTTCATGGTGAAAATGCCCAAATGGTCTACTTTTTAGGGTATACTTCAATGGGAAAGGGCCTAGGACAAAAGTACCGAAGGGTAGGTTACATAAATCTTGAAGGATATGTTCATTTCCTCAAGAAAAATATATTAGATAAAATGTCTAAAGGGTTAGTTCAAAAAAAGGTAAAGGTGCACAATAAAAGTCCCAAAGGGTAGGTGTAGAGGAGCCAAAGGGAAATTTCAAAAAAAGTCTAGAAGGAATTCTATTGGGAAAAATAGATGTTACAAAAAGGTTTAAGGACATATTACATAAAGTCTCAAAGGGTAAGTTGGCAAGGCAAAAGGGCATTTCAAAATTTTCAAAGGGAAATTCCAAAATTCTTAAGGGTACTTTCTATCTGGAAACAATCTGAAGGGTCTACTTCATAGGGAATTTGTCTATGATAAAAGTCTTGAAGGATCTATCTTTTAAAGGTCTAAGGGAAATCTCAAAAAAATTGAAGGACAAGTTGTACAAAGCCCAAAGGGTAGGTTCAAAAAGTCTAAAGAGCATGTGCCCTTAGGGGAATTGTTTTTGGCCTTTTACATTGGACAAAATGTCTAAAGGAATTGGCCTAGGGAAAAAGTCTTGAAAGATAGGCTCATAGGGTAAAAGGTCAATGCAAAAGTCTTGAAGGAATTCTATTTGACAAAATGGCCATAAATAAAAGGTCAAAGGACATATTTCACAAAGCCCAAAGGGTAGGTTCATTTCCTTAGGAAAAATGTCTCAAGATTTTTTTTTGAAGGATATGTCTGTAGGGCATTAAGTGTATTAGGAAAATTATTTGAAAACCAAATTCCATCAGGAAAAGAGGTCACAGACCCAATTATTTTGAGGGAATTATTTTAGACAAAATGTCCATAATAATTTCCCCAACATAGATAGGTCTGTGATAAAATTCCCAAGAGAATAAGTCCTAAGAGGATAGAAAATTTAGCCCATGAAAACATAAGTTCGTAATAATTAGCTATAAGTAACAAAACTAATAGAACCAAATATTTAGTCTATGAAAACACAATACCAATACCATCTTGCCAAATTATAAAGGAAAAAGCATGATATTTTCTTAGAATTTGTATAAAAATATAGAAGAGGGGGATAAAAATTAAGACAATAATCTAAAAATAGTGGGTCCCCATTTCCTATGAAAAGAAGGGGGATGTTGGGTATAATTAATGGTGACTTACAGGAAGAATACTCCTACGTATTAAAGAACCCAGAACTATGGTTAGAAATCTTTAGATCAATCTTAAAGTGTGTCACATAAGAATACTTAAATCAAAAACATGAAAGAGACCTAAGTTAATTGACACAACATACTTGCCTTCTAATTTCTTGGATATGTGTGTGTCAAAATGTGTAGTTTATTTATCCCCTATTATGATGAGTTTTTTCAAAGGATTTGATGGGGTTGTAGGTTTTGTTCTAGTATCTATTAAAGCTTAAAAGTAAGGGAAGCTTAAGTATTTCTCTATTACCATCCATGCATCCATAGCCTCGATAGAGATACCTTGGGCTCCCTCTCTTCTCATTCCATTATTTCCATTTGATCATGATGCATGGTACATTGACTTTATTTCATCATGCGATACTTTTGATTTTATTTATATTGTATTTTGCTCTTTTAAACCCATTTATTCTTTCTTCTTTTATTTTTCTTTCACTCTTCTTTTGTTCTTGAATGTAAAAGAGAAGAGATAGAACCCTAGTGAGCTAGTATAATTATAAAACAAATCATTGCTAAAATGTCCCTGATAGCTACACCTATACCCTAAATTATCACTTCTAATAGGCATTTAATGTGATAAGTGCATTTAATCCAATAAAAAAAGAAAAAATTCTAAATTTGTATGAAGTACTCTAAGAGTAACTTCCATCTGCTTGGTAAAAGTATTAAATTATGACACCATTAAAAATAATCCATGATTACCTACCTTCATCCTAAATACTGAAAAAGATAGAAATACACCTAATCTGTGAACTAGTCCCAAAAGAATTCAAGATTTTAATTTTCTCCTTTTTATACAAGTCATAATCTTATTTGTTTTGGATTTTAACTTGGTTATAGCCAAATCAAATGCAATTCTAATCATCAAAGAAAGTAAAGAATAACTAATCTAAGAAAGCACTAAAATATAATCTAGAAAATAGGAAACTAATCTATGAAAAAACAATATAGAAACCGAGAAATATTAATCTAATGAAAACAAATGATAGAAAACAAGAAACCTAACCTACTCCTACTCTAAATAAAACCCAAACAAGATGGGGGGTGTATATAAAAAATCTATTTGGTATGCTTCTCACTCTTTAGTAATAACAAGGTTTTCCCTTTTAAATTTTTGAGATAGGTAGGGATATCTTTGTATTCATTCAATAGAATTTTGATCCTTTCCATCATATTATAGAATAAAAAATTAGGGTTACTCATTGGAACATTAAAGAAAAAATAAATAAATAACTCTTCCCTATGATACATACGTTATGGAAGATAATCATTATTACTCACTAATCCAAACAAATAATCCTTAAAAGTACCTCCTAAGATGGATATTAGATCTGACATGCAGTCTTGAAAATCATCATCCTCTATGAATTCATTATGGGAAAGGTCCTCAAAGATAGATTTAGAATATTAAGTATACTCATGAACAACATATTCCTCATCATTTTGAGTGTGATCTTCAATACTTGAATACATCATCTCTTGACCTTCCAAATCATGGATAAATTTTTTGTTTACTTAGGGCTCACTATTTCTGATTTTAAGAGTGATAGATTTATTAACTATTAATTCCAGAGGGATCATCTCATCCAATGCATGTTGTTGATCTTTTTTTTTTTGTGCTTTTGAATTGTTATGCTCTAGAAGATATGCAACTTCATCAGTATCATATGTAAAATCAATGGTATTTGATTCAATGCTGAGTAATGTTGATGTCTATACACATGGGGGTTCCTATTTAATCACATAGTTAACCATAATGTCCTGCACATTAGAGTTAGGCACCTAATTGAATTCAACATCTATCAAATCAAGGCATGAGCACTATATGAATTAATTCCATTAGAAGGGAACTCAGAAATAAAATCAAAATTATTGAGGGAATCCAACATACCTTTTCCATTTTCCCCATGATAAAAATACATACCTACCTTAATCATGACATAATCTAAAATCTTAATATTGGAACCTACATGATCAAAGGGGAACAAATTAGGAATATAATCATCAAATGAGTCTTCTGATAGAGATTCTAAAGCAAACTAATAGTCATAAGAGTCATCAACACCATATTTAAAGCTAATATCTTCTTTTCTAAGGTAAAGTAATTGATCCTCTACTTGGGCATATGCTATCTCATAGAGCTATTGTAAAGGTTGGAAATGTTCCTTTAAATTGACATTTTATTCACTCTCATCATTTCTCTCTTCAGTTATCTCATCAAATACAAGGATAGAATCAATGTGATCCAATTCTCCTAACTTGATCAATTCTTCTTTTATGATCCAATCATCCTCTCCATTTAAGATCTCTTCTTCCTCATGTATAGTGCCTAGATTACAAGGAAACCCTTCCACTATGTTCCTATTTGGGCATAGTAACAAGCTTTCTCTTTAGATAGAGTTTACACAATTATCTAATATACCTATTATAAATAACCTCATAGAAGATGTTAAATTATTTTTTAAATCATGAACATCAATATTTGGACTAAATCATATCAAAAAATATTCCTCAAGATCACTCCAACTAGTAACAAAACTACTTACCAAATCTTCAATCCAATCATGCATTTCTTCTCCCAACATGAAAGGGAACAACCTACATCTTACATCCTCAAATTTTACATCCATAATATGCATAACATATGTGTAAGTAGTAAGATGCCCTCCAACAGCTCTAGAGTGATTATAATAGAACATAAGAAGGTTTTTGAAAAGGTCATCAAGGAAATCATGTTGAATACTTGGGATATCTATGGGTCCTTTCTTAAGCCAATCCATTATTAAAAATTTTGGTACAATTGAAGGTGTTGCCCTCCTTCTAGCACCAATTAACTGTTGATGCAGGTTTTACCCACACCATAGCCATAATGAGGTAACCTCTAACATTTTAGGATCTTAATGGAAGTAAACTCCACTTTAAAGCATGAGTTTCAGGTATACAGTCTATTACAACCTATTGATGGAATAGCTGGAAAGGCATATAGGTTGTTGACAAGGTTTTTTGGATATAGTTATGGTTCCTAAAGGATTGTGAATCTCTATGTGAGTTAGATGGGTCACTGGTTACTAATCTAGAATGGGTAGGTCTTACAACAAACTCAAAAAAGGAGGGAAGGTTAGGGAAGAAAAGAAAGATTCTATGGTTTTCAATAACTACTTTCCTAGCTAGTTTCTAAAAGGACAATTCTCTCAAAACCTATGCCTATTAATAGAAATAATTACACACACACAATCAAACATGACTAATAAGTCTAAGGAGATAAAGATGGAAGAAATTCATAAGCCTCAGACAAAGGTTGATCCTTTTAGAGTAGTTTTTGCACACCCTTAATTAGGAGATTATGGCTCAGGTTAGTGAAGTATCTAAGGCAACTATTGCACACATAAAGAAAACCACATCTAAGAAATCACTCATGCATAATCAGAATTGTGAATCAATTTGAACTTGACTATCTTAACCAATATATTTACCAATCTTTCAAAAATTGTTACACATCTACATATTAGTACATCAATCAAAATAATCAAGAATCCATTCATAGTTATTGCACACTAAATATTATTGAAACGTAGAACCAAATAAAGTAACAACTAATTACATAGAAATTGGAAATAAAACACATAAACACATTTATTGATGATCAAACCTTATTTTTCTCCTATATTCAACATTTTTTTGACTAGAATCCAAGTTGGATTACAATTGTTTATATAGAATTGGGGAAAGGGTTTCCTCATCCTCTAAGTTCATGCAAGGTCATTACATGTGATAGATAAAACTTGAGTTCTATTTGTGGTCTAAAAATCTATAAGAGTCTACTTATAATTATCAGTTTAAATTAGCCTTCACCAAATCTATGTAGCATGTGATTGTGTATAAAGATAGATAAAACTTATAAAAATGATAGCTTGAACTGTATGCAAACTTTAGAATATACATGGTTTATAAAAACTACACATGCCTCCTTTTATAGGTTGTGAGAACAACCTGTTGATCTTTTAGATCATCCACCTTCAAGTTAAACTCTAACATATGCATAAAGGACCACAATTACTTTACCAATGTTTTAGAACTAGTGAAACTATTATTAACCATGACTAATTTGAACTATGCATTACATGATCACCCATGCCTTTTATATAATATAGATATTCACTTTTATATTCATCATTCAAATTAAAACATGTGTGTTTATACTCTAGCTCAACTGTGAGACCAAATGTCTATTAATAAATATAGCTCAAGTGTCTAAAAATATACATATTCTATTCATAATGCCCTGCTAACTTTAAAAATGTGACACATGTCATTTCTTCAAGATTCCCTACTCTTACAACATAAGCAAAAAATGACTTAGCGTAATACTTTTTGAAATATGTATAAAGAACCTTGCATGGATATTCTAGCCTAAGGTCTTAGTATTAGTAAAATATGATTTAGACCTAGGCTAAGAATATATATAAAAGAGCTCTTGTGTTTAATCTTGATGACCTAGCATATAAAAATATGATTGGGACCCTTGGCTAAAATCTTGAATCAAGCTCAACTCATAATGAAAATGTTATCTAAGCAAGGGTGTCACTTGCTAGTGTGGTATTTGTTTTAGGTTAATTATTGTGGTAGAATAGTCACAGGGGAATTGTCATGAGATTTTTGTGGTAGGACCCTAATTTTGTTGGACAAAATTTTCAAGAAATAAAGTCTAAAGGAGTTTTGTTGGGGGAATTGTGTTAGATAAAATGTCTTAAATAGTTATCTCAAAGACTCAATTCCCTCTGATAAAATGTCTAAAAGAAAGATTGAAGGGATGGTCTCAAAAAGGGTTAAAGGGTATGATGTTTTAGATAAAATGTTTGAAGGATTGGCCGAAGGGTAAAAGGCTTGGGACAAAATCACTAAAGGGTAAGTCTCAAAGGGAAAAGGGCCTGGGACAAAGTCTCAAAGGGTAAATGGTCACTTCAAAAAGGGTCAAAGGATCATTTTAAAAATGTTTTAAGGGTAAATGGCTTCTTCAAAAAGGTTTGAAGGGTTATTTTAAAAATGTTTGAAGGGTCAATTTAGAAAGTCTAAAGGGCATGTACCCTTTGGGGGAATTATTTTGGGCCTTTTGCATTAGAAAAAATATTCAAGACACAAAGTTTGAAGGAATTGGATTGGGACAAAGTCCTGAAGGATAGGCTAATAGGGAAAAATACTTGAGATAAAAGTCCTAAAATAATTGTTTAAAAGGGCTGAAGGGTTTACTTCATTATGAAAATGCCCGAAGGGTCTACTTTGTAGGGCACATTTTGATGAGAAAGGGACAATACAAAAGTCACAAAGGGTATGTTACATAAAGCTTGAAGGTATATTCATTTCTTTGGGGGAAATATCTTAGACAAAATGTCTGAAGGGTCAGTTCAAAAAATGTCAAAGGTACGAGATAAAATCCCTGAAGGGTAGGTATGAAGCAAGGTAAATTTTAATGTTGAATATTCATTAATTCATGAATATTCCATTTTTTGGATTTTGGTTTTAGCCATTTTTAGGGTTGATAGATGGGACTAGATCATTAAAATTTTAGGGATATAAATAATTTTAGGGGTCAACTCACCAACCCTTTACAATAATCTATAATATTACACTTAAAGTTACCACACACACACACACACACACACACACACACACACACACACACACACACACACACACACATAGTATAACCATTTCCCAATATCAAACAAGATAACATGTAAAAACAAAACTAGAAGACCATAATACCAAATTATAATTCCAAATAGAAGAACTAAATGATAGTGTTGAATGGAAGAATTAAATGATAGTATCGAATGATAGTGCCAAATAGATGAACTGAATGACAGTGCCATATGCTAGTACTAAATTAGAGAGATGAAAAGTATTATAAATCACCCAAAACCTAAATATTATTGTATATTTTGATTCTTCACAAAGAGATATGTAATTTTAAAAAAATCATCATAATTTGAGTCCATATGTAAAAGTTACAACCTCTAGAAGTTGTCATTCAGTTACATCATTCAATTGTGCCATATGGTTTGGTAGTATAACATAAATAAATGACCATGTCATATGACCAAACTATATGACATAAAAAAATGATGCAAATTAATGATTCAATCTAATGACAACTTCTAAAGGCTGTAAATTTTGCATACAGACTCAGATTGTGATGATGTTTTTTATAAATTTACATAGTTCTTCGAGAGGAATCTAAATATGAAATAATATTTAGGTTTTATAAATTTTTATTTATTTATTATTTTTTAAAATTAATATTTAAATCCATTTATTTTATCCATTTGATTCAACCTATATATTTTACATCATCCATAGAGGATTTGCCATAGCTACAAATCAATTTTTCTTAGAGTTACAAAAAAATTACAATAGGTTTTCTAGTAGGGCCTCTTAAAATTGACCCTGGTGTGGAGGAACCGAAGGTAAATTACAAAAAATTTTGAAGGAATTCTATAGTTAAAATGGCCACAACAAAAAGGCCAAAGGACATATTTCACAAAGCCTCGAAGGGTAGGTTTTCAAGGTGAAAGGGAATTTCAAAAGTTCTGAATGGAAATTCCAAAATGCCAAAGGGTAATTTCTATCTGGAAATAATCTGAATGGTTTACTTAGTAGGGTATTAGTCCATGAAAAAAGTCCTAAAGGATCTACTTCATAAAGGCTGAAGAACAATCTCAAAAAGGCTGAAGGGCAAGTTGCACAAATCCTGAAGGTTAGGTTCAAAACTTTTAAAGGGTATGTTCTTGGGAGAATTATTTCAAGCCTTTTGCATCATAAAAAATGTTTGAGACATAAATTCTAAATGAATTGGCCTGGGTTAGGATAGGCTCATAGGGAAAAAGTTCAAAGTAAAAGTCTTAAAGGAATTTTGTTGGGTAAAATGATCACAATAAAAAGGTTGAAGGACATATTACACAAAGCCTAAAGGGTAGATTCATTTATTTGAGGAAAATTTCTTGGGAAAAAATCCTAAAGGTTATGTCTATAGGGCATTAGGTTTATTAGGAAAATTATTTGCAAACCAAATTCCATCAGGCAAAGGGCCTGCAGACCCAATTCCTTTGGGGCAATTATTTTAAACAAAATGTCTACAAAAATTTCCCTAACATGAATAGGGCCATGAAAAAAGTCTCAAATTAATAAGTCCCAAGAGGATAACAAAGTTATCCCATTAAAACATAAGTTTGTAATAACTAGCTCAAAGTAACAAACCTAATAGAATAAAATATTTAGTCCATGGAAAGACAATACCAATACCATCTTGCCAAAGTATGAAAGGCCAAATCATAGTCTTTTCATAGAATTTACATAAACATATAAAAGAGGGGGCTCAAAATCAAGACAATAATCTTAAAAAAGTGGGTCCCAATTTCTTATGGAAATAAGGGGGATGTTAGGTACAACAAATTTGTTAAATGGTGTGGGCATCAAGTTACACACTTATCAATTTACTAATCATAGGCTTTATGGCTTAATTGATTTGGTATGTGTTTTGCTAAAATAATGCTGCTTGTGAGTCGAGTCAACCTTTGTAGAGAGGATTACATAACATGATTAGTCAAACATTAGTAAAATAAATCAAAGGAAAAATGCATAAGAGTAAATTGAATTTAGCCTATCTATTCATGCAGGAATTTATAATGACAATGAAAGACAAATGAAAGAAAGAAAGAAACTTATACCTTTCCAAGTGGATTCATCCTCCAAGAGTCACTCAAAAACATGTTCTACCTTGATCAAGCATCCTTGTCTTCATCAACAATGGTGGCAAACTCCTCTAATGTCTCAAGAACACTCCACAAAACTTAGGCTCATGATATGTAACTATCTAATTTTCCTATCAAATGAAGCTAATCCAAATATTAAAAATACAATAATAAAAACAAAAATGAGTTGTGGAGAGATTTTAGAATTATAACATTACAATACTTTAACTTTAAAAATGATGTTCATGGCCTCTCTATTTATATATTTTTGAGATTGATTAGGATCAACCATGACCATCCATATCAAGATTGAGATGTGTGGACATGGATTAATCCAATTATATAATATATCCATAAATATCCTTCATAAAAATTTGGGATAGAGGGGAATTTAAGAGGCATGGAAGACCCATAATCTTGATATTTTATGCATTTATGGCTTATAAATGCCACCCCAAGAAATGATGTCATCTGATGATGTAGTTAATAGAAATCAATTTCCAAAGAGAAATATTCAACAAATCTCATGAAAAATCTAATTAATATCTTTATTTGGATCAATTAGCCTTAAACAAGGTTAATCAACATTTGTCTAATTATTTAGAAATTGGCCCTCAATTAATCAAAATGATCAAAAATTCATATTACTAGATCGTAATTTGACTCGAGAAGAATTAGAAGGTGATGTTAGATGCATTGAAATTGTATTCCCATTTAGGATGCTACCAATATAAAAGAACAAAATTACATGAATGTACTAACAAATTAGAAGAAAAGAGTGATCTAAAGCATAAAAAGGTGAAATCATCATTTTGACTTGAAATGAATGAATCAAAGTTAAGTATCTCATAAAATGCATTGCCCCATTTAGGGATACATTATCCTAAATCGACACTTGTGAATGACAAGCTCAAAACATTTAGTGTGTTTTAATGATTTTGACTTAAAATGTGCATTTGAGTATAATTTGAGGAACATTGATAATTTCAACATAAATGGTGTTATGAATTGGATGTCTACATTTTCCCCCTATTTGAGAAGGCATAGTGAGACATTTAGATAAAGAAATATCTTTTCAAACAAAATAGATGTCAAGAATAAATTGGAACAAACCCATGATGCCCCTTAAGAGGACATACTAGGATAAAAGAGAAGGATGGACTCTCAAAAAGAGAGAAAGTGAGAGATTAACCCATGGAATAGATCACATCTAGATGAGCTAAAGATTGCACATGTGATTACCATCAATGATCAAAATATAAGTAGAGATATAATAAGCTCTAAATATGGGGGGAATGGGAAAGATACAATCCATAAATATAAGGTACACACTTTAAATGTACCTAATTTGAGAGTATAAGCTATGCGATTATGACATTGATCAAACTTGAGATAAGTTACATGCTAAATATTGCCATCTTGGGTAGTAGCATGGAGATCTTGGAATTAGAGGAAAAGAGAGAACATTTTGCTTCAGGAAGGGAATCACCACTAGAACAAGGTATCTAAAGAAAAGATAAGAAGAGGTGCCCTAGTAGAGAAAATGTGATCATGATAAGATAGTTTTGCCCCAATAGGGTGAATTTTGGTCATTGATAAAAAATAAAAAATGGTTTGCCCTTGTAGAGCTGATTTGATTCTGACATTGTTTAGATGTTGTGCCCCAGCATGGATAATTGGCAAGAAAAATGGCTGGAGGATATAACCCAAAATATAGTTTAAAGTGAGTAGGAATAAACATACATGCGATGGTGTAATGGCTTAGAAATACACATAAAACCTAGCATATGAGAATGCACAAAGTGATGAAAGAGATGAAAATAAGAATGAAAGATAGTCGAGCTAACTCCAAATATGCTAGATAAGTGGATTTTGCCTAAATAGTTCCATGGACTCATGTTTCAACATGAACTTTAGGCCAATGTAGTTTACCCAAGAAATGGGATAGAATGGAATGAGTGATAAAGAAAACTGACCAAAGTTTGATTAGACTCATGATATATGTGAAGATTTGTATGCCTAAGAATATATTCTAAGTTCTAAAATATATGATACCTAGATGGTTAATTTCATATCATGAGCCTAGATTATGCAAAGTGATCTTGAGAATTGTTCATCGAAGTGATGTTGACATTAAGACCTTGAAACCTGAGCACAAAGTGCTTGCTTTAGAAAAATAAATTAGGCATCATAAGTATGAATAACCTAGAATGACATAACATTCTAATTACACTAAGCCATTTCAAATGTGAATACCTATAACTAAGGATAATGGTAAAATAATGACCAAAACTAGAGTTATAACTATTTAAATTTAAACAAAAAAAGACAAATAAAAAGAAAATAAGACATCCTAACAACATGAGATCAAGATAAAAATAATTGAGATCTATGTGGACCATAAAGATGTGATTGGAAAATAAAACAAAGAAGCAAGACCAAATAGGAAAATTAAAAACCAAACAACAAACAATAATCAAATAGACACACACAAAATGTTTTTGAGTTTTTTGAATGTTTACGAACATGTTTTTGAAATTTTATGAGTATCTCAACTTGATTTAGGATTAGCAGATACATAATTATCCAGATCATGAAATGATGAGAGCACACTAACTTAAAATACTCACAATATGGTGAGAGTGTATGATAAGAGCGATTGAGTTGACCTTGACATGAATCGAGCATGACCTATATAACCCCAAAATAATCCCAAGTCATAGTAATTATACCTAGACAAAAGGTGGTAAAAAATTGACCAGGTCATAATAAGCTCACAAGCAAAGGTGAATGATAAGATAAATGATAATAGTAATGACTAGATGATGTGGCAATGCATGATAAAATAGACATTGTACCTAATTTTCCCATAGGTGGTTATAATTAGTGATACCAAATAAGATAATAGATAAAAGATAACTTTCCAGATCAAATGCCACACTACTACCATAGGCTATCATTCAACACAAAATTATTAAATTATTAAAACCAAATCAGAATCCCCCCACATAAAGTATGGGAAGAACCAAAGGAATCAAGATCAAAATGGGATAAGTAGGATGACTAAAAAAAGCCTTGGTCAATAGTAAAGAAATAATATAATGAAATGATAAAAATAAAATTAGCTATAGTGGTAATTAAGTTGACCCCAAGCAATGATTGGCTTAGACTACTCACAAAATAGCGAGAGCATTGCTTAGGTTACTCACAAAATGGTGAGAGTGTTCAAACTTAACAATTAATTATAAAAGGGCAAGAGCATAATGAAGGGGTGACCGAGCTAACCTCAATAGAAATTGAGTGCTACTTTATAGTCTCAAAGGACCTCAAGTCAATGTGGTTCAAACAACATGGTTCATGGATCACAATGGTATAATAATGCCTATAATAAAATGGTCTATGGGGTTTCCCCTAAGAGACTAGGCAAGGACAATGTTCAATGGGTGCATGGTAAAAAATGATTATATTTCTTGTATTGACATGAAGATGCACATCTTAGTTAATATGTGAGATATATAAATGATTAGTTATAAAGTTGCTACCTAATTCCCTTTTGGTATAGTTTCTCTGTCAAGAACTTGTTGCTGATCTGGATCTCAATAATGTGTTTATGATCTTTGTTGGTCATTGATTTTGCTTCCTACAAACATCGAGACAAGATAACTTCATAGCCTCTATAAAGGAAAGTGTTGCCAATGATAAATGATGTAAGTGGGTAATAAATGGGTGGGTGATAATGGAATGTATAATAAATGGGAAACAAATAAAGATTAAGACTTGTAGTCACACATAATGTTGTTGATGCTATATTTTTAGACACCAAAATTATGTCACACACATGTGCATAACTCCCTATGTCAAAACCCCCCTAAACCCATTTTAATAATAAAAATTAATCTCCTTAACCCATACTTTTACCCCTCAAACATTTAACTAATTTAAAATACTTAATTAAGTTAATTAAAAATTCCTATTGCTAACTTACTTGGCCACCTCGCCCTATGACTAATTTTGCCCTGACGAGTCACCTCAAGACCTAGTCCCCTCATCGTAACTATGCAAGACTTATTCCCACTTCCAAACTAAATTCCTAAACAACTACTTCCTTCCTAACCTCTTATTTCTACCATTTTATAATGGGTGTCACACTTGGCACACACACCAATAGAAAATAGGCCAAGAATAGAAAGCTTTACCTATTCTAGGGCCACCAATGTCAGTAAACTCATGGCCAACATCAGTGGGATTGTTGTGTTGGCAAGATAAGCCAAATTCCAACCTATAGTTTAGGTCAACATAAATTAATAAAATTAATTCTTACTCTCATTTAGGCTCTCAACATTCTATTTTTTGACATCTAGGCTTACAATCACCCTGCATAAGTCAATCACAATCATCAATTGAGCTATTGAGGACCAACAACACCCACTTGTTCTCTCTATTCAAGCATTTCATTTCATACTCCCTAATAGGGACCATAAACCTAATACTCATCATTCAAAAACCACCACATCTAAGTACATCATTGATACTGTAAGTGATTTAAATATTTATTCTGGTATTTCTTTATATCCACTCTACATCACTTTATGCACTTCTGACCATACCCCCGTGAGGGAGTTACAAAGATTCCTTTCTTATTACCCCTTTACTTATCATAAAAAACTTCTAACTAGACTTAACCAAGCCATAATCTCCCTCTCATAACTGTCCCAACCTCCCTAGCCTAATCCAAACCATTTTCCAAACCTAGGAAACCTTCTACAAGCTCCCAAATAATTATTTCCCATACCGACCTTGGTAGCCTAACCAACATCATTCACCTAACTACTGACCTCGATAGTATAAACTATATCTATCACTCCCCTTCTGATTTCAGTGACTATGGATTCCCTAGCCTCTTCAAAACCTACTCAGACAATTTCTAGAACATAAACAAAGTACCTCATATGTAACATGTCACTCTCTACTGCATACAAGTTGTTAATAATAGTAATCTTATCCCTCATTCACTCTTTCTTTGCCTTTCTTTCAGTTATTTATTACTCTTTTGCCTCTTAAAAGTGGACTTCCATCTCTAGGGAAGTTTCACACTTCCTAGAACAAGCATGTAGCTTGGCAGCCCACTCATTTATCTACTAACAAACATCTTGTGGTAGTGTTTTCTTACTTGCAGGTAGTCCTCCCCAGCCAAATAGGAGTGATCACAACATCTAGATATGGTATTCAAACCAAATCTAGGTTCATTCTAATCACTTATCACCATCCTTCTTTCTATTTTCCTTTAGACTTAAAATAGACAAAATTTAGTGAAACATTTTTAGCATGCACAATGGGACCCTAGATTTTCCCTTGGGTTCATTTCTTGTTTTAAAACATTCATATAGGTGCATTATAATGAAATTTTCATTTTTTGCACTTTTTTCTTTTCTCTTAAAAATGAAAAATTCAATATCTTATTCTCTATTTAAAAGGCATTAAAATTAAAATTATCTTTCTTTTCTCCTTGCCTCTAAAATCAATTTGTCATTTTCTTTTACAAAAAAAAAAGAGAATCCCTTCTTTACTTCCTCTTGAATTCACATTAAGATATTCAAATTCATACTCTATTCCTATTTCCTCTCTATTTTCATTTGAATCTAAACATTTCAGATTTGGGTTTAAAACTTACTACATTTCATAATTTGTTTGTTGCTTATTAACTCACCTAGATAATTAAGATAACTACAAGAATTTTGAATAAATCATAGTACACATATGTTACACAACCAAATAAAATTCACATAAAAAAGCATCTAAATTCACTTGAAAAAAGGTTCATCAAGATTTCATTACCTGGTAGATCACCTTACCCTACCTAGCTATCCTACTTGGATTTCACCACCAAGGGGTGAACCCACTCCGTTCTCTGGCAAAGTATAATCTATAGATAGAAGGTATATTTTGGCTAAGTGTCTTGGCTCGGTTCTAGGTTTGTGAAGTGTAGATAGCAATCTCCTATAACAAGTCATGTACCTAGTCTAACATAGATTTCCTCTTGAGCACCAAAACTAACTTGAAACTAGCTCTAGATTGCTTTCTAGTACCCTCAATAGCCAACATGAGACTAAAAATTAATCTCTATGACTTAATAGTTGTTGGTTGAATGTTCTTTTTTTAACTTTTCAATTGTCTTCTATATTTTTGAGTTGGTAAGGATGTTTTTCTATTGATTCACAAAATTAATACTATTTCTAAATCTTGGTTTGTATAACCTATTATTTCAGGTTTTCTAAGTTTTATTCCTTCTTACATGCACCTTTTACATCCACTATTTTACCTATTTTCAGCCTCTAATTTCTAAAAAAATTAAAATTTCTATTTCTCAGGATTTTATAGTGATTGACATCGGTTAACCCTACTGGTATCGGTTAACTTTACCTATCAACATTAGTTATTCCACCTATGTCGGTGAATTATTCCTACTGATATTGGTCATCCCTACCAATGTTGGTGACTATGTAGTTTCATTTGCTCAAAATAGCAAGCTAAAATAGCCCATTTCCCTGCACTCAAACCTAATTTTTCTTTATTATGTTTCAAATACAGTGTAGCAAGACTATTTAAACCACCTCTTTCATGGTATTGACATGAGCTCAGGCCAAAAATCTTATTGATTATGCAATCTGACAACCACTTCTACCTTCCCCTCTCAATTTTGATTTTGTCATGGAGCATACTTCAAATATAGAGCATACTCCCAACCCTAACCAAATTCTCATTATGCCTTAGGGAGATCAATATTTTGCTAAATTTATTGATCACAATGTGGTATCCCTTCAACATTATCTTACTATGAGCCAAACCCATAATTCTTCAAGTGACCCAACCTATGGTATGCTAACCTCTTTAATGGAGATAACCTTAGTTTCAGTTCCCTCCATTATTTTCCCCATGGTTACCCAAACCATCACTTCGATGAGTAATCTAACTATAAACAATGTCTAAAATGTGGCATCTCTAACTGCCCAATCCCACCTAAACACTAGTGTAACTTCCCTACTTTCACAACCATAACCAATTCAACTAAGTCACACCCCATTCCAAAATTTAGTGGTCCCTATTCCATCCATCCTTGTGACTATAATTACTTGAGTTATGACTCACCTTTCATCCAATTTGACCATGCCAATAATTCAAATTACAATAATAAAAACCAACCAAGGCATAGTCTCCAACCCAATGGAATAAGTCCCTTTTCTTTCCACACCTCATCCTATGACTCATTATCTTTATGTTTCCCCGACACAACCTTATCAAGATATGTCCTAAATTCCCTCTACTTCCTATCATATTCCTTATAAATTAGGAGGAATCCCCCAACTAATTCTCCTCTAGACCTCATTAAGATGGTAATGGAGAAGATGTCTAATCTAGATACATCCATTTCTGGTTCAAAGAATGTATTATCTTATGATCAAATATGCAATGAACCAATCCATCCTTCTATGCCTATTCATCCTTATCCAATCCAATGGGAGATCCCTAATTTTACTCATTTCTAGAGTAAAGAGGACCCAAAATAGCACTTGTGAGCATTTAGACATGGTTTTTATTTAATAGGACATGATGATATGTTACTACTTTATACTTTCCCTATGTCTCTTTTAGGTGCTGCCTTGGATTGGTATAGCTCTATACCTCAACACTCCCTTTTCTCATTTACCCAACTTGAACAAATACTCCTAGACCATTTCTCTATTAACATTTCTAAAAAGGTTTCTATAAAAAACCTTTATTCTATTAGACAATTTGATGACAAGTCTATTGCTTATTTTATCACTCATTGGAGAAGTTTGAATGATCAACTCTCCTTCTCCTTACACCAACCTGAGCTTATTGAGATTTTTTCAAGGGCATGTGCTAAGCACATCTCATCCACATTCTAGGTACAAAATTTCCACATATTTGATGATGCTTTTATAATGGCATGGAAACTATAGGTTCGTGTTATTGATGAAGGAAAAGTCAAGTTATATAGTAAGAATCCCAATACCAAGACAAATGACTCCTCCTATAAAAAGTTTCCCTCTAACTAAAAGTCTAAAGGCTCTGCCAATATAGTGGTCATTAATTCAGCCTCTTCCACAATCACAAACCAATCAAATTGTTTGACTTCTCAAAATTTGACCAAGAAATTCCAACAATAGTATGAACAAAGACAATACACTCCCATTGGGGAATCATATACATATATCTTAGAGAAACTATTACAATAAGGTGTCATAAACCTTCCGTAGATTAAACCTCCTATATAGTTCAACCCTTCCCATCCTATCCCAACTTGGTACAAGGAAGATGATTTTTGCAGTTACCATCAAGTTAAAAGGCCACAACTCTAATAACTATAAGACACTCAAGAACATTGTTCAAGATATGCTTGATAGAGGTGAGCTCATCTTGGATAATCCTAACACACCTCCTAATAAAAGTATAGATGTGTTCAAACACCCTTTTCATAACCTTTCACCAAATCAAAATATTATCTAGTCTATAACTAACTCAGGTGATCATAATATCCATACAAATAATATGGTTTTTCCTTTATCTTTAGTTCAACCTGCCCCTCAACAGGAGACACCTATTTCATTGACTCCTCCCCCACATTCAATGGCATCTATTTTACCCATTCTTCCTCCTTAGGTAGAAGATCCTATTTCACCTCTTCCACTCCCTCAAGAGGAGGAACATCCTTTGCCACTCCTTTTTCCACCTGAAGAGCCTATAATGCTAATTATATTTGCACCAATATTACCTATCCTCTTACTACTTAAAGACCATACCCTACGTGTGACTCAACCACATGTTGAAGGGAACATCATTCTTTCATTATACCCTCTTGAGGAACCCTATTCACCTACTTCTCCTCCACCTATAGAGAGTGGTACCCTACCCACTTCACCTTTGCACCTAGAAGATTCCATATCATCTACTTCCATAATAGATGAGAGACCTATTATACCTACTCCAATTACACCACTCTTGCCCCTTATTTTACCTATGGAGGATCATACTTTACCCATGCCTCACCCACATGTTGAGGGAACCATAATACATATGCTTTACTCTCTTGAGGAACCTACTTCACCTACGTCCCCTCCACCCATGGCAGACCAAGTTTCTTCTCTTGTCTCTATCGAAAAAGACCCCATTTTAGTTCTTTCTTGTCTTTGGCCCAAATTAGCAGATGCCAACAATTTCCCTCTTTCCCAAAAATCGTATCTTTATAAAGACACAACCATAAGGCCTACGTAAACTTCATCAAAAACCTTCTCACGTTTGGTGAAAAATCTATAATTTCTTGACTCCATGAAGCTTGACCATGGGGCATTTTGGGACCAGCTAAAGACCCCATATCCAACACAATGAATGTTTACATTTACCGCCAATCCCCTTACTACCCTTTACCCTAATGTCTTTGACAAATCTAGAGCTTCTTCACCAAAAACAGTAAAATTTTATCCATCTATGTTAGAACCCTCATCCTCACAAGAATCTGTTACATTAAAGTAGATCATGCCCTTATGTGTATTCCTTATTTGTAATCTATTTCATCCATAGGTGAAATTAGATTTAACTCCTCAACTACAAGTTGGAGTTTCTCATCCTAAAATATAGAAGAATGTTAAGACTTCTAGATCTTGTTGATCCCTTGTTTAACCCTCAACTTTACCATCCATTTTGGGGCCATACCCTTCTACTTTAGTTGGAATATCATCTAACTAAGCCAAATAAAAGGTTAAGCTACTTCCACTCCTATATTTTACATCTAGTAGGAATATCACATCCAAAACTAATAAATTGATAGAGAAACATGTAACTTCACCATCACCAAATAAGACACCATTTAAAATTACCTTTCCAACACCAAAACAAAAGAGGGTGTCCACTCCTATTAATAAAATAAGCACAAGCCCACTTGAAAGCTCTCAAAGCTTTTTCTTATGTCAGTTATTTTAATCTTTAGTAATAACTCTTCCTCCCATTAATCCCTAGAGTCCTCTTAGAATGAAGCCATCTTGGTTTGAGATACACAAGTATGTTTATATCATCATTCACCTAGAAATGATACTGAGAATTATAAAGCCCTCACAATGGTTATTCATCAACACTTTAATGTTGACACTCTCTTCGATGATACTCCCATTAAACTTCCCATTATTACACCTTTGGCATCAATAGTACATCCTACTATTCCACCTAATTCAAACCCAACAATGTCATCATAATCCCTTTACCACCACCCTCACCAGCTTTTCAAATCAACACAGTTAATGTGGGCACACAGTCATAAAACCAAAAAGATAAAGATAAGGAAAAGGTCACTACACCTTAGACCCATCCCTTCACAAAAGACACTCCCCTTACTAATCCTAATATTTCCATCTTGTGTGTTCTTAAAACAACATCTTTAGATGCTATCTAAAGCTCAATGGTAAAATAGCTTTACCAAAATCCTATGGAAATATCTTTGTATGAGTTAATCCAAAGCTCATCCTAACACTATTAAGCTTTGACAAGTACTTTGTAAGAAATTGAGGTACAATTAGATGATCCCTAACCTTTTACAACTTTGGTCAGCTCTCTTAATTCTATCTCCTTGATTTCTTTCAGTGATTCAAAAATTCCACATCAACACCCTAAAGATTATGATTCTACCCCTTTTATTACCACATATATTGATCAAACTCATATCAAGAGAGTTATGATATATGGGGGAACTAATATTAATATTATTTCCACCCATGCCTATAAACAACTAGACCTTCATGACAATTGTGTATCTCAAACTGATGTAGTACTCCATTCCTTTAATGATACTATAGCTATTATGGTGAACACTATTGTCTTACATATTTGTATAGGTCCCTGTATAATTCTTGAGCTCTTACATGTTACATAAGGAGAGTTATAATATAACATACTACTTGGATGACCTTGGATACATTCTATGGCATGTGTACCCTCAACTTTGCACTACTGTGTCAAGTTTGAACATGATAAACAAGTACATGTTATACCTACTGACCCACCTCCATTTAAAACATGTAATATGACCTATAGTCCCAATGATGTTCTCATCCCATTGAGAAAATACTCTTACTCACATGATGCCTCTAAATCTTCCACAAGCTCCAATCCCATGGTTATATATAGACTAGAAACACAAATTCTTGACAAAGATCCCATGGAGGAAACCTTTCAATGATTGTCACTCGGTGACTATCATTTTTTGATGCTTGACATGTTCCATACTCCACAATAATATGAAAGGCTTCACATGCACCCAAATTATGATCCCCATATTGGGATGGTCATCCCTTATGGCCCCCCTAACCTTTGAACTAATTTCACATATGGAGGAATTGATTAAGCCCCCGCTATCAGTAATCTATCTTCTTCACCACAACCATTTACCTGTGACTTCTCATTCCTGAGTAACCCTAGATTTTCTCACACCTATCTCTATAGGTGTACCTATAAAGGATTTGGTTTAGGTTATTATGAACAAGGTGTCCATACACCTATTGAGTATCCTAATATCAATACCATTGAAAATACAAAAAAGAGGCATGGGGTGGGATATGATGAACCAAATAAACTCACTAAAACCTCCCATGAACCAATTGTCAAAGAACTAGTCTCTCCTTCTCCACCTTCTTCTCCACCATCACCTATAGAATCATAGGTATCTATACCTCTTAATTTTTTTTTGATAAATTCCATCCATTTGGGGCCTCTCACTTATCGTTAGGGTAAGGAAATAAATTCCCTTCCTCTCGTTCATCCTTGAATAATTGATAAAGATTCTCCCACTATTAACACTATCCAATGTCAAGATGATGATGCAATTCTCACCTAAATGGGTGTGGATTATTCCTATATCCAATGACCACTCCCATCCAAAATGTAATCTATGTTAAATGAATCAACCATTGACATCAACCTACCATCCCACGATAACTCTCACATCCTCAAGATTGGCTAATCTTTAGATTCCTCTGAGAAAGCTGATTATGCCACATTTATTAATAACCATATCAAAGCCTTTGCTTTTTATAACAATGACATGCCCGATATTGACCCCTCTTGGTTCACCCATAACATTGTCACCAATTGAGATGCTAAAATTGTTAAGTAGAAGCTTCACAAAATACATCCTCGTATTGCTCTCCTTGTCAAAGAAGAGCTCCAATGCCTCCTTTATGTTAACTTTATCCAACCCATAGACTACTGACAATAGATTTACAATATTTTTCCTATCACAAAAGCTAAAGGAATCCATATTTGCAGTGACTATCATGATTTAAACCTCACTTGTCCAAAAGATGATTTCCTATTGCCTAGTATCAACCAACTTGTTGATCTAATGGCTAGTCATGAGATGCTATCACTTATGGATAGATTTTATGAATATAATCAAATCCTAGTCACTCCTGAGGATCAACACAAGACCACATTTATTACCCCATAGGGGAATTTCTATTATTGAGTCATGCCTTTTGGCTTGAAAAATGATGGTGTAACTTACCCATATGCCATGACCTATATTTTCCATGGTCTCCTACACAAAATTATGGAGGATTACATGGATGACTTACTCAACAAATCTAAACTTCATTAAGAACACTTAAAAATTATCAAAACCATATTCACTCATCTCCTCCAATATAATGTTCGACTAAATCCAAAGAAATGTGTCTTTGGTGTTCTTTTTGGTAAACTCTTAGGTTTTTTCATTTCTCTCCATGGTATCAAGGTCAATCTTACTAAGGTTAGATAAATATTAGAAATTCCTTCACTTAATAATATCAAATGAATCCATAGCCTACAAGTCAAAATTTAATCAATTTGATGCTTCATTTCCTAGTTTTCAGATCACTACCAGCCCTTTCACCATCTCCTTAAAAAATATGTCTCCTTCCAATGGAATATAGATTACTAGGAAGCCTTTGATGTACTTAAACAATACCTCCTTTCCCCATCAGTTCTTATTCCACCTAAGGAAAATTAGCCTTTTTACATATACATCTCTTCAATAGACCATTCTCTAGGTGTTATGATTGTACATTAAGATGACCAACATCGAGAGTATAAACTGCACACTTATTGATTATGAGACTTGATATACCCATACTAAAAAAATTTACCTTACATTGGTATTTTTTGCCTCTAAGCTTCACTATTATCTCCTAAATCACAAAACCTATATGGTCACCCATACTAATCCTCTCAAATAAATGCATTATAAACCATATCACAACCAATGTGTAGCTCAGTGGCTCATGCTTCTTGCTAAATTTGACTTAGAGTTCATTTAGTACAAATATATTAAAGGGCAAACAATCACTGATAAGTTAGCTGCTACCCCTTTACCTTATAATAAACCTTCAAACTTTGAATTCCCTGATGAATTTATTGTAACACTCTCCACTAATGACATCTCCTATCAAATGATGATGTTTTTTGATAGATCTAAATACCAACATGGTGGGGGTCTGAGGGTCATTCTTATTCCTCTAGATGGTGAACCTATGCCTTTGCCATTTAAAATAGATTTTAAATTCACTAACAATATGGTTGAATATGAGGATTTGATTCTAGGACTTCAAATAGATATCTTCTTGGGTATCAAATTCATAACCATTTTTGGTGATTCTTAGCTAGTGGTTAACCAAGTTAATGGTTCCTACCTATGCAAAAATGAAAATTCTATAGTGGTATAAACATCATGTAGATACGTTCTGAGGATCATTTGACTCTTATCTCTTGTAAAATATTATTTGATCTATAAATAAGTTTGCTAACATGATGGATTCACTTGCTTCACACATACCCTCTTCATCCTCCTCTTTGAGAATCTATGTCACCATGCATCGCTTAACATTGCCCTTTTATTTCCTAGCTAACATCCTCTTTGTCAAAAATGTAACAACCAATGCACAAGAATTATGGTATAAATAACTCATAGATTATCTTTCCTTCTCTATTATACCTCTTAAATCTTTCTAATAATGGGAAATGGGCCTTCATAAAACATGTTGCTCATTACACTATACTAGGGGGACTTCTCTACAAGCAAAGTTTTGATGGTCTTCTCCTTCAATGCCTAGCTAGTATTGAGACTCCCTTTGCTATTAAGGAAGTCCATGATGAGACTTGTGGTGAGCATTTAAATGGTCACATAGTTGCTAAACATATTATTTGACTTGGTTATTATTGGCCCACACTTCATCAAGATTGTGTAGATTATGTCCAGCATTATGTTAAGTCTCAACAACATTATAACCTCCTTCACATTCTTAGTCATACATTGTAAGTTTCCAAATACTTTTGGCCCTTCTCCTAATGGAGCTTATATCTAATCAGAGAGATTAACCCTCATTCATCCCTCCATCATCATTCTATCATTACTACCACTGAATACTTCACCAAGTGAGTTGAGGCCATCCCTCTCATCTCCACTAAAGCTGACAAAATTGTTGACTTCATTAACCAACACATCATCTATCATTTTGGTGTACCTCATAAGATTATAATAGATAATGGAAAGTCTTTCAAAAATAAGATTGTTCAAGATCTTTGTGATGCATTTGGAATCAAATTAAGCTTCTCATCACCATATTATCCCCAAGATAATGGATAGGTAGAACCTTCTAACAAAAAATTGATCAAAATTCTCATGAAGGTAGTCAAAGATATAGGCAAATATTGGCACACACACATTCCTTTTTCTTTATGGGCTTACCGTAATAGAATTCAAGCCCCTACAGGTGTTACACCTTTTTCACTGGTTTATGGGATGGAGGCTATTTTACCTCTTGAGGTCTAGATTCCTTCTCTTTACATTTCTCTACATGATATACTAATGATGAATTTTTCCAAGAACATTTGGCCCAACTTGAATTTCTTGATGAGTGTTGCCTCATAGCCCTCAACCATCTCAAAATCTATAAAGAGTGTATCAAACACACTTATAAAAAAAACCTCAAAGAGCAATATTTCAATATATGAGATCTCATCTTAAAATAAAATCAACATGTGATGAACATGTAGAAAATAAAATGAGGTAAGTTTGCTCCTAATTGGATTGGACCTTATATCATAACTCACAACTATGGTTCATGAACTTGTCACTTATCTTCTCTTGAAGGAAGGCTAGAACCTGAGCCTTTAAATGCCTTACATTTATGACCATTCTTTTGTTAGACTAGCGTCTCTTTACTGAATGTTTAACTTGAGCTCATCCCTTGAGCATCCTTATTACATTCATTTCCCTTCCTCCTTATTCCTATACACTTAGATAAATTACACAGTAGTATGGTTTTATCCTCATAGTGGAAAAATACTAAGCCTCTATAGTCTTGTCCATGATTAAAAGTAAAAAAAAAAAAAAAAAAACTAACGGGATATTTGAAAAAGTTATAAAATCTCAGGTCATGCTTTTCAACATAGACTGATCCCTTGAAGGACAACTAGGTAACTTACCTTTGATATTATCAATAGACTACTCCCTTGAAGGATGGCTATTTAATATTCAACACAAATGCTTAGACCACTCCCTTGAAGGATGGCTAAGCCAATATTTGTTCTCAAAGGGAAAAACAAATGTAAAGGGATCCTCACCTCTTTGCATGCCTTACCCTATATAAAATCCCATTTTAGGCTTCCCACATTAATCAACTTACACAAAAAAAGCTTTAAGTCATGGACTCACCTATATTAGCTCTTGGGTCACCATAAAAGGGACATATCATTTCTACTTGGTAGGTTATGCTATCTAAACATTTTTCCTCATTCTACCCTTTTTCCCCTCATACTCTTTCAAGGGACTATGAAGCTCACTTAACATAAGGTAAACACGACACTTCTCTAACAAACACAATGGTTAAAAGATATAAGGCATGAAAGAGGCTCATTTTCCTGAGCCTATTTATGTTCTAAATTATGGTCTTTTCCAATGCATGAGCATTCTACCTCTTTATTTTCCCATCCACATCACATGTCGATATCTCTATTTGAGATGAAGAAACAATGTCATACCAACACTAACATAACCAATCTATTTATTTTATGCATACACCATCACAAATATGGAAAAATGCTAAAATAAATTAACCAAACCACTCTATTAATTTTAAGCATAAACCATCACAAATATAGAAAAATGTTTAGATGAAATTAACCAATCAACTATGCATATACCATCATATAAATGGGAAGGGTTAGTCTAAACTCAAATAACATGATCAACATTAACATCCAAATTAACATAGCATAAAATAAACATCATCCATATCATCATCATAATCATAAGCAACACATATCAAATAAACACATGGAAATAAATGAACATTGCATATATATGTTCATCATCTACATCAACATAACATCATAAATCTCTCTCAAAATATACATCTCGCATCTTCAGCTCATAAGATGATATACATGTAGCATATATAAACAAAAACTAGTAAACTCTGATACTCAGGGTCCTTAAGGATCTTTATGTGGTTATCAGGAGGTAGTGTCATCACCACTCTCTATCTATCTACATCAATGTGAGCTCAAAGCCATAACACATGAGATTGATCTCTCCTGCTCTCTAAACTCCAAATATCTTAGTATCTGAGGGAACTATCTAATCACCCTCTCATAATAAGTAATCTCATCTAGGGAAATTGAATACCTCAACATAGATATATTCTATAGAAGACCCATAACACCTGATGATGACTTAGCCTGTACTAGTCCCTATGGTGGTGGAAGAGGAGTATCCTGGCCTACTACTCTCAGACTATCTCTCTCTATTGTCACTATAGTCACCTAACCCTATAAAATAATCACCTAGACCTATAGTGATATAAAATAACCCTGTAGAGCCCTAATATAACCCTAAAATGTCACCACCTACCCATATATGGCTAACACTTATGCCTGGGCTATTTCTTAAGTCTACACTACTACATCTCAGGCATGTACTATCATATCTTGAGCTTGTAGCACTACATCTCTCTATCTGACTAACCCATATAAATATGGTGGTAGCCTCCTAACCTCCACCATTAAATGTAACCCTAACCACTAAGCTATATAGGTCATTATACACCCTAGGTCCCCAACATCTAGCCCTAATAGTGGCTCCTCAAAATCTAGCCCATCAGTCTCTTGGGGTAATGGTAAGCGTGCCTCTATGTCATCCCTCCTATATCAAGGGAAAGTAGGTAGAATATCTTGTAATAGCCCAAATTTCCTCCTAACCCATACTATGGGTACTATCTCTAACTCACCAAACCATCTCCCCTTGAGCCATAGTGAGCTCTATAACCCAACAAGCTACTATTCCTACCCTCTAAAAATTAGGTATGTCAGATATGGTCTCTACATGATATCTACAGGGATCAAGCCCTCAATAATGTGCCTATAGTATGTAATGTCTCAAATGATGCCATCCACTCAGGTCTGTGCCATCCCATCTCTCAATCATCTAAATTCAACCTTAAAGCTAGCTAGGATAGTGGTAGGTAACCCCAATGGTCATGTCACCATAATGTGCTCATACACCCAATAATGTAGTAGATGACCAAAACATAAGCTATATCATTGATATAGCCTCAAACCCCAAAACTCTCTATATAACTATGCCAAAAATAATAGACCTTAGGCAAAAATGATATGCTACTTAATCATCTACGTAAGCACACCTATCAAAGCAATTAGAAATCTCCCTCCATCTGCATCTAGTAATGTATACACCATGATCCTGATCATCATCAGGATGCTCAAATGATGTTTCTCCTCATCAGCCATGTAGAGTGGTAAGTCACCTCACTAACATGCTCCCAATATAAAGTAACCATGTGTATATCATGATCCTCTCTTGAGCATGCAAAAATTTCCTCACCCTAGTGTGGTAGCTATAAAATCCTATACACATCCTGCTATGTCATTGTCAACTCCCTAGTTAGTAGATGGAATTTGTTGGTGGTATGACCCCACCTCTTAATCAAAGCTATCATTAATGACACATCTCATGTGACATGATAGTACCATCACACTCCTCCTAAACCCATGGCTGCCATATGCTCCCACTCATATAGAGTAACATCTCTCCTCATACATGTCAATAACCTTGGTAGATGATATCACAATGTAAGCTCTATCTTCACCTATATCCATACACAAACAACTCAATTCATATCCATTTTAATCTACTCTATCACCATATTTTTTCCTTCTCATTGGGAGAAATACATTGGTCTGAGGCCCTGAACTGGGTTATGTAGGTATCACTCAGTCGATAAGGGGTCTTCTAAGGTTAGCTCAACCATATACCCACCTTACTAACCACCATAGGCTTCATTTCCTCTCTCTCTCTCTAACCTAGGCTTCACTACCTCTCTCTCTCTACCTTAGGCCTACCTACCTATTCCAATGCTAGGCCTCACTACATATATTCTTGACTCTTGACACTATGACCTATATTTTAAGCCCTAAACCTCTCCAACTATCTCAACTTACCTTTTCCCCTAAAATGCATCCTTTTAGATCTTTTTCCTAGGTTCTAGGAGAATGACATTAGCATGAGGCCCTAAACTAGGCTATGTAGGTAGCACTTAGATGATAAGGGGTCTTTTGAGGCTAGCTCAACCATTTGGCTAGTTGACTACTTCCACTAGAGATCCAAAACTCACCTTTTATCTTGTTTTACCAATTTTTACAGTCATTAAAATTGGCATTAATGTTGATGTTGATACTTTACTGATCTACATAATGACCAATGTTGATAAGAAACTATCCACCTCGATGTTGTGTTGGTTGATGTTGGCGGACCTCACTGATGTTGATGCTTGGTTCAGCCCTAAGGCCGAACAACCTAAACCCAACCTTTCCCATTTACCCTAAAAACCTACCTACAAATATCCCTAACTTATCCTATGCCTACCCTACCCTATTTTTTACCCCTTACTCCTATTTTCTATAACCCCACCTCTCATTTACCTTAAAAAATGCAAAAACCAAATCAAACTAGTGTAGGCTCTTACCTTATCTTTCTATCTCTTCCTAGATAGCACTACTAGCTCCTATGGTTGTATACCTCCTATTGGGTCCCCTCCTTGTGCTGCCATCTCAAATCACTCTCAAATCTCTAGTTCTTCTCTCCAATCACAAATTTGTAAATGAGTTTGTTCAGGTGCTAAACCCCCTTTTGTTAGGTTTGGCCGACTGTCAATGTTGACATTCTTGACCTAATCTACTGATGTTTATGCTTAAGCCTATCAACATCAGTAATATTACCCTAGTTTTATTGATATCAACACTTTATATTACCGATATCAACACATCTAACCAATGTTAGCACCATTCCAATAATATTTTCCAACATAAAACCCCCAACTTTGCACAACCTTACCCATACATTGGGGCAATTAGAGATCACATATATCTCCCCTAACCATGACAAAATGACATTGAAGATCACTTAAATCTTCACCCTTGATGACTTTCCTTGGAGATCACAAATATTTCCTCACTCATTAACCCTTTTACACCAAGAGCACATTTCTTATCTAGACTACTTAGGTTTTTCCACTATAGTTGGTTATTATGCACATATGTGTATTTTCAGTGTTATGGATGACAACCAAGCCCATCTTATCACCTTCAACCCTTTTATGTTTCCTAGGGGCACTTCCTACCTTGAATACCCAAGACACATTAACCATTAGAGCTACAAATTTGATTTCCCCTGTCAGTTATGACTTACAAGCTATGCTTTGGTTACTTCTATCTAATTCCTCCTTAACCTTACATGTTCTTGACTTTGTCAATTATATATGAATTCTCCACTAGTCACCCAATTACCTTTTTATCAAATCCATACCCAATTCTAGTTTCTCCTCTGTTGATTCTTATTTTGAGGGGGGATACCTCATCCAATACTTAGAGCATCTAGCTCCTATTTTTTGTCTTGAAACATGTTAGTAAAAATTACAAGACAAAAAGGGGAAAATGTAGACACCAAAACTATGTCACACACATGTGCATAACTCCCTATGTCAAAACCCCCTAAACTCATTTTAATAATAACAATTAATCTCCTTAACCCATAATTTTACCCTTCACACATTTAATTAATTTAAAATACTTAAGTTAATTAAATAATCCTATTGCCACCATACTTTTCCACCTCACCCTATGACTAATTCTCCCCTTATGAGTCACATCAAGACTTGGTCCCCTCATCCTAACTACCCAAGACTTATTCCCACTTCTAAACTAAATTCCTAAATAACTACTTCATAACCTCTTATTTTTAGTATTTTATAATGGGTGTCACACTTGGCATGCATGACAATAGAAAATAGGCCAAAAATAGAAAGGTTTACCTATTCTAGGGCCACTAACATTGGTCAAGCCATGGTCGATGTCGGTGGGATCACCTATGTCTGCAATATAAGCCAAACTCCAACTTGTAGTTTAGGTCAGTAAAAATTAAGAAAATAAATTCTTACTCTCATTTAGGCTCTTAACATTTGATTTTTTGACATCCAGGATTACAATCACCCTACTTAAGTCAATCACAATAAACAACTAAGATCTTGTGGACCAATAATACCCACTTGTTCTCTCTATTTAGGCATTCAAGTTTAAACTCCTTGATAGGAACCATCAACCTAGTAATCATCATTTAGTGACCACCACAGCTAAGTACATCATTGATACTATAAGTCATTTAAATATTTATTCTACTATTTCTTTATATCCACTTTACATAGCTTTACACACTTCTGATTGTACCCCCATAAGGAAGTTACAAAGCTTCCTTGCTTGGTTCCCATTTAACTGACATACCAAACTTTTGACCAGACTTATCCAAGCCATAATCTCCCTCTCATAATTCTCCCAACCTCCCTGGCCTGATCCAATCCATTTCCTAGACCTGGGAAAACCTTTTGCAAGCTCCTAGACAATTATTGCCCCTACTAACCTTGGTAGCCTAATTGACATCAGTCACCTAACTACTTACCTCAATAGTATAACTAATATCAGTCACTCCATTATCGATGTCAGTGACTGTGGATTCCCTAGCCTCTTCAAAATATACTCAGACAATTTATAGAACATAAAAAAAGTACCTTACATATACCCTATCACTCTCTACTACATACAGGTTGTTAATAATATTAATCTTATCTCTCTTTCACTCTTTCTTTACCTCTCTTTTAGTTATTTATTACTCTTTTGCCTCTCAAAATTGGACTGTCATCTCTAGGTAAGTTTCACACTTCCTAGAACAAGTGCATAGCTTGGTAGCCCACTCATTTATCTACTAATAAACATCTTGTGGTAGTTTTTTCTTACTTGTAGGTAGTCCTCCCTAACCAAAGAGGAGTGCTCACAATGTCTGGATATGATACGTAAACCAAATCCAGGTTCATTCTAATCGCTTATCCCCATCTTTCTTTCTATTTTCCTTTAGACTTAAAATAGACAAAATTTAGTGAAACAAGATTCAACATAATTTTGGTTGTGACAATGCCAAAGACCTCTGAAGATGCTCTTGATAGGACCACTAGATTTTCTTGTTACATGATCTTGAGAGTAGCTACCATCTGATTATGCTATAGATTAGAAGCTATTTTGATTTGATCTTGAACAATATCTTCAATAAATAGTGAATAACTTTTGTGCTTAGCTATTGGTGCCTTGATGAGGTTTTCACCAATGAATTTGTTCTGATCATCCCATAGTGCCTCTAATAAGGTTTCACAAAGAGATGTTAACATTTGACTTTGATTGTCTTCTAGTACCTTTGAAAAGGTTTCACTAAAAGATGATAAGTTTGATTTTTTATTATCCCTTAGTGCCTCCAAAAAAGTTTCACTATGAGATTATTCTTCTTATAAATAAATGTAGTCTTGGTCCTCTTGATATTATACAAATGGTATGTCACCATGGATGCATTTCAATAAAGTGTGATTCTTTCAGTCCCAATCAACACTTGTAGGAGGTGGAATGCCAATATACTGGCTATGTTAGATGGGAATAATGAGATGATGAGAGGCATCATAATTCTCATAGAAGATACTAGGAGAACTTGTATATATGTTGAAGTAATCATCTTCAAAAACCATATAAGGATCACAAATATATTCAAAATGATCCACAAGGTAATTATAACCAATGTTATAACAACCATGACTATAGTCTATTTTTGAATCTAATTCTAAAGCAAGGGACTTTGAATCTGATTGTGCAACTGATAGTGATTCTATTTCTGATGCTAAATCCAATGTTAGTTCAAAAATAGAACTTGACTCTAATTCTAATTATTCATCTAATGTGGTTGTGTCTTTAATGTTTTATTGAATGCTAAATATTTGACAAGTAATAGCCTATGATGGCATAATGGGCTCAATAAAAAGTAATTCATCTTAGAAGGGTTCAACATAGATTGTCTTGTCTAAGTGAAGCCCCTTAAAGAGAGGGAACCACTCAAAGGACATATTGACAAAATCATGTCTATCAAAGTGAGACTTGTAGACATGTAAATCTAGCCACCAATAACCTCCAACTAGGCTTTTGACCATTTTTTACCTAAAGCACACAATTTGGCCTAAAAATACTAAAACATATTAAAATATGTGAAACTAACATATTGAAGTGTCAGTTTTGGCTAGATTACCATTAAATGGGGTAGTGTAATTTATGGGCTAGCTAACTTTGATCAGTTCATTTTGAGTCAAAATGCCAATTTTGCATTTGGGTGCTCTGGATTGATCTTTTATATCAAATTTCTTGCACAAGACATGTGCCTTTGTTATTTTCTATTGGTAACATCCTAAATGGGAATAAGGATCCAACACATCTAACATCACCTTCTAATTTTAATCTAATCAAATTTTGGACCAATAACAAGGCATTCTAATTAATTTGAGTATTGTGCACAAATTTTTTAATCATGATTAAGAGCTAATTAATCCAAATCAAGGCAAAATTAATAATTCCATGGAAACTTGTTGAATAATTTGTTTTGGAAATGAGTATTGAATATCTACATCATCATGTGACCTCATTTTTTGGGAAGACATCCCTAGGCTATAAATGCCACAAATATCAAGATTCATGCCTCCCATGACTCATCAAAGCCCTCCATGCCTCTTACTTGTTCCTCTATCCCAAATATTGATGAGCCTATTTATCAATTTTAATTGCATAATTTGATTAATCCTTAGCCCCACATCTTAATTCTGATATGGATGGTTTAGGTTGATTCTATACATTTGCAAAAAAAATTAAATAGGAGTCCTTACCACATGAATTTTAATGCAGGATTGGTTCCAAAAGCTTTATGAAATTAGTGTTACAATGTTAAATTGATTCCAAGCCAAGCCAAGCCACAAGCCAATGGTGCCAAGGAGAGATGGAGGTATCCAATCTTCCATTTACAAGGACTTCATGAGCACAAAGCTGAGCAAGACACTACTACAAAGGCATTTGGAGCATCCATGGAAGGTGAAGGAATTCTTGTTATTTTCCTTACTTTTTAGTTGTGTTTGTCATTTTTTTTATTACTAAGCTCACCCTAGTATAGGTATGAATATCTTAGCTTAGTGTGTTTTTGATTTTGTTTCATTCACTAACACCATACTAATCTCCTCTTCTTAGTCAAATTCATAGTTCACATAATGGCGTGTTCAGTGGGACCAAACACATCCCACATATAAAGAAGATCATTCTAAAACTTTAAAATATTCATTAATATCATTAAAACTCTTACAATTTGATTTTCTAACTTTATTTTTCCATTTATATTTGTCATGGGTTTATAGAGTAATTGGCGTTGATTAGTAAAACCATCATTAATTGGCATAGCTATCGTTAGTTAGATAACCATAATTAGTTAGTAAGTGTAACCATCATCAGTTAGTAAGTATAACCATCATCAGTTATAGAACCAACATCGATCACTATGTTTTTCTTAAAAATAAAAACTTGAGAGCTCTTTTTTTAAAGTTTATTATTTCAAACCCAAAATAGCTTCAAGGATAAAGGACATGCTAACATTTTTTGTTGCAGGACCAAGCTTGACATTTTCTAAAAACATGTTTAGATCACATTTTGCATGCTTAAAAATGAATTAGGAAAATTATTTTGGTGCTTAAAGTAACATTTAAGGGGCCATTGTCTCACAGCTTGTATTTACTATCTCTCTATCTCTTTCACTGCTTAGACTTTGTTCTGCCCTTAAATGTTTTAAGCTATGAGTATTTGCATACAAACTATTCTATCATTTTAACCGTATACAAAACTATTTCCCACTTGAATGAATACATATAAGTATGTATAAATATATATATGAAATAAGCAAAATGTTTACTATTATTTTTTATATTTTTTATATTTGTATTTTTTTAATTTTTAATTATAATTGGTTAAAGTTTTATCAATCTATTTAAAGTTTAGAAACTGATTTTTTATTTAAAAATTTTATAATTTTTTTATGTGATTTATTTGTAATTGTTTATTTTATTTTCAATAATTCATATGTTGAATTGATTAATGTGTTGCATATTGAATCACATCGAGTTTAGATTTCTTTTTCACACTACAATATTGGTAAAGTTACAACTAAGACCAAGGGGTCAAATGAACACCACCTCATTTTACATTTGGGCTTAAAAATGAACTCACCTTTCCATGTTTTTTGTATTTATTGTTAGGACCTAGGAAGCACAATTGATTACCATATACAAGCAACTAAACGTGGAATTAAACCAAAAGCAATAAGTAACTAGAAACTAGAAACAACACAAAATTTGAGAGACAATACACAATCTTGTATTAAATACTCTTCAAAAGGAAATACAATAAAAAAGTGCCACAGTCTTCTTCCCACACCTCAAAGGCTTCCCACACACTTAGGGTGTACAGATATTCTCCCTCAAGAGCTCACTCTCTCTCAATTACGGTCACAACAAACAACTCAAACATAGAGCTATTATTCACCTCCAACCAGTCAGTAACAATACTACCAGTACCAAGTACTCAAAAGTACTCCAAGTAGATCTCCTTAATCTTGTAACAACCTGCAAATCAACCTGATCTTACAATTGGAAGAATCTCTTTCTTGCCTTAATTACAATACAGCCCATGAGTCTCTTAAATAGACCTTATTCAAATAATAATAATACACCTAATTAAAATAATTAGACTTACAATAATTAGACACGCAGCCCAAGACTAAAATTAGCCTTTAACATGCAAACAATCAGTTCGTTAACAAACTATTCATGAAATTGACAGTTCCAGAACCACACAGGCAACCGACGTATGTTGTTATAAGTTTGGAGGTGACCAACATCAGCTGATACTGACTGATGTCGATAGCTCTGCACACTAGATATGATTGACATCAATTGGCTTGACCAACCTTGGTTGCACTGTAACTCAACTACCTCCTCCATGCTTGCATATAGTGAAGCTTTTAGCTCCACAACCTAACAATCTCCCACTTGGAAATAAATAGCTGCATCTATACCTGTACCTGTACACTTACTCATTTGTTTCTTGGCTTGTATTCCTCTTCAAGTTCAATCTTGAAGACCAACCACCACACATCCTATGTGGTAACACCTATCATCCAAGTCCCCTGCCATATTCGATTCTACATACCCATTTAGAGAAGTGCTTGACCCTGCATCGCATGTATAGCTACTACTAGTCCCTCTCAGATACCTGAGAATCCACTAAACTGCTTTCTAGTGCTTCTTTCTCGGATTGACCACAAACACACTGACAACTCCCACTTCTTGGGAAAACTCAGGTCTAGTACCCATGTACTTAACCTCATCATGTGATTGGGGACACTGCTCTATGAACTGTCCATCCATAGGTGTGCTACCCAGTTCTGCATCCTACACTACCTTCACACAATCATCCTGTGACAACATCAACTTGTGATTTTCTCTATCTTTAGGAATACTCATGCCAAAGAATCTTGCTGCTCCCAGATTCTTCATGACATACTTCTGAACTAACTTTACCTTTAGCTTAGAAACTCCCTGCATGTGTGACCCTACGACAAGCATACACACTACATACAGTAATAGGATAATATAGCTAATATTATCCAACCTGATAAAGAAAACATAATGGTTACCATGACATTGACTAAATCCCTACTTTGTCATCCACCTATCAAACCTCCATTATCCTACAGCCTGCTCAAGACCATATACCCTGGCCTTCCATCTCACGTGTCCATTCTCTCTCTTCTTTGACTTGGGAATCCATTCATCTTTTAGTGCTTTCTCTCCAGTTGATAACTCTACCAAATCTCCCATTTGGTTCTCATCTAAGGAATCAACTTCCTCCTTCATGCCATGCTCCCATTGTTTCTTAGATCTTACCTGCTCTGCTTCTTTAAAACTTCCTGGTTCTTGACTATCAATGAACAACAAGTAGTCTAAAGAAGGGGAATAATGAATTTGAGGCTTACTTACCCTTTTAGTCCTCCCCATGGGCATTTGAGACTCCTTGATAGCTTTCTATCCACCCATAATCTATTTTAACAGTGAACGATGTCAGTCACTTCTTAGTCTGCATCCGACCGATGTCAGTTCCATGCGACTGACCTAACTACCAACATCAATTCCCTGACCAATGCTAGTGTCCTTATTGCCGATGTCAGTTCCTATTTGACCAATGTTAGTCTTCACCTACTCGACACCACCGACTCCTCTGGTCTGCACATGACCAATGTCAGTACTTGTCTATTTGACATCGATTCTACCTGACCAACATTGATACCTGTGTATACCTATGAGTGATGAATTTTTACCCATGAGCTTACTTTGAATCATTCCCTTATTCAAACTACCCTGCACAGATTTATTTAGCCCTTGTGACTGATCTCTATCTGTTATCTCCTCCTTGAACACCAAGGCTTTCCTATTTTTGTCAAAAACATCAAATTTCCTCTTTGTGCAATAAACTTGATCCTTTCTTGTAGCTTCAGTATCAAGAAACCTCACTTTCTTTTGTTGCATACAAAAATCTCGATCTATGCTTTTCAGATTTGAACTCTTACCCTTTGACTCAAGAACATGCATCTCCTTCTTATTCATGTGACCAAGCCTACAAAGCCACATCTTTGAATCTATAGTTGAAGTAGATAAACTAGAAGGAGAATCAGTAATATAAGTAGATAGATAAAGAGTACCTACTTTCTTACCTCTTGCTAAAACAAGTGTACCCTTGGTAACTTTCCAAGAGTCCGCTGTGAGAGTTATTATGCATCCCTCATCACCCAACTTTCCAACAAAAATCAAGTTCTGCTTCAGGACTGGGACATGCATGACCTCCTTCAACACCCATGTGTTGCCTCTCTACAATTTTAGCTGCACTTTCCCTTTGCCAACCATTTGACAAGGCTTACCATCCCCTAAATAAATCTCTCCAAAGTCACCCTGGACATACAAATGGAAAAATTCTCTATTTGGGGTTGCATGGAAAAAGGCACCAAAATCTAAAACCCAAGATTCCACTTTATCCAAGGAACATACCAGAGCATCCTGTGCAACAATACCTACAACGATACCTATAACATTATCTACAATATCTGCTTCTTTAATTCTTTCATGCTGATCTTCAACTAACCAACAATCTTTCTTTCTATGCCCTACCTTTCCACAATTCTAGCAGATAATTCTGCCATACCTGGATTTGGATCTCCTACCTATCTTTGACCTTGATCTCCCTTGCTCAATCTTCTCTCTTTGCCTTCCCCTAATTTCAACACTCAAAGCATTCCCTGATGATTCACCTGTGCTTTTCCTATGAATTTATTCATTCAAGATTACACTAAAAACATCATCCACTTTCAAGATATTAGAAGCAGACACAATATTACTAACTGCCATTACCAAACTATCCCAACTTTTAGGTAATGAGTATAAGATTAAGAGAGCCTTAATTTCATCATCAAAAACAATATTGACTAAAACTAACTGGTTTACCAAACCATGGAAATCACTAATATGACTGTGTATAGATCCACCTTCCAACATTTACAAATTAAATAACTGCTTCATAAGAAATACCTTATTCAAAGTTGAGGGTTTTTCATATAAATTTTCCAAAGATCCCATTAACTCTACCATTGTCTTATCCTGTGATAAGTTGGAAATCACAAATGATGCCAGACTCAACCTTATAGTTCCTAGAGCCTTCTGATCAAGAACATTCCATTCCTCATCTTTCATATCCAGGGGCTTGCTTGCAACCCCACCCAACAATAAGTACAAATCTTTTTGATATAGATAATCCTTTATCTACATCCTCCATAATAGATAATTTGTGCCATTGAATTTCTCCATTCTTAGCTTACTTTCTTCTACCATTGTTATACTCCCACTCAATCAGAAACCCCTGAGAGTGACCTGTAATCAAACACAAACCTGTGCCCTGCAACCTTAGCTCTGATACCAACTGTTAAGACCTAAGAAGCACAATTGATTACCATATACAAATAACTAAACATGGAATTAAACCAGAAGCAATAAGTAACTAGAAACCAGAAACAACACATAATTTAAGAGATAATACACAATCTTGTATTAAATACTCTTCAGAAAGAAATACAATAAAGAAGTGCCACAGTCTTCTTCCCACACCTCAAAGGCTTCCCACACACTTAGGGTGTACAGATATTCTCCCTCAAGAGCTCACTCTCTCTCAATTACGGTCACAACAAACAACTCAAACACAGAGCTATTATTCACCTCCAACCAGTCAGTAACAATACTACCAGTACCAAGTACTCAAAAGTACTCCAAGTAGATCTCCTTAATCTTGTAACAACCTGCAAATCAACCTGATCTTACAATTGGAAGAATCTCTTTCTTGCCTTAATTACAATACAGCCCATGAGTCTCTTAAATAGACCTTATTCAAATAATAATAATACACCTAATTAAAATAATTAGACTTACAATAATTAGACACGCAGCCCAAGACTAAAATTAGCCTTTAACATGCAAACAACTAGTTTGTTAACAAACTATTCATGAAACTGACAGTTCTAAAACCGCACAGGCAATCGACATCGATCGCTATTAGTCTGGAGGTGATTGACGTTAGCTGATATTGACCGATGTTAGTAGCTCTGCACACTAGATATGACTGACATCAGTTGGCCTGACTGATGTCGGTTGCACTGCAACTCAGCTACCTCCTCCATGCTTACATATAGTGAAGCTTTTAGCTCCACAACCTAACATTTATTTAGTTTTTTAAGTTAGGTTTTATTTGGAAAAAAGAGGGATGTCACATGTATGCTCTTCCATTTGTCTACTTTAAAGAACCCTTGGAATCAAAAGTTCCATTCCTATTTCAAAAATCCTAGTCTAAGGCTTAGAAAGAATGTCATCTAAAGTACTCCCCAAAAATGTGCCACATTTTGGGTGACCTTGAAAATGACCCTAAAGTATTTCTATTATGTCTTTTATTTCATTACATCTTATATTATGAGGGGGATTTCATTACCTCCCATGAGTTATTTAGTGAATATTTGACCTAGGGTTTCATCTCTTAGCATTGACTTCACTTACTCCTTTTGAGTTTCACACATGACTTATCTACATTTGAACATCACACTACACTGAGCAAACAACAAGATTTAGTGGTTGTAAAAAAGACTAAACTTTTTTACAATTAGCCAATGCTACGGTCACCTAATTTATGTGCCTTTATTTTACATTGTTTAACATGAAAGTCATTATGCAATTGATTCCCCTAGAAATATTCAAAAGCTTGCTAGTTTAGTCAACCCCACATTGGCATACCCTTGCTATGATTTGGATGATTATACTTAGTGTATTTTGGTCATTTTTTCTTGGTATATTTTGAGACTAAAACTTGTTTGTTTGTTCATAAAGCCATTGCAAAATCAATTTGTCTATACATCAATCTTTTGTCTAAAAAGGTGTTATGTTGGCCATTTTACACCACACTTATGCCTTGAAATTTTTGCTAAACTTGTTTGTGTGTGTGTCATTTGAGTTGAGGAGGGTAGTGTTATGCTGCCCAAATCATGTCAAAACCATTTTGACTTTTAGTCTTTTGAATCATAACATAGATCACATCATTTGAGCATGCTTACACCATTAGGTTGCTCAATTTGTTTCAAGACTTGTTTCACCTTATGCCAAAAACCATTTGTTTCAAACCATGTCATGTATACCATTTAGACCTTTATCTTGTGTCATCATGCTATCAAATCTTATCTAGCTTGTTTGGTCAAATCCTAATTTTCAATGTTGAGTTTTTAATTATCCTTATCAAGTTTGGATTCAAATATTGATTGATTTCTATTTAAGCCTTAATTCATAAGGCTGATACACATATATTTCTCTTTTGGGTTGCATAAATTTAGTTAATCAATTACCCAAATTTGAAAACTATTGATGGTTTGTTTGTTCATTACCTATCCTTATAATTGTTGGTGCCTTTATTTAGGAAAACACAATCTTTCTTAAAAGAGCCTTTTATCTTGTGCCTTATGCCAACTGATCATGTTTATGTTTGATTCTGTGTGCTGAGTATATGTCAAAGTTGTTTCCAAACTTTTTATATTAAATCAAATCATATCAATGTTTATTTCAAGTCTAGATTTTGATGTTGTTTGACCAAAAGTCCTATCATATGCCTATTTGTTTGAGCCTGGTTTTTGACTCCATGTTTGGACAAAAGTCCTAGTCACTCAACTTTTCCCTTTCTTAGTTTAGACCTTGTTTGGAACACTTTGACCTAGACCTTTGACATGATAATTTTTATTCAAACACTTAACCTTTTATGTCTATGACATTTGACATTAGACATTAGACATTTGATGTTAGGCTATTTTATGTCAAGTCTTAGCATAAATTATTTTGGAGATACAGCTCTAATTTTAGACCATATTGGAGATACAACTCCACCCCTTTGACCAAGTTAGACCAAGTTTGAACCATTTGTCCTTTGGACAATTTTTTAAAGTTTGTATAAATCTAAGCCTTTTTTAGATCTTTTGTCATTTACATAGATATGTCTCACTACACTTATGATGGAGTCACATACAATCCAACTTATGATACAATGGCCACACAAAATCCCACTAGGAACCCATATAGAGAAAGATTTTCTAAGGAGTTTTTTTATTCTCCCTACAGTACTCCATATGGGGAACATAGTAAAAATCCATAAAATCCAAATCAAAACCTTGATTGGCATGAAGAAGCTTGTGAGGATAAATTTGAAGACCCAACTATAGATAATGTTTTTTGGCATACAGATCCATACCCTTTCTATAATAATTATTACATGGAACATAGTCAAGAACTAGCTTATGAGCCAACTCACAACTGGGATGATACGGTTTATGAAAAAGACTTGGATGATTTGGCTTATGCAAGTAATCAAGATCCACCACATCTCACCATTTCTATTCTAGGACCATAATGTCACACCATTCCTATACCAAAACCTCATCATCTGGCTTGTGTGAGCAATCAAGCCCCACAATGCCCTATCATTATGATTTTAGGACTTCATCCTTTAGCTCATAAAATTAATCATGCTCCACAATGGCATACCATTATCTAATCATAATTTTTTCCTCATCAAGTACCAATCCCAACCAAACCTCAACTGATCCAATCATTCGAAGACCAAGTTGTGTTCAAAACTAGTATTTTCCAACTCATTAGAAACCAAATTTAAGAGAACCAATCAATCCAAGATATTTTTGTTAAACCAACTACTTGTGATAAGTCAATCTATGATGAATCACCTATTGATCCTATCCTAGTTGTCAAGCAGTCTCACACTAATGAGCTAATCTTTGTTGAGTCACTTCTTAATGATTATAACTATCTTTGGAAAAATCATTACCTCAACCATGTGCCTATTTTTAAAGAGCCTCCTATTGAAAAAATAATTTCTAAGGAGTTATCTCTTGAAATTTTTCCCATCCTAGAGGAGTCTCACTTTGATAAACTAGTTTTTATGGAGCCCATTATGTCATCATAGGTCATTACTTATCTAAAACCAAACATTCAACAAGACATCATTGCAATAGAGTACCCATAAGATGAAGAATTAGAGTTAGAGTCAGGTTTTATTATTGAATCAACATTGGATTTATCATTAGAATCTAAATCAACATTAGTCTCAACATTAGATTCAGAATCCCTTGAGTTAGAATAAGATTCACCAGAACAATATATTTATGGTTATTACCACATTGGTTATACATGCCTTGAAGATCAATTTGAATAAATTTATGATCCTTATATAGTTTATAAGGATGATTACTTTAGCTTTGACACAAGTTATCCTAGTATTGTTTATAAATATTGTATAGCCTCTCTCCATTCCATTACTATTCCACATGCCATTACAATTAACCAAAATAGCCATATCATTGGCATTCCATCTCCCACAAGTGTCAATTGGGATTGACAGAATCACACTTTATTAAACTACATCTATGGTGACATAGTATTTGAAGAAGATCAAGGAGGCCAAGACCACATTCATATAATAGAAAAACACTCTTTTAGTGAAACCTTTTTAGAGGTGCTAGGGGATAATCAAAGTCAAAACTCATCATCTTCTAGTGAAACTTTTTTAGAAGCACTAGAAGACAATCAAAGTCAAAAATCCATATCCCTTAGTAAAACATTCTTGAAGGTGTTATGGGATAATAAAGACAACTTCATTGGTGAAAACTTATTTGAGGCACCAATAGCTAAGAAAAAAATTTCTTCACTGCTTGATGAAGACAAAATCAAAGATCAAATCAAAATAGCTTCCAATCTATAGCCCAATTTGATGGTGTCTACTCTCAAGATCAAACAATAGAAAAATTTGGTGGTCCTATTGAGAGAAAAAGTCTTCAACCCCACAATAACCAAAGTTATGTTGAATTTGGCATCAACAACATTATGTGTGATCGAACATCCTAATCTTCATTTTTTTCTAACCATTATATACTCCATTATCATCGACCATTCTATTTCATAAACAAACCTACCATCCATTATTTATACCTATTTACCATTCATGGTTGTACTTTTCTTTGTAGAGTCTACAAATATACCTTGTCTCAATGTTTGAAGGAATTAGAATCAACAACAAATGAAGATCATAAAAGCATTCTTGAAAACCAAATTTGTTGGCCATTCTTAATAGAGCAACTATTTAGACAAGGTGTGGGCTAGAAATTAACATGATTGAGTATTCTATTTGTATCATTTATTGATTAAGATGTGCATCTCCATCTCAACAAGAAAAATAAAATCATATTCCATTTACCACACCCAAGCCAAACACATGTACCATACCTTTTCATGTACCATACCATTTCATTGCCATATAATTTCCATTATTACATATCCTTTTTCCATTGTTACATATACCAACCAATCACCTTCTCACTTGGGGACAAACCTCTTACCATTTTATCCAATTTATCAAAACCATCATTATCCTTAGCAAGACCATGCCATCCTATCATTCCATTCTTATCTAGACCAAATAATGTTTTTTTGTCATGCTACCCAATCTTATTTTGATCTTGGTTCCTTTGGTTCTTCCTATACTTTTTACGAGGGGATTCCAATTAGGATTCGATAATAAATCCAATCTGTCTTTATAATTATAGTCTATGAAAATAGTGTGATAGTTGATCTGGAAAGATATCTTTCACCCTATATCACATTTTGTTTTTGTGATCTTGATTATAATTGCCTATGGGCAAACCAGTGTTTCACCAATCTTGCTACTAATTATAACCACTTATGGGCAAATTAGTATCATTGACCTATGCCATTATGTCCTAGTTATAACCATCTATGGGTAAACTAGGGGTAACACTTATTTACCGTGCATTATTACATCAACTTACCATCACTAATTTCATTTAATTGTCTATTTACTGGATTTGAGAACTTGTTGAGACTTAGTTTTTCCCTACCTTTTGTGTGGATGGAATTACTATGACTTAAGGTCATTTAAGGACTATGTGGGTCATGATTAATTCATGTTGAGGTCATATCAGTCCCCCTTTCCATATGCTCTCATCATTTTATGAGCAACCTAAGCCAAACACTCTTATCATTTTATGAGAAAGTATCTTGTCATTCTCTAACAAGTTAAGATACCTCAAAATTCTAAAAACATTCAAATATTTCAAAATTCCAAAAATATTTGTCCTATCTAAGCCTAGTTAGTTATCCTCAATCTTCCTTACTAGGGTATGGTCATTATTAAGATGCTTTTTTTGTCTTTTATTTTTAGTCTTTCCATTCATTTGTTTACTTGTTTATTTATTTGTTTATTCACTTGCCTATTTATTTGCTTTCAGCATTGTTGTCTTGACTCAGTCTATATGTGTTCATTGAGTGATTCCTTGAGCACATTATTATTGAGTCTATCCATATTCATAAGTCAATATTATCATTATGTTTTTTATCATTGGTGTATTATTTTTGAGTGTTTATTGGATTAGGAGTCAGTCCTTATGTATATTTTGGGATAGTCTTGATGGTGTTCTATTATGAAACCTACCATCACATGCTACAACAAAAATTAGCTTTAGGAAGGTCTAAAATCAATGGAGTCATAGAAGTTTCTCCTTGGCACTTTGGTAAATCCTTCCATCCCACCATTGATCAAATTGACTCATTAATCATTCTATTTGTGTCATTACTAATCAAGACAATCATCTCCTCATTAGTAGGTACAACTAAATCATTCAAACTAATCAATATTATTCTATTCATCTATTTCATCACTTTGTACCCACTCATCTTTAATCTATATTCTAGGTTATATCCTTGAGTTATGTTTGCTAATCAACCCTAATTGGGACACAATCATCTTTAGCCAATCTAGGTCCTCTTAATAATTACAACTACCTATGGGCAAATCATTATTTTGAATTTTATTCCTAATTATAAACACCTTTGGGCAAATTAGTAATCTTTTTAATTCAATGCATGCAAGCATTTTCTCATTTATATTAATCTCAACCATGGGTTAATTCCACCTTTCTTCTTGATTCTTTTTGAGGGACCATCCATCAAAAAATGTGATGACCACTTCCTCAAGGGGGCATCATCATAAGCTTCCCAAAACCATTTGGAGCTTTGTTCTTTAATCATACTCTTATTTTTGTCATACAGAACATTTATCCTTCTTTTAGAAGACATTTCTTTGCCAATGGTTTGCAACATCTTCCCAAATAGGGGCAAACTATAGACACCTAAATCTAGCCATCGATAACCTCTAACGAGGATTTCAACCAATTTCCACCTAAAGCACATAATTTGGCCTAAAAATACTAAAACACCTTAAAAGATGTAAAATGGACATATTCAAGTGCCAATTTTAGCTAGATTATTAAATGGGGCAATGTAATTTATGGGATAGCTAACTTTAATCAGTTCATTTTGAGTCAAAATGATAATTTTTCACCTAGGTGCTTTAGATTTCTCTTTTCTATCAAATTTCTTACAAAAGACATGTGCCTTTGCTATTTGATATTGGTAACATCCTAAATGGGAATATTGATCCAACACATTTGACATTACCTTCTAATTCCAATCTAATCAAATTTTAGACTAATAACAAGGCATTCTAATCAATTTGAGTAATTTGTGCATAAGTTTCTTAATCATGCTTAAGAGCTAATAAATCCAAATCAAGGCAAAATTAATAATTCCATGGAAACTTGTTAAATAATCTGTTTTGGAAATAAATATTGAATATCTACATCATCAGGTAACCTTATTTCTTGGGAAGACATCCCTAGGCCATAAATGCCACAAATATCAAGATTCATGCCTCCCATGTGTCATCAAAGTCCTACATGCCTCTTAATTACTCCTTTATCCCAAATATTGATGAGTCTATTTATCAATTTTAATTATATAATTGGATTAATTTGTATCTAGACATCTCAATCCAGATATAGATGGTTCAGATTGATTCTAGATATTTACAAAAATCTATAAATAAGAGGCCTTACCACATGAATTTTAACATATGATTATGCAAAGTTATAATTTAAGTTTGGTTCTAAAATCTTCATGCAAATAGTGTTACCATGCCAAATTGATTCCAAGCTAAGCCAAGTCACAAGCCAAAGGTGCCAAGGAGAGATGGAGGTAGCCAAGCTTCCATTGCCAAGGACTTCATGAGAATAAAGCGGAGTAAGATACTATTACAAAGGCATTTTGAACATCCAAGGAAGGTGAAGGAATTCTTGTTGTTTTCTTTAATTTTTAATTGTGTTTATCATTTGTTTTTGTTACTAATCTCACTATAGTAACTAGGCATGAAGATGTTAGCTTAGTGTGTTTTTGATTTGGTTTCATTCACTAACACCATACTAATCTCCTCTTCTTAGTCAAATTCTTAATTCACAAGATCCCTTAATGAGTGGAAAAGATCAAGAGACAACTCTGCAGAGACTAGCTTGTCAAGGAGATGAGGCTCTTTAAAAATAGTTAAAATATGAATCAATAATTTATCATAGGTTGACTCATCATAAACGAGTGTTTCAATAATAACATCATGGTTTTAGTTCATAATTAGTTGTAAACTATCAACTTTGAACACATTTTGATCCTCATAAGATGGATATTGAAGAGGTAATAGTTCTTATTTTAGCTTGAAGATCAACACAAAATTTCTAAAGTAGGGAACATTTGGTTTATTGGGAACATTTAGTTTAGTAGGAACAATAATAGACTCTTTAAAAATTATAATATTGAAGAAGGTATCAAACATAACTGGTTCATCAAAAAATGGTGATGGGTCAAGACTGGTAACAACTAAACACTTATTAGTTTGGTTTCTTGTGCAAACCAAAGGAAAAGGTCCTAAAATAATAATGACTAGATGATTATTAGTTTGGTTGCTTGTGCAAACCAAAGGAGGAGGTCATAAAATGGTGATGACTAGATGATTCTTAGTTTGGTTGCTTGTGCAAACCAAGGAGGAGGTCCTAGAATGGTAACGATTGGATGCTTCTTAGTTTGGTTTCTCATGCAAACCAAAGAAGAAGGTCTTAATGTGGTGATCCTGACACATTGTGGAGCCTGAATACTCACACAAGCTAAAGCATCTGAGTCTTTTTGATAAATCCAATCATTCTAGTCACAAGTTAGATCTTGATTGTGTTCTCATGATTGATTTTTATGAGATATATATAAATTTATCTCACAAACCATATTATCACCATTGAGGTCTTGACTAAATTCATAAAAATCATTTGTGCAGCCATTCCATAATAAGTTGGATTATTTGTGACTCCACTATAAGTGTAACTATAAATATCCAAATTTAATGAAGAAAGCTCTGAAAACAAAAGGCTTAAAGTTATGCAAACTCTAAAAAGTGATTCCCAAAAGATAAAAGGTTTAACCTTGGTCAAAAAGGTGCAGTTGTATCTCAAAATGGTTTATGCCAAGATTTTTCATAAAATAGCCTAACATCAAATGTTTAATGTCAATGGATTTTGTATAAAGGTTGTGTTTACCAAAATAAAGGCACAAACAATGATAAGGATGGGTGCTTAAACAAACAAACACTCAATAGTGTTTAATTTTGGGTAATCATTTAACTGAAGTTATGCAACCTAAAAGAAAAGGATCTATGTATTATCTCCATGAATTGAGGCCTAAGTAGAAATCAATCAATGTTTGGATCCAAACTTGACAAGTTTAATTTAAAATGTAACATTGAAAACTAAGATTGGACCAAACAAGATAGATAAGAGTAGACAATATGATGACACATAAATGAGATCCAAATGGCACACACACAAACATGTTTAGGAAAAATTTCAAGGCACAAGTGTGGTGTAAAATGGATAGCATAAAACCTCTTTAAACAAAAGAGTGACATATAAACAAATTGATTCTGACATGGTTTATAAACAAACAAACAAGTTTTAGTCTCAAAACATACCAAGAATAAATGACCAAAATACACTAAGTATAATCATCCAAATCCTAGCAAGGTTATGGTAATATGGGGTTGACTAAAACTAATTAGTTGTCAAACATTTCTAGGGTGATCAATTACATAATGAATTTCACATCATGATTCAAAATAAAAGCACGTGATTGGATGTTCATGGCACTTGGCTTGTTGCAAAAAGGTCTTGACATTTTTACAACCACTACATTTGTCACTTGCTCAGTGTAGTACAATGCCCAAAGTACAAATACATCTTGTATGTAACTCCAACACTAGAATGTGGTTTAACCACTAAAAACTTTGATCCTACTGGGAGTGGTTAAAGCTAGTATCTGGAGATGAAACCTTAGGTCAAATCTTCCCAAAAGAACTTGTGGGAGGTAATGAAGTCCCCATCATAATCTAAGATGCAATGAAATAAAATACATAAGATAAAGATTTTAGGGTCATTTTAAAGATCACCCAAACTATTTTGAGTTTTTGGGGAGTGATTTAGATGACATTATTTCTATGCCTTAGACTAGGCATGTTTACAATAAGGATAGTGCTTTTGATTCTAAAAGTTCACTAAAAGAGATGGATGGAAGAGCATAAAAATAGCGTCCCTCTTTTTTCCAATCAAATTATATGTTTAAACATCTATTGAATACAAATTTTATAGTTGAATTCAATTTTAAGACCTAAATGAAAGATGAGGTGATGTTATTTTGACCCCTTGGTCTTAAGTTGTAACTTTGAAAACACAATTTGTCAAAACATTCACCTAAGAATTTAAATTTTTTGTTAAGCACAAAAAAAATGTTCCTAATCCATTTTAAACTTTTAAAGGTATAAAAATCATGTTTTAATAAATTCTAAGCTTGATCATGTAATGAAAAAGTTAGAGTGTCCCTTAGCTTTGAAGTTATTTTAAGTTTGGAATAATTTTGGTGTTTATCTGTCTACCCAAAGGCATCACCCCAAAAGTAAATGTGTTAGATTATAGATATTTAAAGATATTTTAAAAAATTTGAAAAAAATATATGCAACTTGAATCTAAACTAATATCAAATTCTAAAAACTTAAGAAAAAACACATGGTTTTAAAAAAAACTCATCAGAAATGGAGTTCGTATGACCCCAAACCAAGCATTTTTAAATGGCCTATTAATTCTTAGGTTTGTGTTTTTAAGAAAAAAAAAGTGACCGTCAATGGTTATACCTAAATATCAATGATTATACCTCACCATTGATGGTTGAAAATAACCTTCGGTGCTTGTACTGACCATCAATAGTTATACTAACCATCGATGGTTAACTGTGTAAACCTGTGACATATAAAAATAACAAAACAAAGTTAGAAAATCAAATTACAAGAGTTTTAATAATCCAAATGAAGATTTTGAAGTTGTATAATGATATTCTTCATGTGTGGAATGAATTTAGCCCCACCTAGCATGCCAAAATGTATAGAGGATTACATAACATGATTATTCAAACATTATTCCAATAAATCAAAGGAAAAATGCTTAAGAGTAAACTGAATTAAGCCTATCGATTCATTCATGAATTACTAATGACAATGAAAGATAAATGAAAGAAATCAAGAAACCTTTACCTTCCCAAGTGTATTAATCCTCTAAGAGTGGCTCAAAAACATGTTATCCCTTGATAAAGCATCCTTGTCTTCATCAATAATGGTGGAAAACTCCTCCAATGTCTCAAGATCACTCCACAAAACCTAGGCTCATGATATGTAACTATATAATTTGTATATCAAACGAAGCTAATCCAATATGCATAATATAATTATCAAAACACAAATTGTTAGGTATGTGGAGCTAAAAGCTTCACCATGGAGCATAGACAAACAGGTTCGGGTCTACACAGACGCCGGCGTCGGTCAGGAGCGACCGACGTCGGTCAGTTGCAGTTTAGAGGCGCTGACGTCGGCGGTATGGTCGGCCGGTGACGGTCACAGGCGAACAGGCAGGAACCGACGTCGGTTACCTGCGTGTCCAGAGAGCTATTTCCGAGGACAGAAGCGAGTGTTTGCATGATGAGTTTGAGTTGTAGACTCATGCTCGCATCTCTATTGTTAGCAATGTTATTTTTAGAGCCCTTGTTGAAGAGGCTTAACTGTTTGTTGTAAGAGCATGCTTAAGTTTCCTATTTCTATATGTAGGAGAGATCTTCTAAGCTATTGTAAGAATGAGAGAGAGAGTGTAATTGAGTACTAGTAGAACATTGTGAATGTTTGAAGGACTGTACTTTAGAGAGAGCTCTTGAGGAATAGAGATCTAGTGAGAGATCTTGTGTGCATCTGAGAGAGGTGTGGAAGAACAAAGTTCTTCATTTGTATTCCTATTGTAAAGAGTTTTTAATACAAGTTTTCAGGGTGTTTTCTTGTATATCTTGTTCTGTGCTATTTATCATTTCAGTTACTTATCTATCTGATTTATTTCCACATTGATTGCTTTCATAAGTGTAATCCATTGTTGGTTGATCCCCAACAAGTGGTATCAGAGCTCAGGTTCACTAACAGGTGGTTCAGATCTGTGTAGTGTGTTCGGATTACAGGTTGCTCACAGGGATTTCTGTTTGAGTGGGAGAAGCAATGGCAGAGGAAAGTAAGTTGAGAATGGAAAAGTTTAATGGCAAGAACTATCAGCACTGGAGAATGCAGATAGAGGACTATCTGTATCAGAAGGATCTTTACTTACCGTTAGGTGGGATAGCAAAGAAGCCCAAGGACATGGAGGATGAAGAATGGGAAGTTCTTGACAGAAAGGCTCTTGGTTCTATAAGACTGAGTTTGGCCTCCACTGTGATATCCAATTTGTCACAAGCAAAAACTACGGTAGAGTTAATGACCACGTTAGCAAATTTGTATGAAAAACCCTCCGCTTCAAACAAGGTATATTTGATGAAGCAGTTATTTAATTTGCATATGCAAGAAGGTGGATCTGTTTCTAATCACCTGAATGATTTCCATGGTATTGTTAATCAGTTAAGTTCTGTTAATATTTCATTTGAAGATGAAATAAAGGCTCTTTTAATTTTATGTTCTTTGCCTGAAAGCTGGCATGGCTTGGTAATGGCAGTTTCTAATACTGCTTCTGCTTCGAATATTTTAAAAGTAGAGGATGTGGTTAGTGTTATTTTGAATGAGGAAATACGCAGGAAAAGCACAGAAGAGACTTCTGGGACATCCGGGAACGCTTTAAATTTCGAGAGCAGAGGAAGGCAAAAAGAAAGGAGCAAGAGGAGATCAAGATCTAAGTCTAAGGGAAGAGGCAGATCCAAATCCAGGAATGGCAGAAGGCCACAATGCTGGAACTGTGGAAAGTTGGGGCACATAAGCAGAGATTGCTGGTCAAAGCCTAAGGAGGATAATCAGCACGAAGGAAAGGAAGAGACAAAGGTTGCAGGTATTGCACAGGATGCTCTTATTTTCTCTTTGCATAATAACATAGAATCTTGGGTATTAGATTCTGGTGCATCTTTCCATGCTACCCCTAACAGAGAATATTTCAGTGACTATGTCCATGGAGACTTTGGAATAGTGTACTTAGGGGATGATGAGCCTTGCAAGATAATTGGCAAAGGTAAAGTGCAGCTAAAGATGCAGAATGGCAACACATGGGTGTTGAGGGATGTGATGCATGTTCCTAGTTTGAAGAGAAATCTGATTTCTGCAGGTAAGCTAGGTGATGAGGGTTGTACAGTAACTCTCACAGCAGATTCTTGGAAAGTGACCAAGGGTGCACTTGTTATGGCCAGAGGTAAGAGAGAAGGTACTCTCTATTTGTGTAATTGTATTACTAACAAATCTCCTTCAGTTTTATCTACTTCAGATGTGGATGCTAGATTGTGGCACTCAAGGCTTGGCCACATGAGTGAGAAGGGGATGTCAATCCTTAAGTCTAAAGGTATGCTTTCAGATTTGAAAAGTATGGATCTAGAATTTTGTGAGCATTGTGTGTTTGGAAAACAGAAAAGGGTTAGTTTTCTAAAGACTGGGTCTACTAAGAAAAGGCAGAAGTTACAGCTTGTTCACACAGACGTGTGGGGACCGGCTCATGTAGCCTCTATTGGCGGATCACAGTACTATGTTACATTCATAGATGACGCCACAAGAAAGGTATGGATCTACTGTATTAAAAAGAAATATGATGTTTTTGAGACTTTTAAGATATGGAAAGCCATGGTTGAGAATGAAACAGGCAAAAGATTAAAGTGCTTGAGATCCGATAATGGTGGTGAGTTCTGCAGTCTTAAGTTCAAATTGTATTGTTACATAAATGAGATCCATAGGCAAAGGACGGTTCCAAGGACACCTCAGCAGAATGGTATTGCTGAAAGGATGAACATGACTATTATGGAGCGTGCAAGATGTATGAGATTGCATGCAGGGTTGCCCTTAGAGTTTTGGGCAGAAGCAGTTGACACCGCAGTGTACCTGATCAATAGAGGACCCTCTACAGCTCTGGATGGTGGAATTCCAGAAGAGGCATGGACAGGTAAAAAGGTTGATCTTTCATATCTCAAAGTTTTTGGTTGTGAAGCCTTTGTGCACATAGATAAGGAAAATAGGAAGAAGCTTGATGCTAAGTCTATGAGGTGCACGTTTATAGGCTATGGCTCAGATGACTTTGGTTTCAGATTTTGGAATCTAGGAACTAACAAGGTAATCAGGAGCCGTGATGTTGTTTTCAATGAAAGGGTGATGTACAGTGATCAGACAAGGAAGCTAGATCAAGCTGGGCAGAGCAATAATGAGTTGGACGAAATTATGGTCCAAAATGAGCTCGCGGGAAAAAGAAATAATCACCTACAGGAAAACACAGAGGCCGACGTCGGCAGGTTTGGAACCGGCGTCGGCAGTACAGAAACCGATGTCGGTCACACAGAGACCGACGTCGGCAGACCAGGCACCGGCGTCGGCCAAGAAGAACTGGCGTCGGCCAGTAACAGGTCTATAGGTGGCCGAGGTCGGTCACTGTCAGAAAATTTAGGTGGACAGATTGTGGAAAACGAGTCCAAGACACCAATCAGGAGGTCTGAAAGGGTAAGTAAGCCTCCAATTAGATATTCTCCTTCTTTATATTATTTATTGCTAACCGATGGTGGAGAACCAAAAAGTTTTGAAGAAGCTTTACAGGTGGAGTCCAGGAGTAAGTGGGAGCATGGCATGGTTGAGGAGATGGAGTCCTTAAGGGAGAACCAAACATGGGATTTGGTTGAATTGCCAGCTGGTAAGAGAACACTGAAGAACAGGTGGACTTACAGGTTGAAGGAAGGTGAGGATGGTCAGATGAGATACAAGGCCAGATTGGTTGTAAAAGGTTTTGCACAAAAGCCAGGTATTGACTTTGGCGAGATTTTTTCTCCAGTTGTTAAGATGACTTATATAAGGGTTGTACTGTCTTTGGTTGCTTTTGAGGATTTGCATCTCGAGCAGCTAGATGTTAAAACAACATTTCTTCATGGAGATTTAGATGAAGAAATTTACATGGAACAGCCAGAAGGTTTCAAGGTCAAGGGTAAGGAGAAACTAGTGTGCAGGTTAAAGAAAAGCTTGTATGGCCTCAAGCAAGCTCCAAGGCAATGGTACTTGAAATTTGACAGGTTTATGACTGAGCATGGTTTCAGTAGATGTCAATCAGACCATTGTGTATATTTTAAGAGATTTGATAACGGTAGATACATTATTCTATTGTTGTATGTAGATGACATGTTGGTTGCAGGGTCTCACATGCAGGATATCTCAGAGCTTAAAGTAAAGTTAGCTCAAACGTTTGCCATGAAGGATTTGGGAGCAGCTAAGAAAATCCTTGGCATGAGCATTAAGAGAGACAGAGAAAATCACAGGTTGATATTGTCTCAAGAAGATTATGTGGACAAGGTGTTGAAACGGTTCAACATGCAGGATGCGAAACCGGTAAGCACACCTTTGGCAGGACATTTCAAGTTAAGTAAAGAACAATGTCCCAATTCACATGATGAGGTAGAGTACATGAACAAGGTTCCATATTATTTCGCGGTAGGAAGTTTGATGTATGCAATGGTGTGTACTAGACCAGATATTGCCCAAGCAGTGGGAGTAGTAAGCAGGTATATGGCCAATCCAGGAAAGGAACATTGGAAAGCAATACAATGGATCCTTAGATATCTGAGAGGAACCAGCAGTAGACACTTATGCTATGGAGGTTCAGATACATCTCTACATGGCTATGTAGATTCAGATATGGCAGGGGATTTGGATGGCAGGAGGAGCACCACAGGTTATGTTTTTACTGTAGGTGGAACGGCAGTTAGTTGGATTTCTAAGTTGCAGAAGGTTGTAGCCTTGTCAACTACAGAAGCAGAATACATTGCAGCTACAGAAGCTAGCAAGGAAATGATATGGATGACACGGTTCATGGAAGAGCTTGGAAGGGAGCATGGGAGTTGCAGATTGCATAGTGACAGTCAAAGTGCAATCCATTTGGCAAAGAACTCAGCTTTTCACTCAAGAACCAAACACATACAGCTAAGGTACCACTTCATACGGCAGGTATTGGAAGATGGTGAGTTGAAGCTGGAGAAGATCCATATAGACATGAATCCTGCGGATATGCTAACAAAGCCGGTTACTAAGGAGAAGTTGAATCTTCATTTAACTTCTATTGGTCTTCATAATTGAGTTGAAGATGGAGGAGCTAGAAGATCTTGCTGTACAGGTATTGGTGCAGCTGGTTTATCTCCAAGTGGGAGATTGTTAGGTATGTGGAGCTAAAAGCTTCACCATGGAGCATAGACAAACAGGTTCGGGTCTACACAGACGCCGGCGTCGGTCAGGAGCGACCGACGTCGGTCAGTTGCAGTTCAGAGGCGCCGACGTCGGCGGTATGGTCGGCCGGCGACGGTCACAGGCGAACAGGCAGGAACCGACGTCGGTTACCTGCGTGTCCAGAGAGCTATTTCTGAGGACAGAAGCGAGTGTTTGCATGATGAGTTTGAGTTGTAGACTCATGCTCGCGTCTCTATTGTTAGCAATGTTATTTTTAGAGCCCTTGTTGAAGAGGCTTAACTGTTTGTTGTAAGAGCATGCTTAAGTTTCCTATTTCTATATGTAGGAGAGATCTTCTAAGCTATTGTAAGAATGAGAGAGAGAGTGTAATTGAGTACTAGTAGAACATTGTGAATGTTTGAAGGACTGTACTTTAGAGAGAGCTCTTGAGGAATAGAGATCTAGTGAGAGATCTTGTGTGCATCTGAGAGAGGTGTGGAAGAACAAAGTTCTTCATTTGTATTCCTATTGTAAAGAGTTTTTAATACAAGTTTTCAGGGTGTTTTCTTGTATATCTTGTTCTGTGCTATTTATCATTTCAGTTACTTATCTATCTGATTTATTTCCGCATTGATTGCTTTCATAAGTGTAATCCATTGTTGGTTGATCCCCAACACAAATGAGTTATGGAGAGATTTTAACATTATAACATTGCAATACTTGAGCTTTAAAAATGATGTTCATGGCTTCTCTATTTATAGATTTTTGAGATTAATCAAGATCAACCATGACCATCTATCTCAAGATTGAGATGTGTGGCCATGAATTAATCCAATTATATAATTAAATCCATAAATATACCTCATAAATATTTGGGATAGAGGGGAATTTAAGAGGCATAGAGGGTCTTAATGATGAATGGAAGACCCATAATCCTAATATTTTATGCATTTATGGCTTATGGATGCCACCCCCATAAAAGATGTCATCTAGTGATGCAATTAATAGAAATCAATTTCCAAAAAAAATTATTCAACAACTCTCATGGAAAATACCCTTAAGCTCTTGATTTATATCAATTAGCCTTAAACAAGGTTAATCAACATTTGTGCAATTATTTGGAAATTGGCCCTCAATTAATCAAAATGATTAGAAAGTCATATTACTGGATTATAATTTGAATCGGGAAGAATTAGAAGGTGATATTGGATGTGTTGGAACCATATTCCCATTTAGGATCTTTCCAACACAAAATAACAAAATTACATGATGTGTATTAATGAATTAGAAGAAAAGAGTGATATAGAGCACAAAAAGACAAAATCATCATTTTGAATCAAAATGAATTGATCAAAATTAGGTATCTCATAAAATGAATTGCCTCATTTAGGGATACATTATCCTAAATTGGTACTTGTATATGACAAGATCAAACCATTTAGTGCATTTTAATGATTTTGACCTAAAATGTGAATTTGAGTGAAATACAATTAAGATTGACAATTTCAACATAAATGGTGCTAGGAATTGGATGTTTATAGCCTTCACCCAAACCTTTATACCTATATAGGTCTTGCAAAAACTCATCTTATATATTCTTACCTCATCATAATCCTTTTGTACATATCATATTTATCCCATTTTACCTATTATCTTTGTATATATTGTCTTTTCCCTATCCCATATCATCTTGTCTTCATCCCACCTTAGTCTAGTCATCCTCACCCCATCACTCACATTTCCTAACTTTTATCTTTTATATCCTTATCTTACCCTCTTGTATATATATTTGTTCTCTTATACATCCTTATAGTCATAGCCTATCCTAGACCCATCCATTATTAATCACACCCCCATTATCTATGTATCCTGATGACACCTTATTTCATCCTCCACATCTTATCCTAAGTCCATCACTGGTCCTTTTTATTGACCTTGTCCTCATCACCCATCTAGTCTAATCTCATCCTTATCTTATTCTAGTTTGGCTCTTTAGGGTCTAAACTATCCATATATCATCCTCACCCCCATCCCATCATTACCCCTTCATCACTTCATCATCACCTATCATTATACTTATTGTCTTTTATCCTAATCAATTTCATCACATAACTCATAGCCCATCCTATCTTGAGCAAAATCAGTTTAAGGTTCTGAACTAGTCTTCTTATCCATATTATCCTATTATCATAATCCACTACCACTCATCCCATTGGTTAGATCTCTATTCAATATTCTACTAGCATCTTATCACTTTGTCAAATTTCAATCTAGGAAACCCATCATCATCAATCTAGCTTCTATCATCCTTGCCTACTCATAACTAGTAACCCATCATATCATCCTCTTGCTAGTTTTAATCTAAGCATCCATTAAATACTTAATCCTTTTTTTCTATCTTGATAACTTGGCATTGTTGATAGGTTATTATCACCTATTTCATTATTGGTCTAAAATCTTATCCTACTCTTTAATCCATCCATCCATTATCACCTAATCATACTAGCTCAGTCATTAGACCTATTTTCATTCGAGAGACCTATTTTCATCATCCCTCTTCATCAAACATCACCATGGAGCTAGACCCCACCTTCATATACCAATACATAACTACCCATAAGGATGAGATTCTCTTGAAGTTTCTTATGATGGGTGCACCATTTATTGAAGGTGTTGATCCCCTTTCACTCATTTCACATCTCATCCAATCCCCTTCATGTGAGTGCCATACCAATCCCCCATCACCTAGTCATAACCAATCATCCACATCTTCATATCCTCCAATATAAGCCCCCTCATCCATTAGTCCTAGGTAGTCATCTTCTCCTTTATATACTAGCAAAGGGAATCCAATCTTGGCCATTAATAATCCATCCACCCATCCACATCAACAACCATTTGATCATAAGTCTGATGCTTCCACATATAAGTCATAGTGTGAAGTGTATCTTTATACTCCCCTTATTATGTCCTTGGAAGCCATTTTTTGAATTGGCTAGTTACCAATAAAATGATGGTCTATTCACCTATATAACATCTTGATCCCACTAAGCCTAGGCACTCTTGGTATAAAGATAACTAATATTATGTATATCACTAAACCTAGGGCATATCATTAATTGATGTCAACCTTTTCAAGACTATGTCCAAGACCTCATCAATTATGGTGATATAGTAATCAAGAATGAACTAGATGAATCTACATCCCTAGGTGAACACAACGAGGAATGCAAATATTTCATTCTCAATCATGATCAAGCCATTCCCCTTTCAAGCTAATGTTAAGACACATCACTCACCTTCCATGATCCCCCCATATTAGACAAATATTCCATAAAATATAAGTCTATCTCCTATGAACCTAATACTCATGAAACCTCCCATGGGCCTCTCTTTGTTGAGTATGTTGATTCTCCATTATCTCCCTCTCACCCATCATACTAAAAACCCTATTGAGAGGTCTGTCATGAATAATGAATCTCCTACTAGAAACATTACATCTTACATATCGAATCCAACATTGGAAGTCTTATCTTCATAATCAAGATCATGTTTGACACCCATATATGAATTAGATTCCTCCTCAGAAAAATCATCCCTCATTAATGTTATAATTAATATTGATAATGCATATATTTTTGAGAATACTCCTAATCCATATACCTCCAATCCATCACTAGGCATATATTTGAACCTCAATTAGGATGATGAAGTAATAAAAGATTTCTTATAAGATTTATCTATTGAATATTGTCAAAATGAGTTTTTCTCCTACTTGGGATGCACCTACTACATATAGTCCTAGTGATCCTTTGTTGATCTTGAGGAGATTTTCTTGGATGTTGAAACTAGGTCTCCTATGAACCCTTATAAAGATCATGCTTCCCCATCAGCACTCATTAACCTCATAATACCATCTCCACCACCTTCATCAATCATAGATCCTTTTTTCCTATCAATTATCACTTAATTGCCTCCCTCGATAGGGATGAACAAGAACATACATCATTGGACTCTTCTCCAAGTAATATAATGTATGACCCAAATGTGGAGGTCTAAGACTATATTCAAAAAGGAAATCATGATCAAATAATCTTTGATCCCATGAGTCAAAGCCAAGAAAATTCAAAATATCAACCTAATCTAAAAATATCTTCCCCTAGTGAAGCCTAATATCAGGCACTAAAGGGATGTCGAAGTCAAAATCATCATTCACCAAGTCAAAAATCAATCTACCTTGGTGAAGCCTAAAATCAAGCACTAAGGGGTAATAAAAATCCAAATAATGTCAAAATCATAATTGATCATCCATCATGTGATTAGATCAAATAAGAATAATAAATTAAAAGTGTCATGGATCTTCTACAGTCTTTTATCAATTAGTACCAATCAAATGAAACATGTCTCACATATCTAATGATGTATGTGACTGCTAGTCCTAATCCTCTATTTCCCATCACCCTATCCTATCATGATCTTATCAGTCATATTAGTCATAATCCTCCATCACCCATCATAACATCCTATCATTTTCCTATCATACATCAAAATCTCTACGTGAATCCATACCTCACATCACCTCCCTAAGTAGTATTGTCTCTCCTAGGGGCAATGAAGACACCCAGTCTAGATATATGGAGGGGTCTCTCAAAAATTTATAGCTAGGATTATCAAATCAATGAATTTTCATGATGGAGTGATCTCATGAGTCAAGCAAGTGCACATCACAATGAAGTTGATATTAAATGAAATCATGCATAGAATAATATTGCAAAGGAATGAGATAAAATAATGAAATACTCTATATCATCCTGAATGAAGAATACAAAGAGAGAGAGGTGTATATATAGGTTATAGAGGGAAAGGTACAACACATTCTAGTGAATTTGGGACTAATCTTCCCAAGTAACCCAAATGACCTCTAGAGCCCTAAACAAGCTAATACAACCATGTAGGCAAAACTTAGTGAGAAAAAAGACCTACACCAACATCCCCCATATTCATAACTTAGGTGGGTGATGATTAAAAAAATGGGTTAAAACAACAAGGCCTGATAAGGTACCCACATATAATACAATCTATAATAAATTAGAGGAAAGGATAAAACTCCTAGGAAAAACTCCCCTAAAAAAAAGAGGCATAGAAGAAGTGAAGAGGCTAGAAGGCCCCCTAAAGATGATGAAGCTACTAAAGTGGACCACACCTTAAGAAGAGATTGTAAACGAATGAAATTAGTCTCAATGAAGGGTTTGGTGAAGATATTATCAACCTAATATAAAGATTGGAAAAATACTAAGTTGATGACCTTCTTATGAATCAACTCTCAAATAAAGTGAAAGTGAATCTTGATGTGTTTGGTCCTCTAATGAAAGACCAAATTATAGCTAATTTTAATGGTGCTTTAGTTATGAAAAAATATGACTGTAGGTCACCTAATCTAGATACCAAGCTTAGAAAGAATCCCCTAAAGCCAAATAGCCTTAGTAGCTATGTTAACATCTCCCCTGTACTCTACCTCTATGAAAGATAGAGAAATAACATTCTTCTTCTTACTCAACCAATTAATGCGACCATAACCCAATGAGAAAATATAACCTAAAGTTAACTTATAACTCTCAGTGTCACTAGCTTAATCTGAGTCTATGTATTTGACCAAGTCAAAATATGAACCAACCCTATAGTGTATCCCATACCTATGTGAACTCTAAATATAGTGCAATATCCTCTTAGCTACTTTCCAATACAACTCATGGGATTCCTACATGAATCTCAAAATAATACCAATAACATAAGGGATGTTGGGTCTTATGTGAGTCAAGTTAATAAGGCTACCAACAAGTTGTCAATACAAGGTAGCATTGACCAATGCAGTTGAACAATCTATCTCAAGCTTGACTCCAGATAGGAATGGAGTCAAAGATGGCTTATAGTAAACCATATAAAATCATGACAAAATATCAAGAGAGTACTTAGGCTATAAAAGTGAAATCCCTGAATCTATTTGAGTGATCTGAATGCCAAGGAAGTAGTGTAGTAAGCCCATGTTAGTCATGGTGAATTTGTCCTAAAGATTTTTCTTCACTAGTGAGATAGTTGAAGAAAAACTCCCTATGATCAAAGGTCATCAACATATAAAACCAATATCAATAACGAATCATCCTACCATAAGAAGTAGACATGGGGGTCTAAGTGACATCTAGTGAAACATAACGTAAGAAGGAAGGAATCCATTTTGGCATGCCAGTCCTAGGGGGCTTGTTTGAGGCTATAAATGGATTTTCTAAGTCTACACACTAAAAAAGAATCTCAAAAAAAACCAGGTGGTTTATCCATGTAGATATCCTCCTCAAGGTCTTTGTGAAGAAATGCACTCTTCACATCTATCTGATGTACACTCCATCCATGTGTTGTATCTACAATAAGTGTGAGTCTAATCGAATTCATCTTGGTTATGGGTGAAAAGGTCTCTAAGTAGTCAATGTTAGCTACATGTGAAAATCCATTAGCTACCAATATAGCCTTGTACTTGTCAATAGATCCATCTACAACATACTTGGTCTAATATATCTAGTGACTTTAAACCATCTTCCTTCCCTTAGGAAGAGAATTCAAATCCTAAGTGTGATTTATAATCAAGGAATCATATTCCTCATCCATGACTCAGATATGTCTGAAGCCTCTCTAAAAGTATATGGATATGACATGAAAGCAAAAAATTCATGTGTTCCACTCTAAAATTATTCTTGATTATGTCTATCATCATATGGATCCCTTGCCCAAGTGCCTACACTCTCAAGTGTTTTCCTAGCCCAAAGAGGGCCTAAAATGGGTGAGTCAGGTATTGAATCCTCATCCTATGATGAATTCCTATAAGTGGACGAGGATTATTCCCTATCACTCTTCTTGTTTTTATAACTAGAATAAGAAGTGACCTCTACCTTAGGAACCTACTGTGAATGATCTGAATCTTTGAATTTCTCATCCAAACTAAGTGAAACCAATGTAGAGGAAGAAGTGTCAAGTAAAGATTTGATGGGACTCTCCTAAAACCTAAAACTCCTCTTGATGAAAAATTTATGAGTCATAGTATGAAGGAGTCTATAACCTTTGACCCCATCTAGATATCCAACAAATATGTAAGGTTTGAATTAAACCTCCATAGCCTTGCATTTATTAATAAGAATACATGCTATTATTGTTGATCAAAAGACCCTAAAATGTTGCACCTTTTATTTCTTATTATACCAAGATTCATAAGGAGTGATGTCCTTTAAAGCTTTATGAGGAACCTAGTTTTAAATATAACATTCATAATTAATGGCTTCTACCTAGAACTATGGAGCTAATGATCTAGAGTGAATCATAAAGTTGGACATCTCCTTCAAGGATCTATTATTGCATTCTACTACACCATTTTGTTGAGTGTATGGTACTATCTAATTAATATCAATCCCCTCAGTGGTACAAAAATACTCAAATCTATGGTTGATGTACTCCCTTACATTATCTATTCAAGGGATTTTGATCTACTTTCTAGATTGCTTCTTAGTTAGAGCCTTGAAGTATCAAAAATTATCAAAAAATTTAGATTTTTTTATAAGAAAGTAGACCCATGTGTATCTGGAAAACTTATCAATGAAGGTGAGGACGTATCTGACCTAGGTAAGAAAAAGATGGGGAAACTTTCCCATGACATCACTATGAATGAAATCAAGAGGTACTGAAGCTCTCCTAAATTTTCCTTTGTCAAATTTATCTTCAAGATGTTTTCAAAGGGCATAACCCTCACAAATTCCCTTAGAGAATTTAACTATATGAAAACTTGTAATTGTATCCTACTAACTTAGTTGCTCAATATAGTGATAGTTAAGATGTCCAAACCACTCATGCCATAACCTGATAACTCCATCTGAATGGGTAAGTAATATGGTAGGAAAAACATCTAGAGTAAAATAGGATAAGGTGTATAGCCTAGAATGGTGATTATCCCTCTCTTATGCAACTTTAGAGTCACTATGTAGCTCTATGATCTCAACTAAATCTAGTGTGAACTTGACTCTCATGCCCTACCCTCTGTGGGTAATCTGATACACTAAAATAAAAGTATTTGATAGTGAAGGTAAACTTATAACATTTATGAATGTTCCATCTTTGACTTTAATATTTCCTCTTCCTAAATTTTTTATTGGAGTGTCATCATCCAAAGTGATAGAGGGCATGTTACAGGGCTCTAAGTCAAGAAACTCAACTTCTGATGAACCCATATGGTGTGAAGCACTAGAGTTGATGACCCAAGATGAAGTAAATGTGTAAGCCACTACAACTTATTATTTGCCCTTAGGTTTATCCTTCCCTTTTTCCTTTTCATTAGAAGAGTCTTTAGCTAATGATGATTATTTGATAGACTCAGGGACCCCTTTATTATTTTTCTCTAGGAGATGTGTAAGGTGGTCTATCTATTTATTCATACATTTGTGCTCATCATACACACTATTCTTGAAATAAAAGAACTTATAATTTTCTCTCTTATGGTTCCCTTCTAAGGATGAGGTTTTAGTGTTATTTTTTTAAGTGATTTTCTATTCTCTCTTCTTCTCAAGATCCTTGCTCTTCTATTTCTTATCCTTATTGCTAGAGTCTTTCTGTTTCACATTCCCAATAATGAGGGATGAAGGTTTGGAAGACTTGAGGGTTCCCATCTGGATCAATTTATCTTGTTCCTTAGTTAAATATGTAATTAATTCATCTGAGGATGGAATTTTTTAGTTGGTTCATATGGATCTCTTGGTCATATAAAAGGTAGAAACAAATACAGAGTAATCAGGTCTTAGTTTACAAACACATAAAGAACTAACTGCTCATATTTATTCTTGGTTCCATACTCTTTTAAATACAATAAAAGTGAATTTATCTTGGTGAATAATTCCTCCAATGTGTCAAAGTTGATAGAGCTCAAACTAATTAGCTCAATCTCAAGCTCATGACCCCTCATAGTGTCGATTTTCTCAAACAAGCTAGCTAAGGTGTCCCATACTTCTTTGGGAGTTTTGGATGACTCTATGTGAAACAAGAGTTCTATTGAAACTAAAAGACATAATATTCTAAAATCTTCATCGAATTTATTAAACCATTTTATCTTATCTACTTTAGTTGTGGGCTCAACTTCTACCCCCACAATTATGTGAAACAACCCTTTATTTCTAAGAACCATTATAATATTACTTTTGCATTCCTAATAGTTGAAGGGTGTGAGTATATTAATAATAATATCCATTATATAATTAAGATTAATGTGTTTTTTTGTTCTTGTAGAAATCAAATGTGTGGAACAGACTTGTAAAATAGAATTACAACCACAATATAACCCCCCTAAAACTATGTCAGGTTGCCCCCTAAAAGTTTTGGCACTTTATAAAGTAGTGAATTTTATAAGGAAAATTGTCCCAATGCATGATAAATAAAAAATAAACACTTTTTAAAAATATGGTACTCAATTTTGAGTTACCATTTACAAGATATTAACAATATAATTTCTCATAAATAGGTTTATTGACTAAAAAATGTGTACTTGAAACTTTAAAAAATACCTTTGGGCAAGGTAAAATATGACTTCCAACCACTAATTGGAATCATCAAATAATTGTGAATTCAATGGTTTTATTTGTGAGGGGGAATTGACCTCCTGCCAACCCAAACCTCACCCTTCATCTTTAACAAGCAAAAATACAAAGTAAATTACCAATACAAATAAATCAGTACTTAACAATATATTATTTTTAAATAAAAAATAATCAAATAATATATACCTTGCCCTAACATATTTATCTATCTAAAATGGAAATATACACCTCACCTTAAATCAGTATAAGACAAAACTTTTGAAAAAAGACAAACACCTTTTAACCAAAATAAGTGGTTTTTAGAAATCCACATGCTTGGTGATCGGACCTAGGTGGTAATCAGGTGGATGGTAGTGGTAACATGTAGGTTTATTCCATATACCCAATGGCACATAGATTCCAATGGTAGATAATATAAAATAATTGATGCCAACTTAGGTGACTATGTGTAGTTTCATGTATCATTGGAGGTAAGAGATAAACAACCCAACATTTAAATCCAACATGAATAGTATGTTGATGGTGAAACTAATATAAGGTGGGCACTGGAGTTGGTTGAGTCTGAAAGTATAAAAAAATAACCACACCATTTATATGTCACACTAGATATGCAACAAATGAAGGAGGATCAACCAAGTGGTAGTACACAAGCTGTGCTTGAATATGGGATCATTAGAGGATGTGTGGAGGTGGATGGCAAGACTAGATCTACAAAAAATTCTATGTATGCCAATGAAAAACATGTAAATGATAATTCTAAGTAATATATAAATTTATTTTAATAAATTCCTTCCACCTTGATCTAGAATGATGATTGAATAGGAATGGTAAGATAAAGGCAATGAGATCCAAAATAAAACCTTTTGTCTAACCCTTCAACTTGTTTGTTATTTGAACAAGAGATAAGTGCATGCAAATGAAAATGATAAATAGAAGTTAGAAGAGGATAAAACCACATATTTTCATATTTTTCTTAGCAAATGATGGAGAATACAAATCAGAAAGGGTCGTAGGAGGATGGTTTGGAGAAAAAACTCATACAACTCAGCTTATTATTGTATATATTCACCATAATAAACCCATGCATAGGAGGTTGTGAGTAGGCCATATAGCTTCCTTAATCCATATCTACTCCACCAATTATGAGAACTCACATACATATAAATATTTATCTCAATAATTCCTATGATAAGACAATATCAAATCTCAAGATTTCATAAAAAAGAGTAGAAATTAACCAACCAACCAAACAATTGTGAACATGGATTGAAACTTTGATATCATAAAAGAGTTGTGTCTAGGATCATTGATTCAAAAAATGCTCATGATGGAGTGATCTCACGAGTTGATCAAGTGCATATCACAATGAAGCTTCTAGTAAATAAAATCATGCATAGAATAATATTGCAAAGGAATGCGAGCAAATAATGATATACTCTATATCATCCTGAATGAAGACTAGAAAGGGTGAGAGGTGTATATATAGGTTGGATAGGGAAATATACCACACATTCTAGTGAATGTGGGACTAATATTCTCAAATAAAACAAATTACCTCTAGATCCCTAAGAAAGCTAATATAACTATGTAGGCAAAACCTAGTGGGAAAAAGGCCTACACCAATAGTATCCATCAAGTGTCAATGAAGGCCACCAAGACATTAATATATCTAGTAGAAATAACATGATCCTAGCTAGCATCACATATCCCTAGAATAGGTGTTGGTTAAAGATCAAAAGAATGCTTGCATATTACATCTTTCCCTTCATATAATAAATCAAGATTCCATCAATAAAGTCTAAAAAAAATCATCCAATCATGAAAACAAGTCTTCTGTCATCTTGGGCAAGTACCATGATGAAAACTAATTTTTGGAGTCATGGTAAAATATTCTATTATCCACATTATCTCTCAAAAATTGGGGGTGAATTCATCCATTTCATATCCTTTTTCATTCCACCCATCCCTTATCAATTCCCTCATCAAACTTTGTCTATGTAACCCATCCACATCATCATTTTCCATCTTTTCCCCTAGTCCATTGTTCCTACCCATCATCCTCCATCCTATATTCCTCTATTTAATGTCTTGGCCTTCATAAGGAAGTGGAAGGTGTCTTTAGACATGTTCTACCCTCATCTTAGCATATCCTCCAATGGACACTCAGGCAACTAAACATATGGTTCATTTACTATGTGGTCATTAGCAATCCCCAGTCCCTTATTCTTTGGTCCTCATCCCCTTTTTCACATCACCCTCATCCTTTCATCATCCCATCCATCCTCATATTGGTTTCTAGGCTTGGTATTCCCTTTTCTAGTATCCCCATTTGTATAGTGTACATACATATTCCAAACAAAATCCATAAAAATTTAAAATATGTCAAAAACCCTAAAAATCATAAATTTTGAAAAAGTAAAAAAATAAGCCCATTGTGTCTTGTCTTATGCCTAATCCCCTAGTCACATCCATGTCCCATATTTGGATACAACATTTCATATTAAAATCAAATCCTATTAGTCATCCATCCCTTCATATCTTTAATCTCATCCTTAGACTAGGAATTATTGACAAACATCACCTTGTCAAAGACTTTAGTTTGGCACCAATCACTTCCCTATTAGTCCCTTTTCACACCTAACACCCATCAAATCACCTCCTTGTTAAGTGTAGAAGGTAATTGATCCCATAATTGTCTTTATGATTTCCTTTTCATACCTATCACCCATCAAATCAATATTTTCTAATATGAAAGGTCTTTAATCCCATCCTCTTCTAGTCTCCTTGCTAGATTGAATTCTTGCAAGACCATGTCTATTGGTAATCTTTGGTCATCACTTTTCTAAATCACCTTTCTTGGCCACTTTTTCAATTCAATTTCAAGACTAAATCAGTATTCAAATGCCTTATCATGTTATCCATCCTTATATCCTAAACTATGGGAAACACCTCATCCTAATCCTAATAATGATCATCCTTTCCAAATCCAAGTATATGCTACATCATAGTCATCCTAGTCCAACTCATCATACCATCATTAGATAAGACATTGTGACATTGCATGTAGATATTTATGTGTGTTACTTGTTTGTTTTATTTGTTTGGTTTGACTATGATGTATATATTATTTTTCTTATGTTTTGTTTGCATCATATCTCTTTTTATCTATTGGGAAACGAATGAGGATTCTATGAGGACACCAAAAAGGCCCTCGAGGATGCAAATTTTGCTATTTTCCCACACATTTTGGCACAATGTCCCCTTGGTCATCCTTATATCATGGGGCATATTTTAAAGTTCTATATTTATTGGATTGCTTAGACTATGATGAGCCTTATTACATTTATGATGGCTTGATCACCTCCACCCTCATCATTCATCTAATCATCCTTATTCCCATTACTAATCTAATAATCTCATCTCATCCAACTAACATACCATCTCTTATCCTTATAATATTCATCTCATCATCTAAATCATATCCTTTAATCACTAAAAATTCTAATCATCCTCATCATCATCACTTTATAATCACTAATCATTGTCATTATCATCATCTCCTAGTCAGAACAACATCAACATGAGGTCCTTTTAGGACCATGTAGGAAACACTTGGCCACTTTTTGGTGCCCAAGGGTAGCTCAGCCACTATCTCTTCTTTCCTCATCATCCATAAACACATCTCTCTCATTTTTCATCATCCTCAAGTCTTACATCAGTCCAATATTTGAGATATAATATCAATCAGTCTATTGATCAATCACCATCCTCAAAATCATCTCCTTGATCTTTTCATCAATCACATGTACCTATTGATTGGGCCTAACAAATCACAACTTCCATATTTTCTTCCATCAATCATTGATTTGTCAATCAATCATCACTCCCTTTCATGTGTCCTTACTAGGGGAATCATCATTATGGCTCATTGATTTGATGCCATGTAGTCCAAATTATATCCCTTATCTTTTGGTCACTTGATCACATCATTCATTCTCTCTTATCCTCTTCATCATATTGATCAACTTTAGATTTGAGCTACACCCATCATTAATATTATCAAATTAGTATTATCATATCCTATAGCTCTCCCTTGCATGTATCCTTTATTGAGATACATCTAAAGATTGTAACCTTTTAATGCTATCATCATCATGTTATGACTGATTCTCCCTTGAGATGTGTCGATAATCATGACAACATCATCTTTACTCCCTATGCATGTATCCTTACTAGGGGCATCATCATCAATATATAACTCATTTCTTAGGTTGATTCATCTTCTTCATCCTCTATCTCACATCTGGCATCCCATCCCCTTATTTGACCATCACATCCCACCCATTATTTCTTATTTTTAGTGGTCATCCATCTCATTCTTCCTTGCATGTCCCCTTAATGGGGATTCATATCCCCTAACATCACATCTACTAATATTCATCCATGACATGGTTTTTCTTTAAGAGACCATTACTCTCTCCACTTTGATCAATCACAATACCATTTCAAAGAGGGGAAAAATTTATGCATCCAAATTTGATCACTCCATTTAACATCATTAATATTCCTATTAGTCAACACTAATTCCACTTATCTCATTTATTCTAATTTATCCTACTAATTTGTCCTATTAATATATCCCCCTTTCTTAGTCATTTATCTAATATCCCATTTATTATTCATCATCTACTAACCTTATTCTATCCCAATTCATCATTAATTCACCTAATCATTTATTTATCTTAATTTAACCCCACTTACCTATTATTTAAGAATTTTAAATTCCTAATGGCCCACCTACTAGCCTATGCCTAGGCTATCCTACACACCTAGTCTCTAATAACCTACCTAATCCTATATAATCCCATACCTAAGCCTAATTAATCCATAAGAGGATTATATAATTAGAGGATTATAGAATCCTCTCTATTTTAGCCCCTTCTCTCTATAAGCGTCTATATCTAGAGGCTTCTAAGGAATTCTAAATTCCTTAGATAATTCTCATCCATTGATCTCCCTACACCAAGTTTAAGCCTCAACCATTTATCTTTACTTCATTCTATTTAAATAATGCCACTCTTCCATTGGATATATCTTGAATTTTCATGACATATCCATGTCCAATTAGCTAACTATAATTTTCATAACAGATCCATGTCAATCTAATCCTTCATCAACAATCCTTTGATCAAGCATCCATGTCAAAAATTTGAGTCAAGGTAATCCATATCCCAATCATCCTAACATATTTCATTTTCATTCCATTTGATCTTGGTTTAAAGTATTTAACTTTAGGATTTAAGTGTATTATTGAATAAATTGTTCATGTAATTGCACTTAGTTTAAATGGATTTAGACTTTAACTAGGTGGTTTGATATTTGAGTTGGTTGAAGTGCATAATTTATTCTATTAAGCTCAAATTTCACCTACACTTGTAACTATGCCTAATAGTCTTGATTGAAACTTGAAAGTACTAAAAAAATGTAAGACTTGCAAACTAACACTTTATATTTAACTTAAAGAGGTCTGAAATCATGTTCCTTATTTTTAAAAGCATTATTCCTTACTCTTGATCCTTGAGAGGACTTTTCAAACTTGTTACAAACGTTTCTACTAGTTTTTGGCCTTGTTGGCTATTAAGAGAGGGTCTACAACCTCTGTGTTCTTATCTTTTATGAAGGTTTTGAATTTTGGGAACCCCCATCTCATTATTTCATCATATAAAAAAATGTTGTAGACTTTGTTGAGTATGTTTCTAGGAATAGAAAACCTTGGGAACACTATAAAATTTGGTAACTTGTTGTTATTTACCTAAAATTCTTCTTCATAGCTCCTACAGACCTATTGAACTTATTTACAAGGTTTTTTATATCCCATGGATATTCTCTATAATGTTTGTAGACCTGTAACTCTTGAGGTGTTTGAAATCTCATTGTCATATACTTGTCATGTTTATATGCTTGACATTTGTATGGTACCTCATTAAGTCTTGATGAAAACCTATAACTTGAGATAAGGATAATAGTTTAGAAGATTATAACATTAAGAAATATGATAAAATTTCTCCTTACCCAGAACATTATAATCCTTACTAACTTTTCATGTAACCTTTCATGCTTTACATTTTATTATTATTCTCAACTTACACATTTCTTTATTACTTCATTTTTTAGGCCTGTAGGTGACTTAACCATGTTTTAAACCTCATGAATCCATTTATTTATAAATTTCATGTTCATGTTATGGAAATTTAATGGGATACTTGATAAATCCCACTCACTCAACAAATTTATAACTTCCATGGAAACCCTGATCTTTGGTTCATAAAAGATTAGTTTCAATACCATAGACCTAGTGAGAATAATGGGGGAAAGTTTGAACACTCTTAAACTTCATGAAACTTATTCTTGCCTTATTCAAATCTATATAAAAACATTATATTATTAATAAGTCCTTGTAGAGTGGAACTACAGGCCTCATTTCTCCTCTTTGCAGGCCTACAACTTTATTGATGGTCTTTAGGATCACTTGATCCTTATAAAACTCTATTTTCCCTATCTTCAAGGCATGTAAATATAATTAATAACCCCTATATTATTATTAAATCTCATTAAAGTGTTTTGATAGAACTGTAGACCAATATTTTATTTGGAAACATTGTTCATTCTGCCTACAACTTTCTCATAAAGGTCTTGAGAACATAAAACATGTTGTAGGCCTACTTAATCTTGAATCATTCTCAAGTGATATGAGAGGATTTATAATAGTGAAAAAATTATATGGTCTCAAATTTTTCTTAAAATATATTCAAAGTGAATATATCATTAATGGCTTTCCAACGCATTTTACAGTTTGAAAAATGACTCCATATGTAAAAGTTATGGCCTCTTAAAAATTTTACGCAATAGGGGGAAAATGTACAAGTATGGTGACTGGAAATTATTATGGTACAATAGATTATTAACATGTGGAATAATTAAATCCTCAAATTTTTATTTTCCACAATATCTCTAAAATGTTCTCCAAGATTTTAGACAAATCCGACTTCTTAAAGCTTGAGAAATGGGATTAACTCCATGAATATCTCTTTCCCCATAAATGTGGGATATTTACCATATAAATTGGGATATATCCCATACAAATTCATGGTATTATTATAAAAATATAAACATATGGATTGTGGTTCAACCCATTGACCCTCATCAACTTGCCACACCCCATTTTGGGAGTTAAGGCTAAGAAGCTTAAATAAAGGCTTGTACATGGGGATGGATAATGAAGAAATTCATAATTAGTGGGTTTTGAAAAACTATATAAACCCATGAACCTCATTTATAAAATAATTCCAATGTAATTCTAAGATCACTCCAATCTCTCACTTACATTGCAAGTATTTGAGAATCAAGATCTCACTTGCATTGCAACTCTTCTATTCCAAGGTTTTGGAGCCAAGTGTCCATCTAGGAGGAGAAAAGGTTTTGATTGAGAGATCTTTAGAAGAATTTGGTGAGAGATTTATTTGTAATAAAGATTCAAAAAGATTATATATTATCCCTTTGCATAAATATTAAGAAAGCTTGAAACTTAGCCCTTTGCATAGTAATCAAGTTTATATGTCTTCATTGCTAGAGTAACAATTACAGGTCTAGGGTTATTACATAGATCTCTTTTGGTAGAGACATTATATCAAACTTGTGAAAGATAATGAGAGTGAATAGCTAAAGTAAGAGTGAGAGCTAGTAGCTTGAGCTAATAGCTAGAGTGAGAGCTAGATCCAATAACTAGAGCGAGATCTAGAGTTATTAGGTAGATCTATTATGCATAGCTAGAGCCAAATCCAATAGCCAAAGGTAGAGCTAGAGCTAATAGATAGAGTGAGAGTGGGAGCCAACAACAAGATCTAGAGGATGTCAAAACATTTATTTATATATTGAGAACCCCTAATAGGGATAACTAATGTACAAAGTGATTTTGCATCAATAATCAATCGATTCCACCTTTTATTAGGACCCATAGATGTAACCCAAATTAGGTGAATTCCATTATTAACCTTGGTGTGCATATTGTCTTTGTGGCTCATGTTTTTGGTTTATTATCAGTTTTGAATACTAATTTTAATTATTATGCCAATTTTAAGTAACTAATGAGAAATTGAGAATTTATAAATCATCCATAAAAATAGAGCAATTGGTGTAGTTTTGGACATTGCCTATTTATGGATCAAGTTTTGATATCAGAGTAGTTAGAGTTATAGAATTGATTTTGATTATGTGATATAATCTTGAATAGAGTTTTGAAATCAGTTTTAGTATTTTATTTTATTAGTTTATTTGTAGACTTGTTTCTTTATTTTGATCTTCCATTTGTAGTTTGTAATTATGTTGGAAGTACAGGTTCTTTACAGGAAACCATTGAGAAAGCCTTGATGAGAGAGGATGGAAGAGATGGAAAGTATCAACAAGAAAATTTAGTAAGAGAATGCTTTCCTGTAATGTAAGATATATTACCTTGAAGAACAAATTGCATGTTTCAGATTTGAATTCGAATCCAAGGATGAAGTCTTGATCAAATTAAAATATGGTGAGCTGAAGAAGGATTTACCTTCCACTTTAGATGTAGAAACCATGAATTATGAGTGCACTATAAGTTATTCACCATGTAATTTTTCTTCCTCTCATTTAGATTTAGATTTAGGTAATGATATTTTTGGTTCATTTGAAAAACACACTAAAGGTATTAGATCTCAATTACTATTTAAAATGGGATATGATGGAAAAGGCCTTGGTAAGAATGGCCAAGGTTTGATTATCCAAATATAGGTAGAGGATCAGCCTCATTTTTTAGCTTTGGATTATGCTAGTGTAGAGATGTAAACTGGAGGGAGTTTTGAAACCACTAAAGGAAGACAAGCTTCCAATAGCCAAGTGTTCATGCCACTAACTTTGCAAAATTCTTCCATGCAGAGGAATGTGACACAATTATAGGGTGATGAGAAAGTGTGTAGAAATCTTAGAAAATAGGTAATTCAATACCACTTCCTCATGCTTACACAAATCATAACACTAAACATAATGGTAATTGTAAAACTTTTTATGTTCTCTTTCAATTTAAACAATATGGCTATGACATTCAAAAAATGTGGAATGCTTTCCCATGTAATTTTTCTGGGTTAAGTAATAATTATATGGATAATTATTAGAAGGGGAAATATTTTATGAAGAATTATTACCTTTTATGAAAACCAATTCAGGTGCTAAATATGAATCTCATAATCCAAAAGAGAGAAATGACAAATATGTTTCCTCATCTAAAAAGAAGGATAAAAGGAACTGTTACACTCATTATCGTATGAGTAGGCACATGGTTGAAATTTACTAGAAACTTCATCCATCATGCCATCCTAAATATGGTAATAATAATATGTTTTATCCTCATGTCAAAAAGGTAATAAATAATGAAGCTATTAATTCATAGGTAGCCCATGAAGAAGCCCACCTATCCAAAGAAGATTCCATCAAGAGGGAGCATCCATTAGATTATATTAGTAAGAAATGGATAGAATTTTTTCATAGCCAAGTTTTATTTAGCATGCTTAGAAAAACTTTAAATTCACTTATTTGGTTTCTATTGTTGATAATTATTAAGTAAACTAACCATTTATATGAGCAAGTGTGGAGGTATATCACTCATTAAGAGTAGATATAGAATAACCATCTAAGTTAAGAAGCATTCATGAGTATCCCAACATAAGATATTTAGAGTAGGATAATAGAAGACATGTTGATAGGAATCATTAGCATGCCCATGAGTTGAGGTTTACTTCCAAGATGGAGACAAAGTGACATCAACATGAAAGGTGCTTTCATGGTGAGTAACACTCAATTAAAGCACTATTGTTTATGGATGTATGTGGCCATCCATTTTTGAAGCATTTTATTTTAATATATGTATATAATCATTGCATGCATAAATTGGGAAATGTTTGTAATGATTGTAACATTTATAAAACATGTATGTTGCATATAAGACCCCAAGAAGGGAAATTTTCATTTCACATGTGTGTTGTAAGACCCTAAGAAAAGAAATACATCAATTTCATGTAAGAACCTAAGAAAGGAAAAAATATAAAAGTGATGGCCTATTATAACATCACTTAACATGCAACATAGTTTTCTATCCTTGTGTTAATATTGAATAACAAGGAGATTAAAAAATTAGCCTTCAAGGGATAAATGCATATAGGACAAGAAAAAATATAAACTAGAAGGATGAATAAGTGATACATTCAATTATTTCCAAGAAGTAGACTTTTGGTGGACCAAAATTTCTTCAATGGGGAGGTGTGACCTAGGAGGATTTTTAATAGTGACCAAATTATATGGCCTCAAATTTCCCCTAAACTATCTACATAGTGAAGATCTTGTCAAGAGATTTCTAACACATTTTATGGTTTGAAAAATATACTTTGTATGTAGATGTTATGGCCTATTGAAGTTTTTAGGCAACAAGAAAAAAATGTGTAGGTATGGTGACTGGACATGCACATGGTCCAATAGATTATTGAAATATGGACCAATGAAATCCTCAAATTTGAAGTGTCCACAATAACTCTAAAATATTCACCAATATTTTAGACAAATTCCACTTCTTAAGCTTGATAAATGGGATTAACTCCATGAATATCTCTTTCCCCATAAATGTGGGATATTTCCCATATAAATTGGGATATCTCTCATAGAAATGCATGGAAGGTTTATCCAAAGAGAAAGATATGAAGAGTGGTTTGACCCATTGACCCTCAACCACTTTCCATGCCCTATTTTTTGAGATAAGGCTAAGAAGCTTAAATAAAGGCTTGTACATGGGGATATATAATGAATAAATCCATAATTGGTGGGTTTTTAAAAACTATATAAACCCACAAACCTCATTTGTAAACTAATTCCAAGATAATTCCAATATAACTCCAAAATCTCACTAAAAATTAAAGTATTTGAGAAGTAAGCTCTCACTCACATTGCAACTCTTCCATTCTAAGTTTTTAGAGACAAGTGTCCATTCAGGAGGAGAAAGGGTTTTGATTTAGATCTCTTTCAAAAAAAATGGTGAGATTTCTATTTGTCATAAAGATTAAAAATGCTTATAACTTAACCCTTTACACAAAAATTAAGGAAGATTGAAGCTTATCCCTTTGTATATTAAGTAATTTTTTATGTATTCACTACTAGAGTAGTAATTATAGGCCTAGAGTTATTACATATAACTCTTTTGGTAGAGACATTACATCATAATTATGAAAAATAAGTAAAGCCAATAGCTAGAGAGAGAACCAAATATAGTAGCTAAAACTAGAGCCAATAGCCAAAGAGAGAGCCATATATAATAGCTATAGCCAGATATAGATCTAATAGCTAGATCTAGAGCTAGAGATAGAGCCAATATCCAAAGCTAGAGCTAATAACCAAAGCCAGTAGCCAAAGGTAGAGTTACGGCTAATAGCTAGAGTGAGAGCCAAAGCTAGAGCCAAAGATAGTAACCAGAGCTAGAGGACATCAAAACATTTATCTTTAGATTAAGAAACCCTATTATGGTTAAATTATACACAAAGTGATTTTTTATAAATAATCAATCAGATTTGCCTTTGATTAAGACCCATAAATGTAGCCTAAATCGGGTGAACTTTGTTATCAATCCTGATTTGCATATTGTATTTATGTCTCATTAATTTAATTTATTATTAGTTTTGAATTAAAATTTTAATTATAATTCCAATTTCAAGTTAATTAATTACAAATTGAGAATTTATAAAGCATCCATAAAAATAGATCAATTGGTGTAGTTTTGGACACTGCCTATTTATGGATCATCAAGAATCTTGTATCGAACTTGCCTCAACATGAAAACCTTACATGTTTTGATTACACATTAAGATACTTGTGATATCAAAGGATTTAGAAACCCATTATAGTCATATAGGTTTCATCATGTGTTTTCACATCTTAACTACCTACTTAGTTTCTTGATGATGGTTTAAGGCTCTTAGAAACTTATCTCTACCATTTTTAGGCTTGGATGAGATGTTTAGAATCTCATGGAATTGTGGGGACTTTAGGACCTAAAAATGAGCTTATTAAATCATGCCTTTATTTCCAAAACTTTCTTAAAATATCCTAAACCTTGACTTACAAGCCTCATTGGGGACTTTGAGTCTGGGTTTATATTTTAATCAAATAAGAAACCCCTATTGGAGCCTGTAACTATAGAAGCCTTCTTCAAACTTGCTCTACAAACCTTAAAACTTACCTTGGAAAACATATTTTAGGTTTTTACATATGCATTGAAGTCAAAAGACTTTAACTTCCTCAACTTGTAAAATTTTCAAACCCATAATTTTTTGGTTCCTGTAACTTTTCATGCTTTATTACTACAAGTCTATAATAGACTCATGAGGATTGAGACCCTATGATTTTTTCTTACAAAAATATAGGTATCCTCATCATGCTTGAGACTCACCAAATTCATTAGTATACCTACATTAAAACCTCACTTTTAAACCTAACAAACATTGTATAGGCCTATGATCCTCTTGAAATGATTTAGATGATCACAGAGACCCTCTAACATGTTTGAAACCTTACTACTTGGTTTGAAAACCTATAGTTAATTTATTGACAATGTGAGAACCTTGAAAACTAATTGAAACCATTTATCTCTCTTGAAATCATGATTTTAGGTCCTATAAATTTATATCTCTATATAGGTTATGTCCTATAAAGGGTCTATAAGCTTGTTTAGATGCTTATTAGACTTTAAGCACATCAAAAATATCTCTATATAGGTTAGGTTTTATAGGGGTTTTAGACCTCTCTAACATATTATTATTGAAGAGATGTGTTTATTTATTTCTCCATCAATCTAAACATCATTGATAAAATCCTTTTAACCCTATTAACACCCTCCAAGACTCATTTTGAACCATGCACTTATAAAATGAATCTAGGACATGATTATCTCTTACATAAAAGCCTTGTAAATAAATTCTTTTGGATATGCCTTATGGTTTTATCTATATGTTCTCATTAAGGGTCATAACTTTATAAAAAATGGTCTCTTTGCCATCAAAAAATATTATTATGCTTTGGGATATTCTTGAAGACCCTAGAAATATATCAAAAACTATAACGTGTGTTCTTTTGGCTTATAAAATGAAGGTTTCTTTGTATAAGACCCAAAGAAATCCATGAATACTCTATCATATTCATCTTAAAATTCATATAGACACTTTAAGACCTATAATCACTCATTTTCATGGGAAACTTGGTCTTCATCTATAAATCTTGCTTTTAGGCTTATTTTTTCACTGCCACCTCTTCTGTTGACCTATCTCCCCACATGTAGACCTTATTTTGATGATTCTCATAAGGTGTTTAAAAATATGTATGCCTAGAATAAGAGATTAGGTTTAGGTAATGATTTGATCACGGTCTGATGTAGTCTTCCCATGTTGGGAGATAAACAACTTCACTAAGAAATAGGAGGGGAGGGAAAACCTAGTTAAATGCATTATTGACAAAATATACAGCCTTGAAGAGTTTATAAAGAGGTTTAAGATCTCAATGTGAATTTAAAAAACCTTATATAATGTTTCATCTCCTCTAAAATGACCCTAATGAGTGACTAAATGCCTTTTGACCCTTTCATGACCTCATGGGTGCCTTTTAACACCCTTACACTCTATTCTACATTAAAAATTAATTGAAGAGACCTCTAAAAGGCTAAAATGACACTATTAGGACTCTTTTGATGTATTTTACCCTTGAAAATCATTTTCATGTCTCTAATAATCAACTAGGTCTTCATTAGGGCAATGTGACCCTAGGAATTAAGAATTCATATTAGGCCTTTTGGTGAGATTTTACATTGAGAAGAAGCTTGAATGCCTTTATTCATAAAATTATGACTTGAAAAGGTTTACAAGCCCTTAAATAATACTTTTAACACACATTCATATTTAAAACTACTCTAATAAGGTTGATATAAGACTAATACCAACCTATGACCTCAACAAATGATTGTTAAACCTAATTTAATGAAGCAAAAGCTTAAGGAATCTTAATGGATTCAAAAAACCTATGTTTAAACTAGAATAATCATCATTAATGTGATGATCAAACCATACTTAGCTAACTCTATGAAGATCAATACTCTATCCCATAATTATGATGTGTCAATAGATCAAGGTGACTTTAATAGTCAACACATGGTTTGATTTATGTGTTCAAGATGATATTTGAGGGATTTTACACACATATGTGGGTTATTTATATTTGTGAAAAAAATTACAATTTTAGTTTTAAATGCATCTAAAGTTCACCTAAAAACTTACATTTTCTCATAGTGAAAAGGGCATTCTTGAGGCTAGAATGGGTACTTCATCTCTTGGCCAGGCATGATTAGAGGCCTAAAACGTAGTCCTAGAGTTTTCCACCACCCTAAATGTGTTGGTAGTGACATTTTATAGCCAATAAACACTAGAGGTGGATATCTCTAGTTACTTCTTCAACATTGATAATATTTATCATCGGTGTTTCCAACCTCCTAAATAATTATGAAAACATGAATCTAAGTAGAATTAGAGTTTATGGTATTGGAATCACATGTAATTTGAACATCTAAATGTTTTAAAAGTGTTTTATTTTAATATATAGGTCTAAAAGGAGGAAATTCCAATTTTAGAACAAGAACTTGTCTCTTGATTACAAAAAAAATACATTTCAAGACTCATTACTGCAATGTTTACCAAAGATTCATCTCTAGGGTTAGATTGACATGATCTGGAGTGAAATTAGAGGGTTTTGACATGCACATGTGGGTTATTTCAGTTTATTAAAATGAATTATTATATAAATTTTATTCATGTCTAAAGTTCACCTAAAAACTACAATTTTATTGTATTGGGAAGGGAATTCTTAAGGCTGAAATGGGTACTTCATTCTCAATCAAGCATGATCAAAGTAAAAAAAAACTTGGTCTTAGATGTTATTCAACACCTTTAATGTGTTGGAAGAGCTAATTTACAACCATAAATCATTGGAGATGAAGATCTCTAACTACCTCTTCACTATTGACAACATTTATTATCAATGTTTTTAACCTCCTAAACAGTTGTGAAAAAATGTAGAGCAGATATAAATGAGGTTGTTCACACCCTTTTGAGAAAATTATCACCCAAACATTGTACTAATAATGACCTTTCTTGTTAATTCATTTTTTGGGGATGATTTTCCAAACAAATCTTATTGAGATTCCTTGACAGTGCAAGTGTATATATATGTTGAGTGAATCTATGATGAGAAGAGAAGAAATGGCCAAGCTGAGTGTAGTAGGAAGGGAGAGAAAAAATTTGAAGAAGTGAAATATAAGATCTATAACCACCAAATATTCCAAGGTTTTATAATACATGGTAATTATAATCTTGAACCCAGAGCATATATAAATGAGTTTCTTCATTCCCTTGTAGAAGATACTAGCTATATTGTCAAAGCAGATGGCATTACTTACAAAAATGTGATATGTCTATAAATTTAATGAATATAAAGCATGATAATACATGACAAATGATAATAAACTAATGTATCTATGGTATCCAAATTAGAATAGTGACAACATCATATAAAACATTTAGACCATCCATAATACAAGCAAGGATGGTATCTATTTATTATCTCCACAAATCAATCAAAGTTTGACATCTCAAATATTTTATCCCATAGATCATCAGATAATATAAAGAGAGATATAGTCTTGGCACATCATGTGAAAGCATCATATCCATCCAAAAATAAATCATGAAATGTCATCAATAAAGATAATAAGGATGACAAGATTATCCATAATATCAAAGCATGGTACCCCATTCCAATTAAGGATGACAAAGAAAATAATTAAATGGTGTAGCTCAAACATAAGAGGCACTTCACACTAATATATGACTCTATCTCAAACATTATATTATTCTCTCCCATATAACTTTAATTAAAATATATAATGAAGGATTATAAGTTATTTTTAATAATTACATGAAGGAAATATTAAAGATGATCATATTTAAATATGGCCATATAACCATAAAATTTAATTTTTAAATAATAGTGTGAGCCAAATTGTACACAGAAAGATGGTCACCATAAAATATAAAAACACACACACACACACACATATACATACATAGGTGTGTGTGTGTGTATCCATAAATCCATAAATTCATAAAAAATAAGAACATAATATAATGTCAGGCAAATTCCATATAGGCATACAATGCCAAAAATGCATACATTGCCATATAGGCATACCAAAAATTACGTCATCTAAGACATATTACTCATAAAAAATCTTCCCTCTCTTTTCCTTCCTTGAATATTACTCTCCCTCAAATGTGTTTCTTGTAGATGGAGATCCATCAAATGCTTTGGATTCCTTTAAGGTCTGACTGCATGTCCTTTTACACTCATATCTCACCTATATCTAAACTTGTTCACATACAAATATTATTAGAAACCTTACATACTAGACATGAAACTAAATTTATAAATTAATTTTAAACTAATACAACAATTATTTAAACATGTACTTACCAAAATATCATAGTCACACTCAATTTATTTTGAAGCTCAACAAGGTTAGTGATAGGTTGAGATAAATACATAGGAGTGTGAAATGGGTAAAAACATGAGAAAATGCCATGGTAATCATCTTAATGGGACTATCAAATGTCATCAAGAAACCCGAAGTACACAATAAATTCACATAATTTATGTTTTACAAATTATGTAGGAAAATTATTAAAATAAAACTATATTTACAATTCACAATTACAAGTTAACATACCTCATTGAGTGGATTCACAGTTGAAATTATAAAACTAATACCTATGATCATTTGATACCCATATAGATGGAGGACTCTTCACCATGGTCATAAACTAAACAAATAATATATGATTTATATTTGAGCATATTTATATATAAATAAATACATGCACATGAAGGATAATATTAATGAAAAATTACTTATGTATATGTATAACTGATTGAGTAACATAAACAAATGTAGTAGTAGATGACCCACAAACTAGCTGTGAAGATGATGGTACTACCTCCTAAAACATAAAACAATTAGATATATATTATTGAATTTATATGTAAATTAATTATTACCTTTTAATTAAAAATATATATTAAATTTAAGATGTCATATATGTTGGGTGTAAATCTACTATTCATAGGTCACTATTCATAGAGTACTATTCATGAGTACTATTCATGGGTACTATTTACCAGTCACTATTCATGGTGACATGGTAGTGGGTCCCATAGTGGGCTCCAATTGGTGGGTCCTAGGATGTGGGCCTCATGGAGAGTCATAAGTGGTGTGTAGTGATGTTTCATGCATGTGACATGGCATGCAAGTGATGTGGCTAATAATGTAGTGGATGATGCAATAGGATGGTGAAGTGGCAGGAGGGCCCTTTAGAGGGTCCTATGGTATGTTCAAAGTATTTTCACATGGTGTAAAATATAAAGGGTCATGAATGGGTCAAATTTATAATGGGACCCATGATTCACATGTGTAGATAAAGTCAAAATGTGATTGCACCACCTTTTGGACTTATGTGAGCACATGAAAGAAGAAGACAAGAAATCACTATTGGTGATTGGCATCACATGTGTGAGTGGGGTATAATTATTGGAGTCATATTGGGTGGATTGGATCTTATCTAAAGTGGAGAATCCACTTTTTGGACCCTTGGAGATGAAGATAAGAATAACACTATTGAGTGTTTGGACTTACTTGTGGAAGTGGGGAGAAAATTTTGGAGCCACATAAAGGTGGCACATGTTCTTGTCTAAGTAGAGGGACATTTTTGATGGATTTTAGCACATGGGGATAACCAAAACTATGAATTACTATACACCCACTCAAATGTGTCAAGTTTCTTTGCTTGGATATGAAGTTATCTTTCCCTCTCTTTCTTATTTCACATATGAAAATGTTATAAAGCATTGAGCTCTCTCATTGTAATGTTATCCATTTAGTGGATCATGAAGGAGACCTTAAAGGCTCTCCATTTTGGATCCATGGTTATAGGTTAGAGATTATAAGTCTTAGGATTAGCTTAGCTCACCTAGATGCTTAGATTTTAAGCATCAGATGCAGGTTAGAGGTTGGAACATGGAAGGTTGAATTGATTTGCTCACCTAGATCAATGATGGATCCATGGAGGAGGTTAAAACCTAGAAGGAATGGTTATATACTTGTTTCACCTAAATGATATGGTGTTTTAGCATTGTAGAGATTCATGTTGTATCTTGTTGGTTAGAGCATGAAAGGCTTGGTTGTAAGCTTTGGTCACTTGAGTGCTTGGTGTTAGCACTAAAAAGAAGTTGCTGAGAGGAGCTATGTAGAAGAGAGTTTTATTGATGGAATGAAGTTTGGTGCTGCCTTTACCTCATGATTTTTTCCTAACTAATTTAGTAGGGTTTCCATGTATATTTGGTGTTATGGTTTGTCTCTCTTGTTTATGTTTTTATTTGTAGCTGATGTTTATGTTTCTGCATTTAAAGTCTTACACATGTAGGAATAGATATGTTTTCATTTTTATTCTTAACACTGGCATCAAAGCTAGGTTTTGTTTTATCTTTTAGTACCTATGAGCCTTGTTGATCCCCACCAAGTGGTATTAGAGTCATGGTTATCTGGTTGGTTTTGTACAAGTGGGATTTATAGGTGGAGAGACCTATATATAAAATTAAAAAAAAGTTTGCATGGCAAGCATTCTCTCTTGGTGGAAGATGGAGAATAGAGGAAAGTAGCTTGAAGCAAACACCAACATAGTGTTCCTATTGAAGCAAACATATAGATTGTGGTGGAGCAAGCTAGTCTCCATTCGTGTATATGGTGGTTCTTGACTGGAGAAGAGGTGCATGATTGTGGGATCCTAATACCACAATGTTTGGCTGAGATGTGCAAAAATTCTATGTAGAGGAGGAGGTAATAGAAACCTAATTTTTTACCTATTATAGTTGATGGATGGAGAATAAAAATTATATACCCAAGGTTCTATGGATAGATAAGGCTGGTGTTGGATCTTTCAAATCTCAAAGATGCATTGAGCGAAGTGGTTGATGGTTATGATGTGAGTAACTAGGTAGACCGATGCATGGAGTAACTTTGCACATGAGTTGGATTAACATATAGTAAAGCAGGATATAGTTTGACTATGGGTTTGAAAACATGGTAAGTGTTATGATGCATTGAGTAGTGTGATTACTTCCCAAGAACTATATATGTACCATGGTGATCATGGTGGGTAGCTATTTTTTACTTATAAAAGTTAGGTGTTGAATTTATTGGGTTCTTCTCTCTAGGTTTAGACTACTATTATGAGTATGGTTAGTAATTATTTTTGTTCAAGAGTTGGAGAAATAGGATGTATATTTGAGATCATTTCTACATGGTGTTCTTATGATGAGACAAGAGTAGCTAGGAGGGCTATGTGGATGAGGTAGAGTTATTGGTTTTTAGAATTGGAGACTGTACAAGTTCTAGCAGCCATGTTGATGTGGTATAAGAATAGATTCATGGAGAGCCAAGGTTTAATGATGATGTTTCTATGTTTGATGGCATGTTGATTTTAGGTCCCAACATGATGACTAGTGAGATGGATCAGGGGATAAGATGAAGGAAAAAAATAAGAAAGTGAAGTATCCCACTTCTTATGGTTGTGAGTTGTCTTTTAGAGTGTTCTATAGAAGAGGAGAAGACATGGTTTTCTTATGTATTAGATTCATTGGGAGTAATATAAGCCTCATAGAGCCATGGTAAACTAGACTAGATACTTCAAAGTAGTGGGAGTTATGAGTAGTTCATGGCAGAATCTTGGATAGAGGATTGGGTATGTTGTGAAGTGGGAGTCACTTCAGGTTTTTGAATTCATACTAAGAGGAGTAGATGTTGACAAATCCATCAGGACAAAGAATTTTTAATAGTGAAATAAAAATTATTTTGGGCTTGTGTGTGAGTAGCAGTGGGCATGATGATAATTGCTAAGTAGTTGTATGGCAATAGGTTAGCATAAGACATAGGTGGTTCAAAGTCCTATGCATATGAATTTAAGTGGGATATTTTTGGGTGTGAATCCACTATTCATGAGTACCATTCATAGGCACCATTCATTGATCACTATTCATGGTGACATGGTAGTGGATCCCATAGTGGGTCCCATATGGTGGCTCCTAAGATGTGGACCTCATGGAGAGGGCCCCAAATGGTGTGTAGTGATGTGGTATGTAGGTTACATGGCATGCAGGTGATGTGGTCAATGATGTAGTGGATGATGCAACAAGATGGTGAAGTGGCAAGAAGGCCTTTTAGAGGGTCCTATGGTGTGGTCAAGGTGGTGTCACATTGTGAAAAATATAAAGGGTCATGCATGGGTTGAATTTTTAAGGGGACCCATGATTCACATGTGTAGATAAAGTCAAAAGGTGATTGCAACACCTTTTGGACTTGTGTGAGCACATAGAAGAAGAAGACAAGAAATCACTATTAGTGATTGGCCTCACATGTGTGAATGGGGCATAATTATTGGAAATTAAAAAAACTCAGTCATTCACATACAAGCTTTAGCATTCAACTTTCTACATCTAAGCTTATCATTACTCTACATAAATTAGTCTAGATTAAGAATTAATATACTACATAGAGCTTGGATTCTTCTAAATTGACAACACATGCTTGTTTTTCTATTCACCTAATACTTCAACATGCCTCATCAGAGCCATTTATTTGGCACTCATGATTCATCTATTTTATTAGCTAAGTATATCTCTATGTTTTGTAATTCTTTTAAACAATCATTTTATGATTACTTCACATTGTACTATTTATCATTTTACAAATGTACCAACTCTCCCTATGAAGGATTTTAAAAACTCCTTCATTTGTTTCCCTCTACTTCAAAAATACCAACCCTCTATTTAAACCCACTTGAGCCTTACCCACTCATTTACAACTCTCCCTAGCCTCACAAACCTGACTAAAATCTAATTCCTAGCTTAGAAAAGTCTCCTACAACCTCCCTAAGAACTTATTAACCCTACTAACATCAGTTACATAACTAATATTAGTCACATATCCTTACCAACATCGACAGCCTAACCGATGTTGAAAACTATATATTTCTACCAACTTCTCTAAGCCTACCAAAACAACCTCCAAAAACACCAATAACTCACATTACCTACACTGTGTCACTCTCTACTATACTCAGACTACAAGAATGATATGAATATCTCTCTCTTACTCTCTCTTTAATTTTGTTATTCATTACCATTTTGTTTCAAAAAGTGGACCATCATCCCTAAGGGAGTTTTACACTTGCAAGAAAAAGTGTGCAACTTAGTAGCCTACTCATATATCTACTAACAAATATTTTGGTGGTAATACTTTCTTATTTGTAGGTAGTCCTCCCTAGCCAAAGAGGAGTGCTCAACATTGTATAGATATGGTGCATAACTAATTCAAGGTATCTCTAATATATAATCCCTAACCTTCATCTCTATTTCTCCTTAAACATCAAATAGATTCAAAATTTAGTGAAACACTTAGTAAACCAATCATTTATCAAAGTATGGACAAGTCAATAGCTTTATATAATCATCGAAATTTTATGTTTCTCACTAATAAGTCAATTATGTAATGTCCAAGACTCAAGTACTATTAATAACATACCAAGTGTACATATAAGTGACTTATTATTAATAAAATACCAAGTATCCCATACCATCCATTGTTTGAGATATTACAGTACTTGTTCAAAGTTTAAGACAATTTAGTGTAATGTGCCCTTATTAGTCATTCACAAGAGACCCTTAGCCTATAATTATTATCATACGCTAATCTGAGGTTGGAAGGGAATAATAGGATAAAATCATTATTCATCAGTTACTATTTATAGGTACTATTCATGGATCACTATTCATGGGTGACTCAGCATGATGATATGGCATAGTAATGAGGTGGCATGGTGATGAGGTGTTCTTGAGCACATGACATTGGCCCAAAAGGAATTTGAGTGGAAAAGGAGGTGAGAAAGGAAGTATGGCACATTTTATCTTAAGGGGTCATAATAAAGCAAGTAAATTTGTCCTTAAGGGTAAAGTTGGTGCAACAGTAAGTGGGGTTACTATTCTAAGAGGATCCTCCTACAAAAAATCAATAAAAATGCATGAAATAATATAATTATAAAATGAGCAAAAGCACTGAATGGATTATATTGATCACAAACCACTTTGAGGGGGAAGCCTCATTTGAACATGCTCAATACAAATAATTTGTGGATGCCTTCAATTGCCTCAACACTTACTTATATATGAATATTAATCTAAGCAACCACTACTTCCCATGAATGTGATATAAAAAAAAATACTCACAAGATGACTTACAAAGAATATGCATCGATAGTAGCTAATAAACTAATTAAGTAAAGAGAAGAGATATCATGGGTTCATAATATCTCCTCCCTCTTAGAAAAATTTATTGTTAAAGCTTCAAATGTGGGAATTGGTGTTGAATCTAAAATAATGGATCCCATGTTGCATCCTCTAGTTACATTCTATACCACTAAATTAAAACCTTGATGATGGAATGGGAGAAAATTTGGTATTTGTGCCTATTTAGGATTGCCTCCAGATCAAGAAGAATGGATCCTTCATTATCAAGTTTAGGTAAAATAGTCTGCACTCTGATGTTTGTGATAAAAAATTTTTTTAGACAAGAGACATGAAATATTGAGTGAATGCGGGAAGAATGTGGGAGCTCTAACTTATAAGAAATTAACCCAATCTTCTAAAGAACCTTATAAGGCCCATAGAACTTGGGAGCTAGCTTATGACACCCTTTGAGTTTTAGGGAAGATTGATTTTATAGATACAAGCAAATAAAAACCATATCACCTACTTGAAAAGTGCACTCAGAATGGTGTTGATCTACCTATTATTTCATTTGATTTTGTGCTATATGAATATTTTCTTGTAGGGTACTAAGGATATGATATTTATTTTAGATAATCATGTTAATTACGTGAATTAATGAACTATTGGGGTTGTATGGAAGGAGCACTGGTGGTGCCTAACCATAGACTACTTCATATGGAGTCATTTTCATTATAAGTTTGGTAAAAGGTATTATACCACCATTAGATGAGAGGAAGCCACTTTTCCCACTGATGTTGTTGTTCTAAGGTGAAGTAATAGAGAAAAGTTTCCAAGCATTTTTTAACAATTTTATTCTATCTATCTATTTGTGGATGATACCTAGAACTCATCTTTAGTTGAGAGTTGGTACATCAAAATAGTTCTATCCAAATATGGTTGGTGAAGGTTGCATCATGATCTAAGATAATGGATGAAGGAATTCCATGAAGATGGAAAATCTATTCCAATAAAATATATGTGATTGTGGATACATTATAGGGATGGCTGAGGACACAAAATTGACTACATTTGGAGAGGTGATTAACCACAACCAAGATCACCATTTTCCTTCTAGATTTAGGGAACCCTTCAATGAAATCCATAGAAATATATATCCAAATATTGGTATGGATGGGAAAGGGTTTGAGCAACTCAGGGATGAGTGTTATTTCACCCTGTTGCATTGGTAGGTATCACATTTAACCACCATTTGTTGTATTGCATTTATCATTCCCTTCCAAAAGAAGTTACTTCATTCTTATTCATAAGTTTTGAGAATCCTGAGTACCCTATGGATGGAGAATAATGGAGTTCATTAAATAATCTTGATATAGATCTATGCTCTAGGGAATCACCAAACGACCCTTGTATCATAGATAAACACCATCCCAAGAATAATGTAGTATAACTGAGGGGTTAGTGGCCAACTATTGAATGATTTGAGATAATGAGGATTCATTGACATACCCTTGTAAAATTTCCAACCAATTTAGAATAAGCATGAAAATAGCTGAAAGGGAAGCTTGATCCATAAATGTGTGAGATAGAGCATCAACCACAATATTGTCTTTACCCTTCTTGTAAATTATCTCATAGTCATAACCCATGAGTTTGCTGACCCATTTCTATTGTGATAGGGCAAATAATTATTGTTCAAGGAATTATTTTAGACTCTGGTGATTAGTTTTAATGTAAAAATGAGTTTTTATATTGTATGTAATATCCATCATTACCTTCTCATAAGCAGAGATCACTAAATTCTTGCCAAAAAGGGATTTTTTGGTGAATGCAATGGGGAATCCTTTTTGGAGGATAAAAACACCTATTCCATTACTGCAAGATCACTCTTGATAGTGAAGGTCTTGGAAAAATCTAGCATAGCTAGAATAGGTGTAGTACACATACCTTATTTCAATGTTTTAAATGAACAGTCAACAATTTGTGTCTAATTAAAAGCATATTTTTTTAACATAAATGTCAGTAGAGTGGTAATATTCTCATAATCCTTGACAAACTTGTGATAGTATCTAGTTATCCCTAAAAAAACATGAAGATTTGAGTGTTTGAGGATGTGGCCAATTTGTCATAGCAGCTATTTTTTCAAGATCCACCAGAACCCCTTGGACTGAAACAATATGCCTAAGGTACTCCACTTTATCCTAGCCAAAAGTACATTTGGACTATTTTACACAAATATGATGGTCAAATAAAAGTTGTAGTGCAAGTTCTATATATTGGAGATGCTTATACCATGTTTTACTATAGATGAGGATATCACCTCAAAAGACTAGAATGAATTTTTGTAGGTAGGGCTGAAATATTTTATTCATTAATGCCTAGAATGTTGAAGGAGTATTAGTGAGGCTAAAGGGCATGACTAAGAACTTATTGTGGCCATCATGTGTGTAAAATGTTATCTTAAGGATATCATCCTCATGAAGCTGGATTTGGTGATATCCAAAGGAGAGATCCAACTTGGAGAAAAAATGAGTGTCATGAAGCTCATTAAAAAGCTCATAAATAACAAGGATTAGGAAATTATCCTTGATTATGAGGTGATTAAGTGAATGAAAATAAGTGCATAGGTGCCATGATCCATCTTTTTTCTAAACAAGGAAAACCAAGGAAGAATATGGGATGGTGCTAAGGTGAATAATGCCTTCCTACAGTAAATCTCAAATGAGCATCTTGATCTTAGTATTTTACTAAAATGAGTAATTATAAGGCCTCATGTTGGGAGGAACACTTCCTAGAAGGAGTTGAATATGATGGTCCTCTAACCATGAAGGTGGAAATCCCACTAGTTTGTCAAAGATGCATACATACCACTACAGAATGGTTTGTAGGTTAGGAGTAGTGGAGACTGTTAAGGGTTACATTTGAATGGAATGAAGCTAAGTAATGATGTCATGTGAATTCTCCTTAATAATATTTTCCATATGATGTGAACTTATGATGCTGAGAGATCTGGGTTTTAATCCTTTCAATATGTGTTTTTGCCCATTATTTGAAAATTGCATCCAAATTTCAAAAAATCTCATAAGATAGGTCCAAAAGTGTGTAACCACTAGGCTCACAAAATAATATAATATATACCTAAGGTCAAGGTAAACATGTTGAAGTACAAGTTATAATATCTATTAGAGTTATGCACATTGTAAAACTTCTCTTTACAAGGTAATATGCCCCCATTGGCAATCATGATTTCAAAGTTGGAGCAAGGATGGATAAAATAATCAGTTTATTTGGTGATCTAGGGGTCAATGAAGTTATGAGTGCTACCCAAATAAATGATTATTGAGAGAGGGAGATTCTTGAATTAACCCCTAAATTACATTGTTTGTGGAGTAGTGAATCTTGCTAAGGTATGGAGAGAGATCTCTAGTTGGTCTTCTTGAAAAATAAGTTCTATAATCGACTGAGCTTCTTTTGGATCATCTATTGCATCATGAACATCTTCTCAATCTTTAGTTTTAGGTGGAGAGTTCACATCCAATAGGTAGAGATTTTGCTTGACACATCGATGTCCCTAAGTGAACTTATCATCACAATTATAACATAATATTTTTTCTCTATGGGCTTGCATCTCTGCTTCAGTCAAATGCTTTATATGAGTGGTTATAGTGACTGGCATTGTTTGAGATTATTGTAGAGATGTATTTTTGAATGGAACAAAATTAGATTTGAATAAGTGTTGAGCTATGATATTTTCCTATGCCAACTTAGCTAACCCTAAGGCTTCTATCATCATGTTAGGTTGTAACATTTTTACCTCAGATCAAATTTCATCCTTCAATCCATTGACAAAGCAAATTTTGAAGAATTTATTAGATAATTACTATATCTAATTGGCTAGTTTTTCAAATTCAGTTTGATATTCTCTCATTATTCCTATTTGGTGAAGTTTAATGAGTGTTCTAGTGAAGTCATCAAAATCAGTAGGGCCAAATCATTCCAAAATAAGGGTGCAAAAATTGGTCTATATAGGTTCATCATGAGTCTTGGTATACCAATGATACCGTTGAAGGGCTTCAAATTCCAAGTGAAAGGATGCAAGTGGAACCTTGTTGGCATCAAAAGTATTATGAAAACTAAAATATTCTTCTTCTTGATAGATCCATCTAGTTGTATTTGCACCATTGAATTGAGGAAAATTAAGCTTCAATCCATGATAATTGTTGGAAGAAGAAAATGTAGTGTTTGAAGATTACTCTAGATGTCATATATGGTTTATGGTGGTATGTTAAAGACTGAGGCTGAGAATTTTTTCATCAAGATATTTGATGTGGGTATTGAGGGAGACAATTTCATCCTCCATATTTTTTGCTCATGTTTGGGTTACTACCATGATCTAAATAACACACACACACACACACACACACACACACACACACACACACACACACACACACACACACACACACACACACACACACACACACACACACACACACACACACACACACACACATTTGTGTGTGTGTGTGTGTAATGGATAGAAAAACTAGAGTTAAGACATGTTTAGTGAGGAAGGTTTTGAATTTTGGAAAAAATGGAAGGGGTAAAGGGGATTTTAATAATTTTTTTGCATAGTGTGAGTATGATTGATGAAGGTGAGGGTAATTTTAGGAGTGAAAATTAAAAAAACTAGAAAATTAGTCAAAGAGGGACAAAGGAGTAGGAGATGATGAACACAATAGAAATTTTTCGAGGCAAATGGACAAAAATAAAAGTTATGGTAAAAAATGAAAAAAATTAATTTGAGATTTGTAGGAATTAAGAGTGGAACTAGGATATGGGGCCTTAAGGAAGAAAATGTAAGGAATGAAATTTTAGGTGTCTAGATAAAGTTTGAGGAGCAACAAGGCTACAAATGGAGAAATATTACAAAAAAAATATATTTTTTATTTTTGTTTCTATTTTTATTACTCATTATTATTATTGGTTACTGTGTTTTATAAGACACGTCTACTAAAAATATGCTGAAACAAGTTTGCAGATCTACTATGGTGATTTTTTGATACTTTTCTAGTATTTTTGATACTCTATTGGTAATATTATGAAACTAATAGAAATGGACCCCAAGTTTCAATGGTTGCATAAGGTTTTAAAGATATCAATTTGGCCACCTATGCCATATAATCAAGTACCACTCTATAAATTTTATGGCCATGAATTTATCTCTCAGTGACAGCTCTTGGTTTTCCTCATGAATGGGAACTATTCAATCAAGGAAGAGTCATTGCCCATTTTGTTGACAGGTCTTCTCAATGGGCCATCTACTTTGGGGTTCCTATGGTACTCCTCACAATGCATTTTATTGATTTAACCCAAACACTTCCCACATTTATATGGTCAGGTTTTACCCTGATGCAAAAAATATTATTGTGATGCAGAATAAAGTTATGAAGTAGAACAGAGTCAGGAATTTCTATGAAAAATATTGTAAAGAAATTATGTAGCAAAATAGAGTTTAAACTTTCTAGAAAAAAAATTATGGCCTTGGAAAATAGTATGATACTAGATGAGAGGATCCTCTTGCAACAAATAAATAAAAATGCATGCAATAATAGAATTATAAAATGAGTAGAAGCACTAAATGGATTATATTTATCGCATACCACTTCAAAGGGGCAACCTCCTTTGAGAAAGCTTAATAGAAATAATTCATGGATGCCTTTAATGGCATCAAAACTTACTTATATATGAATTTTAATCTAAGAAACTACTACTTCCCATGAATTTGGGATAAAACAAAATGATTACATGATGACTTAAAAAGCATATGCATCAATAGTAACTACTAAACTAACAAAGTAAAGAGAAAAGATATCACGGGTTCATAACATATTCATAGCTTTTGGAGAAAGTGAAAAGTGGGTGGATGAAGACATGTGGGTTACATAGAGCATTTAGATGAAAAATAACATTATTATTGTCATTAATTACCACCACTTAGAGAGTATGGTGAATTCATTTTGGCTTGCATGATGTTGGTGGGTAGAAGAGTGAAAAGGGAGGTTGTGACATGTTTTAGATTCTTGGGAGTACTCAAAAAAGTGGAAGAAAAGATTTACTATGCTTATTTGGACTACATATGAAGGTAGAGAAGACATTATGAAGTGAGAGGTACACTATCTTTAGTGAGACACACACTTATGAAGTAGAAAACACATCATCTTTTAAATACTTGACAACTTGGCCATCCATGAAGAATACTGCACCATTTTCTATCTCTATTCTATTCTTTCTTCTTTGGCATTCTATTTTTAAAATCCTATAAGTATTAGATGGTTATCTTTGTTATGCATATTTATTCGATCAAACAACCCCACCCCCACCCCCCCCCCCCCCCAAAAAAAAAAAAAAAAAAAAGATTTGAACTTATGTTCTCATCTCCCCTTCCGTAGAATTCTTCTTTGGAAATTTAGATTAATATCGGTGGTGAAATACACACCCTAGTTAGTGTTGGCCATTCCATATAGGAATTGAACTTGGAGATCAATAGAATATTTCTAGTTTTAGTGGTGGAAGACCCTTTCTAATTGGATTAGTGTAGTAATAGAGTTGTAGTGTTGTTAGTGTCCAGATATTTAGAGTTTTTGTATTGTAAGTGTGTTAGTCATATTATATGTCTATGTTAGTTTATTTTTCATGGCTTGCATCAAGCTTAATATTGTAATTTATCATTTAAATTAAGGAAGTATTAGAGTTGTGAGTGAATTTTTATGTGTCTCAGCATTTTTAAGGAAAGCTATGCAATAAATTCCTTATGTGATGTAATTTTTTATGTGTTTGAGCTTATCTCATAAAATAAAAAATATGAAATTTATATTGTCCTAAGTGATTTAGGATGTGATTAGTTACAAATTTTATCAGTTTAGTTTGGTTTAGAGGAGTTTATGTATTTTTAGTTAAATATCCTATTAGGGATATTTTAGTGGTGTCAAAGATGTGCATCCTGCCAGCCTATGTGTATTATGTGTTTCATGTTGATCAGTGATAGGGCGTTGAGACATTCTTAAAGAGAGTAGAAGAAATTTCAGCCAAAATAAATAATGCGAGATAGAGAAGATAATGCACTGATAGAGAAGTTGAACAAAATAACTCAAACACAAAGACTTATTATTAATATGATTGTGAAAAATTAAAGACAAAATAATGAAATTTAGAGGAGACTAATGTATTTTCTAGGCTAGATAGTACACTTGTAGGAGGACAAACTAAAAAGAGACAACAACAAGGAAGAAGTTATCACTTTGATAGGAAACTTGAACAAGTTTCTAAAGGAGGTATCTAGAAGTCTAAGAATAGGGTTCATCAATAGACCCCAAAATCCCAAGTTTGTCCAGAGTGAAGAAAAGAAGAAGTGAGTCTAAGAATACCAATGCATGTGGAAGAAATGACTTAATACCAAGAGGAATACAAATCATTTCCTTTTGAGTTCTAAGAAACCATATCTTTGACAAATTATGCAACTATAAGAAAGATTAGAGGTATTTCAAATCTAGATGCATGAAGGCAACCCAAATTAAGAGATTTAGAACATACATTGGGTAAGATAACTCTCTCTAATTTTAAGGGTACTGATAAATGTTCTACTACAGCATGGTTGTAGAAGTTGGACACATATTTGTCTCTTAAGCCTATGGTAGAAGGAGAATCCATCAAGTTTACATCTCTTCACTTGGAGGATGCTACACATGATTGGTGGTATCATGGGTTGGTGACTCAAAATCATGATTAGATCAGATCATATGATGAGTTTTACATGTAGATGATTGATAGATTTGATAGAAAGGATCCTAAAGAACAATTCAGAGAGTTAGCTTGGATCAAGCAAAGAGGTAATGCATATGAGTATGTTATTCAATTTTAGAGGATATCTATCATAGTAAATGACATTTTAGAAAGAAGGCTCATGGTTATTTTCATAGATGGGTTATCATAGTAGCTTAAGGGTTTCATAAATGCATTCAACCCTTCCTCTTTGTAAGAAGATATCAAGAGGGCATTTCATTTAGATTTATCTATACCTTCAAATCCAATGCAATGGAATAAGTCAAAAGGATTCCTAAAAAATATTCACGTTCCACCATTGAAGGAAATAATCAAAATAAGGGATGATGAGATCAAGAAGGAGCTTCAAAGTAAAAATTTATGTTATGCTTGCAAGGGTCTATGGACACCAGGGCATAGGTGCTTTAGGAAGGGAAAAGTACATTATATTTAGGTCATTTTTGATGATGAAGAGGAGGATTCCAACTCAAAGAGTGATCAAGAGAAGGTTGTTGAAGACAAGACCCTAGAATAACTTACATAAATAACTATTTCTTTGCTTTTAGAAACAAATAGATATCACCTCTTTAATGTGAGAGGAGTCTTGTAAGGGAAAAACTTAGTAGTGTTGGTTGATAGTGGGGCTAGCCACAACATCATAGATGAAGATCATGTGATAAAAAAGGGCACTGAAATGGAGGACTTTTCAAGATTTAATGTTATGGTTGCTAATGGATCCATGATGATCTACAAGAAGAGGGTTTCATAATTAAGCATCACTTTGGGAAATCACCAGGTAACTAATGAATTTTATGTTATCAAGCTTGTTGAGTTTGACATGGTCCTTAGCATTCAATGGCTACATCCCCTTGGGACATATTCATAGAATCTCCAAACTATGAATCTCAAGTTTTGACAAGGAGGAAAAAGGGTTTTTTCTTAGAGTGATAGCTAAAGGAGCACCTAATCTGGCCATTACAAGTGGGATGGAGGCACTTTTCCATCATTAAAAGGTGATATGGGTAGCTTAATGCTTGATCTCTCCTCATAATCCTTTAGATATAGTTGTTTAGCATCTATTAGATATATGAACCATATAGATAAGTACAATGTGGTTTTTAATAAGATTCCCCCAATTAGACCACTTGACAGAGGTTTTGATCATGTGATATAGCTTGAAGAAGGTTCCAAGACAATCATCACAACTCCTTATCATCACCCCAAGAAATTAAAATAAGATATTGAGAAGGAAATCAAGGAGTTGTTAGATATGAGACACATTAGGCCAAGCTCAAGTCCATCTGCTTCTTTAATTGTTCTAGTGAAGAAGAAGGATGGAACTATGTAGATGTGTATTAACTATCATTCAATAAACAAAAAGACAATCAAGAATAGGTATCAAATCCCTAAGATTGATGAGTTTATATATGAGTTTCATGGAGTGGCATATTTCTAAAAGATTTATCTTTGATTGGGGTACCACTAGATTAGAGTTTGGGAGCAAGACATACAAAAAATAGCCTTTAGGTGTCATTATGGACACTGATTTTCTAGTCATGCCATTTGGTTTGACCAATGTCCCTGCTGCATTTCAATCTTGTATGAACCACATATTCAATAAGTAGTTGATGAAATTTATATTGGTGTTCTTTGATGATATTTTAATATACAACAAGACATGAGAAGACCACCTCAAGCATATTGATGAGGTGTTGGGTATCATGGAGGCACAATATTTATTTACAAAATCTTCTAAGTGTGAATTTAGTATGATGGATATCTTGTAACTTGGGCATGTGATTAGTAATGATTGAGTGAATGTACATCAAGAAAATATTTAGGCCATCTTGTATTGGCCACCTCAAAAGACATTGACATAATTGAGAGGATTTTTCAACATCTGTAGTTATTACAAGAGTTTGTCAAAAGATTTTCCTAGTTGGGTGCACCTCTCATAGACCTCAAAAATAAATGAGCATTCAAATGGATGGATGAGGCTTAAAATACATTTGATAAACTAAAAGAGGTAATGAGCACTTTTCCTATTTTGGCATTAACTAACTTCTCTCAGCCTTTTGTATTAGAGTGTGATGCATCAAAAGTAGGAATAGGTGTCATGCTTATGTAGAATAAGCACCCCATCTATTATGAGGGTATGAATCTTTAGGATGTGGAAATATTGTAATACACATATGATAAGGAAATTCTCACCATCATGCATACTTTGGAAAATTTCAAACAATACTTGGCTGGCAGGAAGTTTATGATTAGGATGGATCATAATAGCTTATGATACTTCTTGGACTAGAAGGAATTGAATGAGAGACAACAAAAGTGGGTAAGTAAAATTTAGGCCTATGATTTTGATATTGAATATGTGAAAGGGAAGAATAATGTTGTAGTAGATTCCCTTTCTAATAAACCCACTTTGTGTATCCTAACTAAGATTTTAGTTAATTGGAAGGCTCACCTCTTAATAGAGTATGCCAAGAATAGTTTTGCATATGAAATTATGGATGGTAGGATTCATGATGATTGGTAGAGGATGGTAGATGATATCATCTATTATAAGGACATAATATATTTGGTACTTAAATAAAAATTGAAGGAGAAAATTTTGAGAACCAATCATGATACCCCTCTTGTAGGGAATCAAAGTTACTTCAAAATATACAAACAAATCAGAGAGAGATTCTAATGGAAAGGCATCAAGGATGATGTCATGCATCATGTTTGAGAGTTCATGATTTGTTATTAGAACAAGTTAGAACACACTTTTTTAGTAGGATTATGGCAGCCATTACCTATTCCAGAATAAAAGTGGGAAAGTATATCTATGGACTTCATCACTGGTCTACCTAAGGTTGATAGTAAGGATTGTATCTTTATGGTGGTTGATATGTTGACCAAGTTTACACATTTCTTTGCCATATCATTTGATTATGAGGCACCCCAACTGGTGGAGTTATTATTTAGGGAGGTGTTTAGACTCCATAGATTGCCAAAAAACATTATCAGTTATTAAGATAGCAGGTTTTTAGCATATTTTGGTAGGAACTATTCAGATTAGTAAGCATAAAGTTGATCCCAAGCATGAGCTACCACCCCTAGATAGATGTCCAAATAGAGATTGTGAAGAAGTGGGTGGAAGGATATTTGAAAAAATATGTTGCAAGGTAGTAGAGAGGATGGATCAGATGGTTATAAATGGGTGAGCATTGTTACAATACCACCCATCACATGTCCATTGGCAAGATTCCTTTTCAATGTCTATATAGGTATGATGCCATGTCATTGGTAGATCTGGTGTTTAAGGACAATAGGGCCCCTATGGCCAAGGATTATATTTAGAAGAGTTAGGATATCCTTAAGTCTCTTAAGGATAATATTAACCATGCCCAAAATCAACATAAGATGTATATGGATAGGCATAGGGTGGAGATGAGCTTTGAAGTTGGTGGCTTGGTTTTCTTATGCATATAGCCCTATAATCAATCTATATTAAAGAAGAGTAGTGCAAAGAAGCTCAAACCATGCTTATATGGGCCTTATAGGACTATGTAGAGATTTGATGAGGTGGCATATGAGCTGGAGTTACCAGAGAGTAGCATGATTCATAATGTATTTCATGTGTCTTACCTCAAAAAGGTAGCTGAGTAACACATTACTACATCTCTTAAGCTACCACATTTAGATGAGGAGGGAAGATTGATTTTGGTGCCTAACTCTATTCTAGAGACTAGAGAGAAAATATTGAGGAACCACACACTCATAGAGTACCTGATCATATGGAAGGACTTGGCCAAGGAGACTGCTACTTAGGAGGGAGAGTAGATTCTTTAGTACCCAAATTTGTAATTATTTATGGGAAAACAATTTTGGGAAGGGAAGACTACAATCTCCCCTTCTTAGTCACTCACAAGAGACCCTTAGCCTATAATTATTCTCATAGGCTAATCTAGGGTTTGAAGGGAATAGTAGGACAAAATCACTATTCATCAATTACTATTCATAGGTACTATTCATGGATCACTATTCATGGGTGACTCAACATGATGATGTGGCATAGTAATGAGGTGGTATGGTGATGAGGTGTATCTGAGCACATGAAATTGGCCCACAAACAATTTGAGTGTAAAAGGAGGTGGAAAAGGAATTGTGGTGCATTTTATCTTAAGGGGTCATCATAAAGCAAGTAAATTTGTCCTTAACGGTAAATTTGGTGCAAAATTAAGTGGGGTTACTATTCATAGCTTTTAGAGAAAGTGGAAAGTGGGTGGATGAAGACATGTGGATCACATGGAGAACTTAGATGAAAAATAACATTATTCTTGTCATAATTTCCCACCACTTGGAGAGTATGGTGAATTATTTTTGGCTTGTATGATGTTAGTGGGTGGAAGAGTCAAAAGGGAGGTTGTGACATGTTTTGGAGTCTTGTGAGCACTTAGGAAAGTGGGAGACAAGAATTAATATAGTTATTTGGATTATATATGAAGGTGCAGAATCCATTATGAAGTGAGAGGCACACTATCTTCAGTGGGAGACACACTTATGAAGTGGAAAACACACCATCTTTGTCATGCTTGACAACTTAGCCACCCATGAAGAATACTATACCATTTTCTATCTCTTCTATTCTTTCTTCTTTGGAATTCTCTTTGTAAAATCCTATAAGTATGGGATGGTTCTCTTTGTTATGCATCTTTATTCAATCAAATAAATCCCCCAAAAAATCAGATTTGAACTTATGTTCTCATCTCCCCTTCCTTGGAATTCTTCCTTGGAAATTTAGACTAATTTCAGTTGAAAAATATGCACCCTAGTTAGTGTTGGCCATTCCATACAATAATTACACTTGGAGCTCAATATAAGATTTCTAGTTTCAATGGTAGAAGACCCTCCCTAACTAGATTAGTGTAATAGCAAATTTGTAGTGTTGTTAGTGTGCAAATATTCAAATTTGTTTTATTGTAAGTATGTTAGTCATATTATATGTCTATGTTATTTTATTGTTCATGGCTTGTGTCAAGCCTAATATTGTAATATGTCATTTAAACTAAAGAAGCATTAGATTTGTGAGTGAATTTGTATGTGTCTCATATCATTTGTAAGGAAAGCTATGCATTAACTTCCTTATGTGTTTTAATTGTTTATGTGTTTCAACTTATCTCATAAAATAAAAAATCTAAAATTTATATTGTCCTATGTGATTTAGGATGTGATTAGTTACAAATTTTATATGTGTAGTTTGGTTTAGTGGAGTTTATGTGTTTTTAGTTAAATATCCTATTTGGGATATTTAAGATGTTATCAAATAACCAAAACCCCCATATGTTTGTTGCCTTGTGCATCAACTCTTTAGGAATTTCAAGGATGAAACCCTTTGGCTCTCCAATATGGGATTCATGGACAAAAACCTATGGATGCTGCTACAAGATCAAAGGATGAAAAATCTATGGTACTGCAAGGTTATCTCACTCAAAGATTACAACTAATCTTTAGAGGATATCGTAGATCTAGTATATTTGTAAGTGTGTGTAGTATTGCAGAAATAACTCTATGTGTGTAAGAACTTTTATTATTTGTATTTGTGTTTAGTAGTCTATGTATTGTAAGCAAATTTTTTTTGAGTAATGTCTGTAGAGTCTTTATGTGTTGGAGATTTACTAAAGAATCTTTGTAATGTTTATTTGTATTTCCATATTGTAATCTTAGTAGGAGAATATGTATTGTATGTTATTTCATGCCATTTTTAATACTTGTAATATTATAATAAAAGTATAGCATGGATTTGATTATATGTTATCCCAAATAAGAGTAATAAGAGTGCTGTGTATTGTTATTTCATTATGTAATGTGTATGTCAAATATGGGAATTCAGATTTTAGTTTATCTATGTAGTTTGGATCTTATGTTAGTAAGGTGTTTATGTCAAATAATCCATTTGGGTTATTACAAAGGTATCAAAGCTTAAGTGTTTAGTGTTATATTTATTATAGTTTATGTGGTTTTAGTAAATATCCTTGTATGGGATATTACAATACTTGTTGGACATTACATTAGTGACTTACATGGATATTACAAGGCTCCCATAACTAGCCAAGTAACATACCAATACATATACCTAAATCTTGGACATTACATAAGTGACTTGTTAGTGAGCAACATCACATTTCATTGATTATATAAGTTTATTTGGGGATATCTTGATCACTAACCAATACTTGTTGATCCTTTCAAGCTTCTTTCCTCCATTCTCCATCTTCCAATAAGAGAGAATACTTACCATGCAAAATTTGTTTTTATTTTATATTGGGGTATCTTCACCTGTAGTTCTCACTTGTACAAAACCAACCAAACAACCATGGCCTGATATTACTTGTTAGGATCAATAAGGATTAGGTACCAATAGCTAAAGCATAGCTCTGATACCACTTATTAGGAAAACATACATTCCTACATATTCAAGTAATAAAATATGGAATTAATAAGATACAATAAAAACATAACAAGAGAGAAAATTGAAACAAAACTAGATATGCATGGAAAACTTAATAAACTAGCTAGGAAAAACCATGGGGCAAAGGCAACACTATAATTCATCATTCCATCAACAACACTCTCTTACAACAACATCCTCTTAGTAACTCTCTCTAGTGCTTGCAAGAACTTAGGTGAACCAAGCATACAACCATGCCTTCCAAGTTATAACCTCTAAGATGCAACATGCATATCAATAATACTAATCAAATAGAATTCAATGGATCTCCAATAGCATTTACTTCTATCTCCATGAATCCATCATGAAACTATATGAGCAAAGCAATCTAGCGTTCCATGCTTCAACTTATAACCTACATTTGATGCTTACAACCTAAGAATCTACGTGATCTAAGCTCATCCTAAGCTTTAAAATCTATAACCTCTAATCATAGATCCCAAAATAGATAACCTCTGAGGATCCTCCATTATCCACTAAATGGATAACATTACAATGAGAGAGCTCAATGCTTTATAGCATTTTCATACAATGTGAGAGAAGAGACATAGTAAGAGATAACTTCATGGCCAAGAAAAGAAACTCACCACATTTGATTGGGTAAATATTAATACATAGTATTGATTGTCCCCATGTTCCAAAATCCTTCAAAAATGGCTGTCCACTTAGATAAGAACATGTGTCACCTTCATGTGGCTCTCAAATTTGCTCCCCACTTCCACAAGTGAGTCCAAACACTCAATAGTGTATTCATCTCCAATGGTAATCAAAGTGAATTATCCACTTTATAAAAGATCCAAGTCACCCCATGTGACTCCAATAACTATTCCCCACTCACACATGTGAGTCCAATCACCAATAGTGATTTCTTGTCTTCTTCTTCCATGTTCTCACATAAGTCCAAAAGGTGTTACAATCACTTTTTGACTTTATCTACACATGTGAATCATGGGTCCCATTAAAAATTAGACCCATGCATGAACCTTTATCTTTTGCACCATGTGACACCACCTTGACCAAACCATAGGACTTTCCAAAAGGCCCTCCTACCACTTCACCATCTTACTACATCATCCACTACATCATTGGTCACATCATCTACATACCACATCACTACACACCACTTTGGACCCTATCTATGAGGCCCACATCCTGGAACCCACTACCATGTCATCATGAATAGTGACCAATGAATATTACTCATGAATAATACTCCATGAATAGTGGCTTCATACCCAAAAAAATATATAAAATACATGCATATGTGTAGTTGATGCCTTCATACCAAATGTATGTGCTACAAACTCATCTTTAAAGATGATAGCATATAGGCCCTCTAAAGTACCACCACCATCATCTAAAGGTCTAGTGCATATAAAACCATATAATATATAAGGGGACGGTCAGACATGCATACTAGGTGGAGTATCCCCATATCTACCCTCTCTAACATCAATTTTTAGAAGCTTACTTGTATGATGAATGAGTCTATCACTAAGCACACAAATCACATGCAAAATATCAATCTAGATGACCTTCTTCACTATAGAAGGAATCTCAAGTAATTTTTTTTATAACATTTAATGTCTAAGTGGACTAGTTTATACCCTTAGAATACTTTGATATGTAATTAAATAATAATAATTTATTATTTATTAAAAAGAGGTGAAAACCTTGTATAAATAAATAATAAAATATAAATTATTTATTACTTACCAAATTAAATTAAATGATTCTTGGGATGGTTGGAACTATTGGTTACAATGGTCACATCCCTTCATACACATTATAAATAGGGTTTTACCCTATTTCAAAATACACTCAGTGAATTTTATATTTACGTGTGGAAAATATTTACAAAGGTTCTATGAAGGCTTATGTGATGAAGTGAGAAGTTGAAGGCTATGTATTAGGTTTAATTATTTCTTAATTATATGAATATCATCATTTGTGGGTTTTTTAAATTTTGAGATTTTTTCACATAATTTCATGTGTTATGTGTTTATTGATCTGGTTGTGTATGATTTGCTAATTATTATACATCCTAGATCTCTTGTGTATGTTCATTACATGTATTTATTCATAGAATTCATCATAGAATTAGAGATTGAGGGAGTTTATAATATTGTCAATATTGGAAAACAATTCATATTGAATTTTAATATTAAATTTTAAATAAGATTTATTCCTTTCAAGTCTATATGACACTCAAATGACCTAGTAAAGGGAGATTTTTGTTTACCATTAGTGGAGTCTTGGTTCAACATTGTTGGAGACTTAGATATTTATCCAAACACCATTAAGGCAGTTTAAATATCATTTCAAGCAATTATAATTGATTTTTTTGAAGATTTATGTTGCCTGGATGTGGTTGTATGAACTTGTGGCATTGAAAAAAAATTCAAAAATCATTTTTTTTGATTCAAAATTCTTTTCTTAAGGTTATGGTTTCATCATTATGGATTTTCAAGCCCTCTTATATTTTTTTATACCCTGAGAAGGCCATTCCAAGCTTCTATAAAAAATTTATCTCCACCTAGGAAGCCATTACTGCCCATGTATGGCCTTTGAAGGAAGAAAATGGAGTAAATAAATCCATTCTATTTTTTTGAGTTTGGTGATTGATATAAGAGATCAAATGATGGTGGTTTATAAGCATTTTCAAAGCTTGAAAAGGATTTTTGAATCCTCTATAATTTTTCCTTAGCCACATGGATACCATAGTATAATTTGGGTAATTAGAAATACTAAATTCTTCATCAAAAATTAAATTTTGAAGCTCTATTCTACCTTGTTTCAAGCTTTTAGGAAGGTTGAAATTTTTTTGAGGTCTTTGGTGGCTTATAACATTTTTTGTGAGCACTACTACTTTTATAAGTACACCATTACTAGCTTTAGGTATGCAATTTGGTTGATATAGTTTATAAAAAGTCTGTAAAAAAACCTTATTTATTAAATCTTTGTTTTCCAACCCTGGGCCCCAAACTAGGAGATAACTAGTTAACCTAAAGTTAAAAACTTCTTTTAAAAAAAAAATTGCATGTAAATTATAATTGTGTGTGTGTGTGTGTGTGTGTGTGTGTGTGTGTGTGTGTGTGTGTGTGTGTGTGTGTGTGTGTGTGTGTGCGCGCCCGTGCATGCAGGTCTGTGTGAATGTATGTATGTATGTATGTATGTATGTATATGTATGTATACATATATACGTATGTATGTTTATATGCATACATATACATACATACATCCATACATACTACTATGTGTGAATGCATGCATGCATGTATATATATGTGTGTGTGTGTGTGTGTGTGTGTGTGTGTGTGTGTGTGTGTGTGTGTGTGTGTGTGTGTGTGTGTGTGTGTGTGTGTGTGTGTGTGTGTGTGTGTGTGTGTGTGTGTGTGTGTGTGTGTGTGTGTGTGTGCGTGTGTGTGTGTGTGTGTGTGTGTATGCATATATAAGTATACATACATATAATGTAAAAATTATATATAACAATATTCAAATATAAATTAGTGCATACATAATTTTAAATAGTCTGTTAGAAGGGTTGGTGCTTTTAATTTTGCTAAAACTTTGTAAGGAAGAAGTATAGTGTTCAAAACTCACTAGCTATTTCATTTTTTGGTCAAGTTATATTCTTATTTGGTCAATTATAAAACTTTCTTGATTTGCATGTGGAATAACTCGGTATAAAACCCTTGTCTAACTTCAACCTCTATTTTTTTACTATTGACCTACGTTATCTTTTACCTAACATAGTATTTCGACCAGTCGTTTCCTAGGTTTTGGCACATTTTGAATGCATTGGTGTGGTTCATTTTTTAAAACTCCCTAGTATAGTTTTTACATCATTATTAATAATTTTTATTACATTAGTTTATTTTTGTGACACTTATAACACTTTAGTTTGTCATAATATTTTGCATTTTTTTTGTTTTATTTATCATTAATTTGAAAAATTATTATTTATATACATTATAAATTTATTTTACTATCAAATTAAGTTAAAATTCACATTAAAAATGAATCAATTTTTATAATTATTTAGTGTTATGCTATCATTCTTAAAGGGAAGTTATGACTTCACCTAACTTTTTGTTAGACAAATCTCAAATGCTTAATAAATCAAACTATAATATATGAAAAATTTACATTAAATAATGGATTATGGCCTGAAAGTTGTGAAACATTGTCATTAGGATTGAAAAAAATTCTTTTAGGATGACATGTTACACTTGATCTTTCAAATGCATTTCAACAGAAAGCATAGGAAGTCATGTCAATTAACTTGCTATGTGTTAAGGATGATTTCCTCCTCCATATCACTAATCAAGAGTCTCCTATAAATGTTTAAAAAATAGATAAGTTTATGCATGAGGGAACTCATTTCTCTAATATTATTAAGTTGATCCTTGAATTGTTAATTATACCTATGAAAGGTGATGAAAAAATTGTTAATTTTTTCGCTAAAATTAAGAATATTAAAGCTCACTTATATGGATGTGACTTTAATATTATTCAAGATAAGATTTTATATATAATTATTCAACTTAATATTCATGAAATTTTTTTATTTTCATTTCAATTTTGAATTTAAATTAGAGTAAAATATCCATAAACTCACTACCCTATCAACTCTTCTAATTCAAGAAGAGAAAGTGATATATAATTTTGATTCTAAAGAAAATGACACTCAGGTACTTATCACTTTCAATCCTATATTTGAGAACAATAGAAACCAAAAATACAACCCTAGTTATGCTATTGGAAATAATAGGAACAAGAAATCTCACAATAAGAATCATAAACCTAAGTTTAATGGGAATTGTAATCTATGTGATAAATTTGGTCATTGTATGATTTTTTTTAATAAAAAAAAAGATATAGATTATCATAAAACCTATAAAAATAATAAAGGTAATAAATCTAACTAAAACCATTAGAAGAATCAAAACCATAATCAAGATCATATTATTGACATTATTGTTTTGTAAATTGTCTTGTTTTCTTGTAATGAAAATAAATGGTGTCTCGATAGTGATGCATTACATCATATGACTTGATTATATCATATTTTTATCTGAAAATATAAATATATATGAAAATATTTATTTAGGTGATAATTCATTTGTATAATCTACTAATCAAGGAAAAGCAAAACATGCAAATGTTGTTATAAATGTGTGTTCTTTGATTACTGAATATGGTTTATACATTTTCATGTTATCTTTCATTGCATAGTAGAAATTAATCTCAATTATATCATGTAATATTAATTCATATTAATTTTATAAGTTTATATGATATGTATCGATATGATCTTATGATTGGTCTTTCTATTGTTTATTATCAACATGAAACTTATGAGGACTACTTATGTGGTAAGCAACACACTAAAATCTATCAAAAGAATCATAATTCTAACTCCTCTTATCCTTTAAGAGTTTAGTGATGTTATAAGACCAATAGAATTTTAATTTCTTAATGATTATTTATTTTATATTAATTTAAAAATACTAACTAAATTGATAGTGTCTCAAATACAATGGTTTTCGTTATCAACACTAATGATAATTAAAATTATATTATAATAGATATATTTATCTTAGATTAGAAAACAAAGAAAATATCTAGTCATTATATTGTTTTAAAAAAATAATGACATTTATGATTATTTTCAATTCATATGAAGTAGCATTGAAATACATTATATACATAACATTGTGTTTTATTTGACACGATGATCATGTTTAGTTATTTTATTTAGTAGGAATATCATGCTTAGTAAGAAAGGATATTTTATGTTTCAATTGTTAAAGATGATTTAATTTGATAAGTATGGTAATTTCATGCTAACATTATTAGATGTTTCATTTGATAATAAGATATGTTATGAAATGCAAAGTGTAAATATAGTTTGTGTTATTAATTGGTTCCTCATCATTTAATTTACTAGGCATTATATTCATATATATATATGAATTTATTTGTTTTAGTCTCATATTTGTTTGATTAGATGATTGCATATCATGATAAAATTTTCCATATTTGATGTATGAGAGGCTACATACCTCATATTATATTAGATCCAATTATAGATTATTAAAAAATGGAAACAATCATATTATGCTTGCAAAGTTTTTTAAGACTCAAATTATAAATATGATTTATTTCTAACAAGATATATAATGTTTGGCTAAACTTAGTGTCATACTATTAGTGAAATTTTTGTATGTACATCACATGATAGTTTGGAATGCTCATATCATATTTTCAATATTGAAGATATGTAATAATGAATTGTATACAATGATCTATGTGTGTCACTAACTTAGTAATAAGTAGTGAACTAGTTTGCCTAAAACCATAACTTGATTGTTTAAATGTGTTTCACCAAGATATATATATATATATATATATGGTTATTGTGATGTTAATCATACTATGGTACCATAAATGTACTTTTGCATATGTGTTTAAGTTTGGTGTATGTGTTATCACTTGGAGTAACAAAAAACAACCTATTATTTCTATATCTTATATAGAATCATAGTATAACATTTCTCTGAAAGTTACTAAATAATCCATGTGGTTACAAAGGTTATTAGGATAACTTCATTTGGATCTTAATCATAATAACAAACTTCATTTTTATAACTAAAATCATATAAATATGAAAAAATATCCAATGTAACACCAATAGATTAAATATATTGAAGTTCATGTGAATTTTATATGAGAGAAAGTCTTAAATGGTGATATTGATATGCATTTTTGTCTTATGGATGAATATGTAGTAGATATGTTCACAAAACCACTTGGTTCTACTAATTTTTTATTTTTGTGCAATGTTAAACCTCTCAGAGTTTCCATTGAGGGGAAGTTTGCATGACAATGCCACTTCATTACGAAAATGTATTCCTTATTCTTCTCTATACTTATTCTCACTATAAATCATTGTAAACTTCATGTGGAAGTTTTAATTTTATACTTTAATACTTAAAATCATATTATAATAGAGATTTTTATGTTATAAAGGCTCCAAAAATTCTTAGATGATTATTCATAAGAAACTGTGAGTTGTTGTCTCATGATCATGATAATCTAGACTTAATTTATAGTAGTTTATGGATTATAATTAATTTTGTTTCAAAAGGTGATGTTTGGCACAATGAAAGTTTTTAAATCATTCAATTGTGTGCATATTATAATTTATGTATTAAGGTGACTATGACATTTTTCACCACTTAACATCAAGGGGGAGTGTTAGAACATTTAGTGTCTAAGTGGGCTAGTTTAGACCCTTATCATGCTTTAGTATGTAATTAAATAATAATTTACTATTTATTAGCATGATGTGAAAACCTCATGTAAATAAATAATAAAGTAAAAATTATTTATTACTTACTGAATTAAGTTAAATGATTCTTGAGATGGTTGGACCAATTGTTGACAACAGTCACATCCCTTCATACACATTATAAATATGGTTTTACCCCTATTGTAAAATACACTCAATGAATTTGATATTTTCATGTGGTAAATATTTTTAAAAAGTTCTGTGAAGGCTTATGTGAATAAGTGAGAAGTTTAAGGTTGTGTATTTGGGATAATTCTTTCTCAATTATATGAATATCATTATTTGTGAGTTGTTTTACCTTTCAAGGTTTTCCATGTAATTTCTTGTATTATGTATACATTGATCTAGTTGTGAATGTTTTTTAAATTATTATACATCATTTATCTCTTGTGTATGTTCATTACATATATTGCTTAATGGAATTCATTAGAAGTGGATTTTGGGTAGGAAATCTTACAAGCGGATTAGGTGCACAACGTGCATGTGGTCTATCCTGTGTATATCCTTTTCCTCGGCCTTGAAACTATAAGTAATCAAACTAATTGGTAATCTTGTTGAGGATAAATTAATAATAGATTTTTCTCAAAAATTAAAATAGATCTTCATGGTTGTTACAAAGTGAATAATTAAATACCATCCACTGTTAGTCCCAAAAATTATTTCTTATTAAATAATTTTGTCATCAGTGGATTGGCAACCATTTTTTGATAATGGAAAAGGTACATTGGTTGATGGATAAATTAATAATGCATAAATTTAGTATTTTGTTATTTATTTATCCTTCACTTCACATTATGATAAATCTTAAGCAAAGTAAGCCCTACATCCCTCTCTCTATAAGATGCCCATCTATCAATTTAAATTGTTATCAATTCAAGTTGGCCTAGTATTGTGCCTAGGGTATTAACCAAATATGTATGGTGGGTGTTGGTCAAACTAGGGTCCCTCATTATCCTAATTTCCTCTTTTTTATTGATTATGTGTGTATCCAAATACTCTAGACTATTTGGGGTGTATTGTGGAATTGTAGGAGGGCTAGGAGGGTTGGGAGGAGGGTTAGGAGGGTGTTATCTTGTACTTAAATGGGATATTCAAAAAAAAAATTTGGTCTTAAAAAAAAAGTGAAAATAAAAAACAATTGATTAAATTTCATGTTAATAAGTATGAATTTTGCTTGCTTATATCCCTTTCATGATGACATTATTGATTTGTTGAGCTAATTGGAAATGGTGTATTTTTCCTCCTAGTAGTAAAACGTGAATGTGGTTCTATGCTTGAGGGTATAGAAGATATGTGAGGCAAAGTGAAATGGTTTATTTGTCATTTGGATGTGGGTTTTTAGTTTTATATGTTAATTTATAATAATACATATATATTTTTAAAACATACTGAAACATATACATGTTATATTCATTATATAATGTGTATGCATTGTAATGCATATGCATTATGGCCCAGTTTTGAATAATGCATACATGTTATTACTATAACATTTATTTGTTACATAAAAATGCCCACAAAAATTTCCCCTAACTCTATGCACTTACCTATAAGCATACACCATTTTCAATAAAAAATGGGTTCAAAATCTATGCTTTCTTTTTAAATGATATCTCTATCTTTGAATGTGCATCATTTACATTCCTATTTGATTTGAAATGTTGGGCATTGCAGAAAGATAGTAATATTGCTTTAGTTGAAAATTTATCCAAATATTAACTAGTGCTTGAGAGGCTTGTACATTATAAGCCTCATTTTATACAAGTAATGTCTATTGGTGCACTATCTTCCCTTTTCACTCTTAATATCATAGAATTTAATGTTGGTAATTTTATGAATGCATTTTTTATTATAAAATCTAAGTGTTATGTCTCAATGCTTGTGTTTAAATTTGCTTCTTTTTCAGCAATAAATGATCCAATTTGATTGATGTTTGGAAAATTTCTACTACCAAGTGGGTATATTGGCATTTTTAAATAAATTTATTGTAATTATATTTTTATCCATACTATTATCTTGTAGTAAAATTTATACACACCATTCCTTGAACTTATAAAAATTAGTGTTAATTTTAGTTGTAATCTATTTTGGTTTTCTATACTTACACTTTGTGGTAATCTACCATTCATTCATAGGATAAATGAAATGTATTTATAATTTTAATGACAAGGGATAGACAAAACTCCATTATTATACTCTCTAATATATAAATGGGCATTTATTGTCATTAAGGTTGGATTCAATAGTTTGTAATTTGTGAGTTTACCTTAACCAATGCACCTGTAATCATAATTGATGTGCAACACAACCTGCCTAGGTTTTATATAAAAATAAAAAATAACTTGTGTGGTATCATGAAGAGTATAAAATATAAATGTTTTTTATTATACTTGTAATGGCATTGTTAATGCTCTCTTTTCTTACAATTGATAGAATTAATTATGCATCTCACCTATCTTCAAAATTGGTGACTTTATGACTATTTATTTTATACATGTCAATCTCTAAAATTTAAATTCTTTTAGTTTTAATAATGCAAATTTGTGTATTTTTTGCTTAATACCTAGATTGTAATATTAATAATGACTTTATGGCTTATTGGAGGAATAATGTTCTGAAATAATAAATTAAAAATTGAGTATTCATTGATGATTGTTATGGATGAGACCATGATATATTTTTAATGCTTTTGAATTTCGAAAATATAATACCCAAGAAATTAAAGTTGTTTGAAAGGAATGGAAATCTTTAGATTTACACCAAAGTACAATCAATAATATAGATTTTCCTAATTCATCACATGCAATAAATTCAAAAATTACAAAGTAGTTAAGGGATGAAAGAGAGCATATCTTGTTTGATGTTCTATTGTGGAATATGATAATGATCAAGAGTAGTGATAGGACTATAAAAGAGATATAGGTACCATTCATTTTGAATGTTAATTGAGTTTGACCATTGGACACTTGCATCAATAATAATGTCCTTATGTTGATGCTAGTGTCTAGATCATACTATATATCTATCTTTGAATCCATCAGTTAGGTTTTTATAGGTTTTTTTATCACCTTCCACTTGATGTCTTTAGATTTTGTGCATAGACTATCTCTCTTAGTTTATGATCAAAACCATATATATAATCTTATTTGCTCTTGAACTATGCCTAGGGAAAATGGGTTAGTGGGCATATAGTGTCGAGTTGACCCCAATGACCCCACTTTTAAAGGGTGCTACCTACATAGCTAATACTATAAAAGAGGGCCTTAGACTCATGTAGTTCTTTCCTGCATGTTGTCTTGTGTTTGAAACATACAATTTGTGTAACAGTGACCTAGTTTTTAATATGGAAAATATAGTTCTTAGGCTGCTCCTTCAGTTCCTCAAACTTATAGATGTGTTATACCTATGATTGATATAGAAATATGAATAAATAGGGAAGCTTTGCTTGATTGAATGATCATTTGAATGCTCTTTGGTATGATTGATAGGTGAGGAATGAATGAGGGTTGATATTATATTTATATTAAAAGCTTTGAAATAATAACTTACATTAAATCACTTAATCCAACATTTAGGATACATTTTATTTTTAAATTAGATGAATTTAGGGCATTGGACACTTGTGTCAGAGAAGGACACTAGCATCTATACATGTTTATCTCAGACATTAGTGTCCAAGGAGAATAAAATAATGTATAAGTTAAAAACTTGTAAAGGTGGAAGATTAGTACATTTTAAGCATTCTAGGAAAGATATAAGGTATGTATCATCAACATAATACTGGTCAGAGTAAGAGATAGGCCAAGGGGCATAATATAGAGTAGATGCAAGGCTTATAGAAGTAAGGAGAGGTGTAGGACTAGAAGGAATAACCAAGGTATGAATTTTCTAAGTGTACAAGACTGAGGTGTTGTATAAACATAAAATATCATTTACATTTTCCCCCATTTAATTTAGCAATGAAATTACTAGTTTAAAGGAAAGAAATGTGTACCTAGGTGTGTTTGCACTTCTTGTCTTTGATTGAGTTTAATTTGAGTGCTTTTTTGGTGACTGACCTAAAACCAAGAGCATGTTATAATATAAAATTAGTACATATAATCTGGGTTAACAATACTTAAAATAGACTTAATTTGAAGGAGCAAGGTTTAGGAGTATACCTGTGTATCAATGTAACCACCTTGCCTATTGGTAATTTATTTTACAAAATATGTATCATTATAAGGATTTGAAACTGAGATTAGGATAAATATTAGATAAATATTTAAAGTTTATATATATATATATATATATATATATATATATATATATATATATATATATATATATATATATAGAGAGAGAGAGAGAGAGAGAGAGAGAGAGAGAGAGAGGCACATGCTTCTAAATTTGGAGCAAAAGTGAGTTACCACCTAGTAGTTGAGATTAATTAAATCATGTAACCCAATGATACTTATAACCTAGTGAGGTTGGATGATGAATTCCAACCTAAAAACTTGAAAATATTGAGTGATTTGATCAACTCAATCATACCAAAAGGTAAACTAATTACTGCAGTAGATTGGCTTAATATGGTTCATAAAATTCTATGGGGTATCAGTACATGCAATGGTTTTTTAATATGAAACTAATTTGGATTTTTAAATATTAGGAACATGTTTCATAAAATATGCACCTTAGATATGTCTCATGCTGAAATTGTGTATAAAAATAGTACTAATATATAAAATTCTACCATAATTGTGAATCTAAATCATATAACTATGTTCTTTAGCCAACTCAAAAAAAAATTTAAGAGTGGATGACATGCTTCCAAATCATTTATTTATTATATATGGGAACTATGAAAACTAATTTAAGTACCAATGTGGATAACATGTTTTTAAAACATTCCCACACTATAAATTAGAGATGCTGAATACTGAATAAGTGTGGAGAACATGCTTCTAAAGCATGCCCCACTGAATTTGAAAAATGATATAAGTACTATATGTTGAAAAAATGTGGAGAACATACTTCTAATGCATTCCCCCAATGAATATAAAAAATGTGAATGTGTGGAATCCATGCCCATATGATATGCCCCCACTAAATATTCAAACTAATATAAGTACTAAATACTGAATGAGTGTGGAGAACATGTTTCTAAAGGATGCCCCCAGTGAATTTGAGAACTATGCCAAGTTTGTAGAACATGATTCCTTTCCCCCACTAATATGACCCCTTTTGAGGTGATGAAAAAAGAAGAAATAAAATTTACCTTACCTCAAAAGGGTAAGACAATTGTATAATATGAGACTATAACCATGTAGGATATAGAAGGAAACTTTTCTAGGTAAATGTAGCATTGAATCACATAAAACTAATATGATCACATGTATACCTAAGATGCATGATAAAGATCATGTAAATGTCTAGATATTAATAGTACAATCTCAAAAGGAAAATAATCACACATAAAATATCACTCAAAAGCAAGTCAACAAGCAATGGTTCAAAGAGACCACAAATAAGGGGCATGTTTAAATGCCACACAATCAAATGGACATGACTTAGTCAAATGTCCATGAAATAAATAATGAAAAATTCAAATGTCCATAACATAAATAATGACATTTAAAAATATCAAATAAATCATACATAGGCATGGAGGCCACAAGCAAAGGATCATATTCAAATGATTGAACACGTAAGACAAGACACTCAAAGAGGTGCATAAATTAAAGCATAAGAAACCAACATAAACATGTCATAGTGGCACATGGATCCAATGTGTTAGGAAAAATTATGTGAAGTTTATAGAATATGAAGTACCATGTGTAAGACATAATCATGGATAAAGGCATGTGTAAGTACATATGTAAGCTCAAACATGATAATGCAGAGTGATCATCAAATCATATAACCTATGTGTATCGAGATCAAATAAGTAGATGCCCCTAATGTCCATATGACATGAGTAGAGGGAAGGACAAACATCTAAAATAAGAATCTACCATGTATCTGTCTATGCATATATCACACCCAATATAAGTGCGACACATGTGTGTATACAAGAGTAACTAAGTATATTGTCTATCAATATGGAAGTAACACATGAATGACAAAGAGTCAATAGAACATCTATATTTTGAAATTGTTTTTGTATTTTTGAATATTTTTAATTTTTTTGATATTTTTGAAATATTTTAAATGGAAATAATTTCCTATTATACCATCTAAAGGATTTTCATAGATATATCCACACTATGAACTTAGTGTAATAATTTTTTTCACTACTAAGGAGCATGTGTGGGTGTAATATCCATGACTATGGTATCTATGATACTTTATTTATGTAAAATAAGACATCATCTTGTAAGAGATATATTAATATTAATATGAGTATGGGTTCATGGAACCCATCATTGAGTGTTTTGTGGTTTACTTTGAATAGCAATAATAAGTACATGAGTAGTTTCTCTAGATGTCTAAACATGGTATGTAGTATAATTAAGAATTTGCATCATGGTTATCTAGTAGGTTTGTATTTGGTATTCATACTTCACTTGATAATATACCCTTAGTTACTTAAGTTTATTTCAATAATTTATGTTTGGATATGATAAATTACACAATGATATGAGATATTTCAATTTAATGAAATTTGCAATTTTATAGTTATGAGGCAATCACTGTATGCAATGAAAACCAAATAGAAATAATAAAGATTGAATTTAATGATCATACAATAATGGGACTACTTATTTTACTTTTGTAGCTAGATTTTTACTATATATATAAATATCCTATGAATATGTATGTATCTATTTAGGATCCCATATCTGTTATATAGGTTCACCTTCTCCACGTGTCTCTTTATGAAGGAATTGATTGACCAATGGTTCATTGGAAGGATCGGTGTGGGAGAGATAAATATTGGGAAAGAGTATACTAAGAGAAATTTTTTTACTAGTGGTCATATTTTTTGAAGATCAATGGACCATGTGTTCCTGATGTAGGAACATCAAGCTAGGAAATATCATTTTTGAGTTATTGTTAATAGAGGTCATGGTTAGCCCATTTTGGAGTGTATTTTAGTTTTAAAGATAATATAGGATCTATTTGTGTCTTAAAATTCCATCTGAGTCAATGAGACTGAGTTTTATAGTGTCTAAGAGTTTTCCCTCCAAAATAGGGAATTTAAAAATTCAAATATTGTAACTAAGGCTAGGCATGTCATATGGATGGTTTGGATTGGTTAGCTAAAAAATATGGTTTAAGGGGTAAAATAAAGTCATGAGAAGGAGGTTTTAATATATTTCATTTTTAATCATTAAGTTTAGTCATATTAATTAATGTAAGTCACCCTTGTACGTTGAGTTGGTTATGACAAACAAGTTAGTATAATGATCCAAAACCAACATTAAATTTGGATGGGTAAGTTTTTGGTAAGATTTGAATGGAAGAGGAGAGAATAGGGAGAGAGATATCCAAGAAGAGAGAGGAGAACCTAATAATGAAAAATTATACAAGACTCCTCATTAATGGGGATAGAGTTCTGTGATGAACCAGACTTGTAATGTTTTGATGAACACAATGAATAAAGAAATAATTAGTTCTATAATTTTATGTTCTTATACAATAATTTTATTGTTTTTAATCATACATTATCCTTTAAATTACCTTTATTCCATAGTCTTTTTGATATCTTGTAGGATTGTAGGTTGCTCAAGAGGTATATAGGTTACAATTTGGGAAAAGGAGTATTGTGGTGTTTCTCCAATGTTAGTAAGACAAGATTGTTTTATCCCTAGGTCATGAAATGTTTTTTGGTCATATAGACTTTAAAAATATTTATGAAACCAATTCAATTGGAGAAACTTAGTGAAAAAAAGGTAACTTTGTTCATGACCCCTACATACTCCTGTGACAATCAAATTTGAATGTGAATGCATGTTTCTTGAAACATGAGTTAGAGATAATGGTGGAGGTGGTATTACATAGATAAAATAAATTTTAATAATTATTAAATGTCATGGTTTTAAATTCATGATAATGAAAAACTTTGGATACACAGTCATCCTTAGGGTACCCTATTGGCTCAAGCATAAACTCTGTTACACAGTCATAAATGAGAGAAAGAAACCATTGAATTAAATAAGTGAATGAAGAACAAGTAAAGATAATAATTTTAATGAGATAAATGTATTTATAATGACCTTTGGATTTTTTTGAAACATCTTTAGAAAGTTACTAACTGCCACATAATCCTACATAGTCCTTCATAGTTGAGACTCTGCCTACATAGTCATCGTGCTAAGAATAGATTTATTTTGTCTTAAAAAGGATGGTGAATTGATTGATTTAAATGTTATTGATATAAATTAAAGTGATAAATTTTTAAAAATACTATCCCCATTGTATGTGGATACCTTTATAATACAATAGTGGCATTGTAACCTTACATAATCATGGATAAACTACAAAATTCTATGTTTTAAGTAAATTAAAGTGTTTAGAGTTGATAAAAAGATATTAATCATTGGGAAATGTATAAAATATAATCACAGACCTTTGGAAGGTCATTAGTTCCTTTTAAACCTTTTAAAACTAAATAAAGAAGAAATTATAGCCTCTCAGCCTCTATAGTAGTGGAACTAGGGTTTCTAGACAAAACCCATCATATTTGGAGTTTCCACCATATGAACTATATAAAAATAGGTAATCACATTTTTTTAATTTTTTAATAAAGGAATAAATATGTTTAGGATATGTAAAATACATATTTGATGACTGAGGGTATGAAATAGGGCTAATAGGCCTAATTTGGGAGACAATTACAAAATAAGTATATGATAAATGTGGAATAAAATATTGAAACTTCATGTGGAGTTGTAGAAAGATAAATTGTGATAAAATAAAATCTTATATCCCAAATAAAGGTTGTATATTCTTCAAATAAGGAGTAAATGTCAAAAGAAAGCTACAAGCCTAGAGAAGTCATGGTAAGCATGCTATGTGAAAAGAAGTGTAGAATGGTGATTTGGCAGCTGAAAGGGGTTAAGATAGGTATGACATAATAATTTAATACTATCCTAGTAAATATATTGAGCTATTTAAACCTAAATCAATATTTGGTCTTTGAGACCTAAGAGAGTTATCTAGTTGAAGTCCTATGAGGAAGTTTGTGAGAGAATGAATGCTCAAAGTCAAAGAATGAGTGTGAATGTCATGAAAGAAGAATAATTAAATATATAAGTTTCTCCAATTACACAATTAATAGGTCAAAATGATAATAATGTTGTTAAGCTTAGTCATTGAAGATAAAGATTGGGTTGGTAATGGGAACACCAAGATAAAACATAGCCTATGAATGTGACCAGTTAAGTTTAGAAATAGATCATTAAGGAGATAGAGACTTTTCCCCCTTAAATCTATGTTAGTTATTAATAAGGATAATCATGGGATGTCTTGACCCTCCTATATGATCCTCTAGGAGAATTATGTGGAATATGTGTGTGTGTGTGTGTGTGTGTGTGTGTGTGTGTGTCTTTTTGATATACAATGATTCCTTGATTAGTTAAATGTGTAAGCTTTTACTCAATAACAAAAAAATCATTATCTCAATATTTATTAATACCATGGTAAGTAAAAAAGTGTTTTCCTTTAACCTTTTCAAATTGATGTCATGGATAATAGGAATAAGTGTTATCATTCATTTATCCAAAAAAGTTTGTAATATATCATGTGGTCTATCTCGGTACCAATCAAACTAAATAGGTTATTATTTTGTAGTGGTATACGGTATAACTATGGGAGTTACTATAAAAACATGTTACTTTCCTTTGTTTGGTACCTTTATTTTTTTTTATCTTTGACATGTGTAGTTGGTTTTCAACGAGGCATTTGAATTGAATCATGATTCTTTGTAACTCATTTATGTTCCCTTAAAACATGATTCTTATCATGCTTGGTTTTTAATGTAAAAATAGGTAACTAAGTTTGTGTATTAATTAAATCACATTCATATTTATACACACCCAAATATAAGGTATCTATTTAAGTAAAGGGATCATGCAACTCTCTCTCTCTCTCTCTCTCTCTCTCTCTCTCTCTCTCTCTCTCTCTCTCTCTCTCTCTCTCTCTCTCTCTCTCTCTCTCTCTCTCTCTCTCTCTCTCTCTCTCTCTCTCTCTCTCTCTCTCTCTCTCTCTCTCCTACTAAATATAAATTTCACTTTTAAATATAAATGTGTATAGTTTAAGGAATACAAACCATCCTTATATCAAATAACATAGTCTTGTATACAGTCAGTCTCATTTTGGGTTAATGTTTGAAAATGTTCCAATGGTAAATTAAGTAATGTAAACCATTGAAAATTTAAAATGAATACATCCTCAAGATTATTTAAATTTGATAAGGAACCATTTGGAAGGCTATAAAACCAATTAAGATCCCCTTTTTTAAAACTACAATGGAAAGCTTTTAATAATAAGCTTCCATTTTGGGCCTAGTATCCAAAGGAGTGTATCTATTGTTGAAAATGAATATCAATATCCCCTTGACATTGAATAAGTATAAATTAAGCATACTAATATTTTAAGGATAAGTATATTCAAATACACTTCAAGCAATAGATTGTTCTGGTAATGTATTCTCTTCAAAAAGAGCCTTGTGAGAAGAAACTTGCAACTTAAGAGTGTTTAATTATTATTTTAAATATCCCATGGTGGTCATGAGAGATAAAATATCACAAGGAGAGGTTAAAGTTTTAATTTTAGGTTTTAAAATACTATTCACATGAAACTTAGGAATGGTAGGATGTTTACCACTCTCAAGAGGAGAATCATCACATGGCTTTGTAACACTTGGACAATGAGTACCCATGGTTAAATAGGTAATTATATCATGTTGGATATCATGAAGTGTAATACCATTACCATTATAAGATGATACTTAATTCGAATTTTTTTACATTCAATAAGAATATGGTAAATTTCACTTGCAATTTTGTTACGTTTAATAGGAATAGGGGAAATAATTTCACTTATAAAAATTTTATCTTGTTTAGCCAAAAATGTAAAGAAGGTAGGAAAACAAACATTTTTTATGTCATGTACCACATCAAGAGATGTAATATTGTTACATTTAATAGGAATAGGGGAAATAATTTCACTTATAAACATTTTCTCTTGTTTAGCCAAAAATGTAAAGGAGGTAGGAAAAGAAAGATTTGTTATGCCATGTACCACATCAGGAGATGTAAGAATGTCACTTTAACTCTGACATTTAGTGTCACATCATATAAAAAGTGGAGTAAATAATGCACTATCACTTTCTAATTTAAGTTCATCATTGTTATGTGATAAAGGAATATTGACACAACTATCATTTGCATCCTTGTTATTTGTCTTAGGAAATTTTTCATTAGGAAACCTTTGGGAAACATATAGTTTTAATTTACGTGGTGTGACCTTTTCACATGATACATAAAATAAATTTGGGACATTTTGTGTGTCCCCAAATAATGAATTTTTTTTGTGTATTTCCTTAGGATTTTCATTTTAACTCTTATTTTTTTCTTCAATGATCACAATGGGAGACATAGGACATGTATTTTACTCATATCATAATAAAGGGGAAACAAAATTGGACTTGTTTCACTTGAATCATGACAAGAGGACATAGGATTTTCAACATTTGTATCAAATAGAGAAGATGACACACACTTCATTTCATCAACATTTTCATCATGAGAAATAGAGGATGAACATTCAACTTTTTTGACATTTGCATCATTAGAAAGGGAAGAAACATACTCATTTTTTGAAGTAACTAAACATGGTGTGCATGAAACATTTTGATTTTAAATAATACAAATGATACCATTGATTGTATCATGCATATTTTATAAATCTTTAAAATATTCATCATTGAAAACCAAAGGAATAATAGATGTGTCATAGTCAAGAGGGATATTGTTACTTTCAAACTCATAAGCATAAATGTCATGATCACTACCTTTCTCATTTATATTTATATTTGCATGATTTGTTTTTTATTATCATAATTATAAGAAAATTAAGGGGTTTGAGTACATTTTTATGTTTTATAATATCATAATATTTAGTACATTGATTATCAGGCACATTAAACAAATTATCCAAATGATGAGGCTTTTTTGGCAGAGGGTCCTTTACATGGACATAAAGTAGGAAATCCATAAGGAGTTGAGCCTTGAATAAAATTAAGAAAAAAAAAACATGAGGGCCAAATAAATATGGAAATTTAACATTCCTAAACTAATCCCACATAATCACAAATCAAATCTAAAAATAAAATACAAAAATATAAAATTAAATTCCAAAAGGAGAAAAACCTACATGCAAACTAGGGTTTTGGTTTAGAAAACAAAATATGGGTTCACCAAATTTTTTAATGACTTTGGAGTTTTACAATATAATACCCAAGAAATTACAATTATTTTAAAATAATTAAAAATTTATATTTACACTAAATTATAGTCAATAATATATATATATTTTTAATTTAGCATGTATAATAAATTCAATAAGTACAAAGTAGCTAAGGGATGAAAGAGAGAAAATCTTGTTTGATGTTTTATTCTAGAATATAAAAATGATAAGGAGTTATCACAAGACTAAAATAGATATCTAGGTTTCACTAATTTTGAATTCTAACTATGTTTGATCACTAGACACTTGTGTCCAAGTTAGACACTTGAGTTGATGATAATGTCCTTATGTTGATGTTAGTGTCTAGACCACAATATAGCTCATTTTTTGAATCCATCAATTTTTATTTTTTGGGTTTTTTAAATATCCTTTTGCCTAATGTATTTATATTTTGTGCACAATATATCATTCTCAATTTATTGATCAAAACCATAGGTACAATCTCCTTTGCCCTTGAATGATGCCTTGGAAAAAATGGGTTAGTGTGCACATAGTGTTGAGTTAATCCCAATGATACCTCTATCAAAGGGAACTACCTACATATCCAATAATATAGAATAGAGCCTCAAAATCATGCATTTATCCCCTAAATGTTGGATTATGTGTGAAACATGCAATATGTGTAATAATTACCTAGCATATAACTTGGAAATATATAGATCTTGGGATGCTCCTTCAGTACCTCAAACATGTATACATGTACCTATGATTGATATGGAAATATGAGTAAATAGGGAATTTTTTGTTGATTTAATGTTATTTTGAATTTTATTTGGTCTTATTACTAGGTGACGAATGAAAGAGGGTTGATCTTGTATTTATATAAATCCCTTTGAAATAATAAATCACATTAAATCACTTGGACTAACCTTTAGGATACATTTCATTTTCAAATTTGATGACTTTAGGGCACTTGAAACGTGTCAGAGTTGATTACTAGCATCAATGCTAATGTCTATTCTAGACATTAGTGTCCAAGGAAAAGGAAATAAGGTACATGTTCAAAACTTCTATAGGTGGAAGATAAGTACATTTTAAGAATTTAAAGAAAGATAAAATGTATGTGTCATCAACATAAGAATGGTCATACTAAGAGATAGACCAAAGGGCACAAGATAGAGTATATGCGAGGCTTATAGAAGTAATGAGAGGTGTAGGATTAGGAGGAACAACCAAGGTTTGAATTTTACAAGTGTACAAGACTAACGTGCTATATAATCACAAAATATCATCTATAAAGATTAATAAATCTCCTTGGTAAACAAATATCTATGGAGAAATCACTTCTTTTTTTATATTTATTGCATGTTCCATGTTGCAACCTATGTATAGAAACTTTCCTTTTTTGTATTTATTTTTTGTATAGATGGTGCAACTATGAATTACATTATAGGGTATAAAATAAACATTATATATGGTATGTTCCATCTTACTTTAAAATCATATGCAAACATATAGATGTGAACTTCCATTTAATATGGTATGTGTGAAGTTTGGTTAAATTACATATGAAAACTTCCATAACCTCCAACGTTAAAAGATAAAAATGGAAAACCAATGATTCAATGTTAGAAATGCACCAAACCAAACCAAAACAATGGAGTCATTTATTTAGAGAGTGTCCCAATGTATGAAACCAATTAACAAATATATACACAAAATGTGGTCCTGCCAAACATGATAATGATAATAACCCAAAACAAAAATGGCTAACATGGTAAACAAAAATAGAATATATACTTATTAGTTATTACAAGGGCAATTAAGAAAAGAAAATTAGATATGTGAATTGAAAATAAAATAACATAAGGGGCTCTCCAATCTATTAATAATATACACCATAAAGTCAATGTCATGAAACCTAAAATAATACTATATCGCATAGCCAACATGGGTATAAAACCGAGTAGTAAGACAACTATCCAATACAACAATTAGTGTTATTAATACATGGAACTATGGTTACATTACCAATTCAAGAACAATTTTTCCCACATATGGATTGAGAGGGTATATAAAATAACATTTAAAAAATCACACTTGTTGATGTAAAATATAATACTTTGAATTCATGAAATTATATCAATAATAATATAGGAAAGATAGTTCACATAGATAATATACATAATTCTATAGAACAACAGAGGATCAACACTTCTCACTTTAGTCTTCACAAGACTAATGGGGCACACTTAAAATAATTATTTAGCATTTGTTACTAACATATCTTTATTGGGCTCAAGAACATGTCCAAAAGTAAATGGGATCCTACTAATGCCTAATTTTCCAACTAGTTGTCACCAACACCCTCAAACATCCATTTACACAATAACTTACAAATTATGACTAAAATCTTGAGAAATTGTTGTATGGATCCAAACCCATGTTTTACTTACAATATACATCAATAGATGTTCACTATAGGATTAATAAGGTACCATATCTATCAAAACACTTGATATAACTATAAGATAATTTACAGAAGTTTTTATGACTTAATATGAAAATTTATTTGAACTTAAAAGGAAACGATTATGATTAAATTTTGATACAATCTACCAAGATTGGTTCCTTATTCCATTAGGATAACAAAATGAACAATTAATATACAAAAAATATTAAGATAATTATGTGAAAATGTGCATACATTCAAAACTAAGGAACATAAATGTAGTTATCACATGAATGATATAAAACAAGACGTATCTAAAAATATAACTTCTATTTCCATTAATGATAATTTTAGTTTTACATGTAATTCTTCACTTGCTCATAGATTTCAAAGTAATTATGAGGATAAATCTTAATTACAATAACGATTTTTAAAAATCATAGCCCATGGTATATGGTAGATTGAAGGATTTTTACAATCTAGCAAGAATCAGATCTAAGGAACACACTTCTATCCAATGGCCATAACCCTCACCTATAAGATCTATTAAGAGAACCAAAACAATGCCCTTTAGATTTAACCCTTGATCCCCATTTTTATACAGTTTTGGGATAAAAGTACCAATTCAAAAACATATTTTTCCACTAATTATTCTTATCATCTAATAAAAAATGAACGTAACAATATTATGAGAATCATTCTTTGTAATTATAAAAATGGAAAGCATTCTAAAATATTAAAATATAATACTAGGATGCTCATGGTTGAAACCCATAAAAACTATTCATAATTACAAAGAGAAAATAATTGTAGTAGAAATTGGTAAACCCTTATTTAACCATGGATACATTAAAATACAAAATAATTGGAGAAGAACATATATGCAATAAAAAATTCATAGGATCCAATTCACATACGCTTTGTATTGATTTTTAATTGAAACCTCTAATCATCTTAAATTTCAAAATATTACATTACATGGAAAGGAATGAAAATTTTAGACCATTGTCTTTGTGTCTTTATAGATGTCAACACCAATGGACTAAATTTTTACATAAAATTTTAGAGACCTTTAACAAAAAAACCATTGCTACCAATTTGGTCTACATGGGCAACACCATTGCCATCTTCATCATCATATTTAACGTTGCATACAAGGGCATTAAGTAGATGAATGTCTTGATTATTAGACATTATATCTATCAAACGAGACCCATTAAATACATTAGCAAGACAAGATGGTAATTACTCACAAAAACATGAAAATGCAATGATATATAAAGTCATGGAATATTTTCTATTGACTCATATAGGGAAAATGTATATGAAATTCATATAATTTCTGAATTTACAAGTTATATACATATACATACATACATATATGTATGTATGTATATGTATGTATGTATTAATGGGATAATGATAAATATAATGATGTATCAATTGAAAGCATATTCAAAAAACATGAAACATGTATTTGCATCATCAAAATATTTTTTAGCCATAACCAAAATGTATGAACTTACAATGGATTCTCATTGTAACCAACATAGGGACACAATTAAAACTGAATTATTTCCATCAAGTTGTCTCTATCCTGATTTGTTACCCTATTTAGATCCTCACTCCAAACTTCTCATTTTGTATTCTTACATGGAGGTTTTGGAAAGAGGGTTATCTCCTATGACATGATATGATGTCTTATTCTATTCATCATTTTTATGAATTATTTGTCTCTACAAAGGTTATTGCTGTGCCCATCATGCACTTATTGGAATGGATGAACTATTGGGTGTTGTGTACTTTATATTACTCTAATTTGTAACTTATTTTAAACATATTCTGCACACTTTTGGAAGAATGATAGTGGTTCAAAGGTGCTTATTTCTATGACACATTTCTCATCAATCTCCTAAGTTTTGCATCTCAAGGATTTGAGCTCATCAACTTCCACACTAATAGGGATATATTCATATAATGAAAAAAATATTCTTATAAATGTTGATAAGTAAAAAAGCCAAATGAGTATGAGTAGATACATGTATTACATTATCATCCTCCCTCAATTGGTTTTCACTATCATACAAAAAACTTGTTGCTTCACCTTCATCTACAGGGTTTGGTCCCTTAATATCCAAACATGATTCACCTTCATTTATAGGATTTAATCCTCTGACATCCAAACCTACTTCACCTTCATTTAAATTTCTTGCTCCATTTTCTATGCACTATGTATTAAAATCAGATTAGTCAATTAAGACTCCTAATAATCTAGAAAATAAATAAAATAGAAGCGTAAATAAACTTTACATTGTAATCTATATCATTTTTGTTGATGGGCTCATTCACACAATCCCCCATATCCTCAAAAATTCCCTCTCTTCTTCTCTCTCTCATTAGCTCCACCTTAATGACATGTTTACAAGTGTAGCCTTGGAGTGAAAATGGGTAATTACACATTAACATGGATGGCATTACACTATCATGTGATGATACAATGCCTCATATGTCTGACTCAATAACTAAGTTGTAAGAGTGTTACTACTATGGAAGATTACATCAAAGTCTTGAATCTACAAAGCCTTAACCCATGAAATATTTTCAAGTCTCTATACTTTGAAGTTATTTTATAATCCACTATCCTTTCAAATTTTTAGCTACCAATAGTATATGTTAATAGTCATGATTAGTTGGTGAAGTAACCAATCCACCTTACATTTTTTAGAAGTTCCTATCATTCTCAAGAAATGGATTTTCAAGTGTGAATGGTATGATTATACAACTAAATTTATTTCTTGATCGATATGTTGAAGGGTATGATAACATCATGACCACATTCTAACACTATAAAGTTGATGTTGCTTCCAATATTCAACAAAATTGGCCTATGTGGATCAATACTTTCTACAAACTTTCTAGACTTCCTAGTTTCTATGTCTTCATCAAAGTAAATATGTATTATGTACTCTAGTTCACTACAAATATCATATATTACATAATATTATCTCACTTTTGCTAATAATTTATTAAACCATTTGTGACGCACATACTAGTTGCATAAATAAACTTCATAATTAAAAGATTCCCTTCATAACACAATTGTTAGAGGTACAATCACTGGGGGGTGAATCAGTGATTCTAGATAATCCAATTCAAAATTAATTCATTCAAAATCTTTAATCAATGACCATAAAAATTCATAGAGAATACAAGATATTAATAAAAATGAATAAGAAATATGATGAAAGATCACACACACAACACATTAATTCTATGGTAAACCTTCATAAGGAATAAAACCCAATCTCAAACCTATAAGCACATGGACTACTTGTCTTATAAGATGATCACGAACATGAGAAATTTTAGTGAAGCACCATATTCACAAGGAGCACCAACTTATTTTAGATGTTGAGCACCCACACAACACCTATGAAATCAATAGTTCTAAAAATCTTATTGTCTTTCAATCTAATTGGAGAAATAATGTATAACACTTCTCTTTCAAATCATCACACACACTCAAACTTTCTCATACAAGCAATGTATCCAAACAGCCCTTTTAGATCACTCTAGGATTATTTTATCATCCTCAATATAATTTTTACTTTATTCCATCCACTGAGTACACTCCATCTAATCTCTTTCCTTTGTCTCTATCTTCTACTCTCTCAACACATTCACATACAAGTCTAGAAACCATTTCCTTGGTCTCCAATCTTTATAGAGTCTTCATGAATATCAACTTCTAGGTCACCCATAATACTTACATTAACCCTTAAGACATCTAACATGATAACACATAGCTCAATACCATCCTCATAGGTCAGCCATAGCATCCATGGGTCATACTTAAGCAACTATGCCTTTCAATTAGGCCTTAGTAGCCCTTATAGGTCTCATAGAGACCTATTACCATATTAGCACTTCATCTATCAAAAAAAGAAAACAAGATCACTTTCAAATGCATGGGTCTACTCCATATGACCTCTAAGACATCTTCAAATGATTACTCCTACCAAAACACTCTTCTACTAAAGCACATATTACTGAAACATTATTCTGTACATATAACCACCATGAACAAACATACAATCAAATTTAAAGTTAAATAACTTTGAATGTATAGATAGTCAAACCTTATTACTAGGTTATTTGGATACATCTTTATGTCCTCTTTAACTTTGCCTTTTATACCATCATCAATTTTTTTATATATTAAAATTTATAGCTCAAACATACAGACTGGTTTTCCCTCATTAATTTGAATATTCAAATTCCAACGGTCACTATGTTAATTCTAAACTTTGGACACTTTGACATCATCTCATGCTCCTTGACAACTTTCAACAAATGCACTTCATCAATATCCTCAAGATTAGCCTAGTCTTTACCTTACAATGATCACCATCGATTTTCAACATAGGCATCTATAATCATGCCACTTGGTAGCTTTGCATTCCTTTTATGCATATTAACTATTTGACTCAATATGCTCCATTGATCTCTATCTGTATGAACACTCACACATCATTGATATTTTATCTAGGATCCATGCTTGTGACACATGCCACTAGTGCATGTAATCTTGACTATTAACTTTAAACTACACCATTGGATCCTTAGCTGATTAGATTAAATGCTCACCATAGATCATTGATATAATAAAATTGGCTAAGTATGGGAATTTATTGAACACTATTGAGCTCTATCTGAGAAGCCAAATTTTTAACTTAATAACTTTTGATATGTTTCATGTCTAGATATAAAATTTGAACCATATGATTTTTCACATAGAGTAATCCATCCATGTATCAAACTACTCCTAAAACTTTCATACATGTAAAATATGATGTCATTAATCTGCTCACTCAGCTTTATCTATCAAGATGACTACTTGAGCTTAGACCTTCATATGATTATTAAAATGAATTTTATTCACTTCCATAAGTACTCTAAGTACTCATAACATCTTATAGGGTATTTGAAACATGTAAATACTATCAATATCATCCATTAATTACCTATCTAAGTCAAACACTAAAGAACCATGTAGGAACATTGAAGCTCATTGAAACACACTTTGTCATTTTTATCCTAGCACACATGACACCTCATCAACATCCTTGGTAATATTGGATGCATAATTTACAAAACTCCAATAATATACCCCTTTATCATTGATTTCAAAAACCAATATAAGGCTTATGCTCAGACTCTAGCTCTCTCTTCAAGCACTTTCTCCCCCTTTGACACCATGATAAAGTGGGCTCAACTCTTATTCATATGGACCTCAAAAAACTTCAAGGACAAATAATAAGAAAGGACCACCTATACGAGATGATAGAAATTCCCCCTAACATTGTGCATACCTCTTATTACCTTGATATTCTCATACATGCTCCATGACTACACTCTTATTTGATCAAACATTGCTCTATGAAGATAAAACATAGAAGAGCAACAAAAACTGATTGAACTTACCTTGAAAATATTAAGAGGGAGCCCCCTTAAATTATGCACACCTATTCAATCCTCTCTAACTATTTAAGTTGGCTCCCCCTAACTCCATGATCTATTTGAAAATAATCTTCAACAAGTCTTCTCAATGAACTAGATTTGTCATCAACCTTTTAAACATGTAGAACCAACTAATTTGACCCTTCAGGACCAAAACCCTTGAACAAGTTACCTGAAGCATTTTACTACAGACTACTAGAGAAATCTCATGAACTAGTTGCTCCCCTTTAACCAATAACCTTATATTTATTTTTATACGAGTATATGACTCCCAATCTTTATCTTAGATACTTAAAATTTGCTTTTGTCAATGGTTTGGTCATAATGTCTACAAGTTATTCTTTTGTAGGCATATATTCCAACATAACACATTGATTGCTTACTTATTATCTCAATAAATGATATCTAATAGGAATTTGTTTGGTTTTTTAGTGCATTACAAGATTATTTGAGATACTAATTGCATTAGTATTATCTTAATACATGGGACAAGCTTCTTTTTTCCTTACCTTATAGTCTTCCAAGGTTTGATTCATCCATATAGATTGAGTAAAACATGAGGTATAAGTTATATACTTAGCTTCTACAGTGGATAAGGATATTGAGGCTTGTTTTTTTCTTAGCTAAAATACCAAGAATTCACCTAAGAAGAAAATGCCACCACTAGTACTCTTCATATCATCCATACAACCAGCCTAATCTAAATCAATGTCTTTAGAGTGAATTCTTGCTCCTAGGATACTATAAACCATATTATATGGTTCCATTTAGATGCATTAAGATTATTTTGACTAATTTAAAGTGAAATTCTCTAAGATCAAATTGAAACCTAAAAACAATTCCTATTGCTTGCATGATGTCAGGTCTAGAGGCAGTGGAGTATAAAAGACTTCCAATAATAGATCTATACAAGATTTGATCAACTTTTGGTGAGTCATCTTGCTTACTCAACTTGTAACCTATAATCATTGGATTACATTCCATCATATAAATTTTCCTTAGAAGATCATTGATGTATTTAGCTTATGAAATGAATATCCCTACATCTAGTTGGTGAATTTGTAATCCTAAAAAAAATGAAAACTCCCTCAACATAGATGTTTCAAATTTATCCTTCATGATATCTACAAATTAATTACTCATATTTTCATTATCAAAACCAAATATTATGTCGTCAACATAGACAAATACAAGTAATTGATGACTACCTTTAGTCTTAATGTAAAAATTGCTATCAACTACCTCTCTTTTGAAACCTTTACTAAGAAGATACTTGTCTAGTCTATCATACCAAGCTATAGGAGCTTGTTTAATACCATATAAAGCCTTATTCAATTTTCACACATCCATTTGGTATAACTTAAAGTATTTGAAACTAGAATATGCTAAGAAGAGTCTAACTACTTCCATTATTTCCATTGGAGCAAAAGTCTCATCAAAATATATCCCTTAAAATTGAACATATCCTTTACACACCAATATAACTTTATTTATTGTGACCTCTCCTTTCTCATTCATCTTATTTCTATAAACCCACTTAGTGCCTATCACATTCTTGGTTTTTGGTCTAGGACCAGATCCCATATTTCATTCTTTACTATTTTATCAAGTTCTTCATCCATAACACATGTCCAAATTTCATCTTTGCTAGCATCCAAGAAAGTTTTGGGTTTAACTAATGACAATAAGATAGTGTTTTGTTGATTATGATTGATCAACATTATTCTTCTAGTTTACAACCTTACATTCACATTACTAATTAACTAAGAGTAGGATGATCCTTTTGTATTCTCCTATATAGATCTTTAGTTTCAAGTCTTGCTTCTTCCTCTTCATATTTATCATCTATTTGAATAGATAACCCATCCTTGTTTGAAATAGAATTATGAATAGTATCACTTACTTTCAAGTTTGACTTATTGACTCTATTTGTATCATCTACATTGACATTTAAGCTTTAAACAATCTTGTGAAGTCTCCCTCACAATATAGGCAAAGCTGATAAAAGAATAGCCTAAAAAGATTCCCTCATTAGAGCTTGAATCAAATTTTCCCATATTTTCTTCATCCTTTTCGATATAACACTTGCTCCTAAATACTATAAAATGTTTGACATTAGTATCTCTATTCTTCCATAGCTCATATGGAGTCTTATCACCAGTTACTCTAATTTGGCACCTACTAAGAATGTAAATTGAAGTTTTTACTACCTCTTCCCAATAACCATATGATAGTTTAAAATCTTGAAGCATAGTTCTACTCATTTCTTGAAAAATCTATTTTTATTTTCAATGACACCATTCTGTTGTGGTGTTCTAGTAGAAAAATATTGTCTTCTTATCCCTTACTCTTCAAAGAAATTATAAAATTCTTGAGACAAAAACTCACCTCCTCTATTTGATCTTACACACTTAATTTTAGATTCTTTTTCATTTTCCATAAGTGTTTTGAATGATGTAAATCTTGTTAAAGCTTCATATTTTTATTTAAGAAAGCATATCTAAGTCATCTTAGTGAAATCATCAATGAGAATCATAAAATAATTATTACCTTGAATAATTTGATTTCTCATAGGTCCACACAGATCAGTATGGATAAATTTTAATGGACATATAGTGGAATGTTTCTTATATTTGTGTCTCTTCTTGATTTACTTCCTATGAAGACATGCTTTTTAGAGAGAATGAGGAATTTTGGTAATTTTTGGCATATGTATTACTAAAACATTTGAAATTATCCTTACCATATTGTGAAAATTTATATTTCCAAGTCTTCTATGCCAAATCAAACTTTCATCCAATTAACTTATGAAACATTCCTCCTTCTTAGGTTCATGAAAGATATATAGGTTATTTTATGATTTATGAATGTTTACAATTATTTTTCAAGATTTAGATCTTTTAAATTCACATTCCTTGTCATGAAAATTTATAATATTTCCTTTAGCACACATTTGACTCACATTTAAAAGATTATGTTTCAGAATTTCTATATATAGGACATTCTCAGTTCTAGTATAGCCATTTTGAAGACTCATAGCACCTTTTCCAATAATATTAACAAATTTATTATCACTAAATCTAACTGAACCTGGATTGGTCTTCTTGAAAGAGATAAACTTATTCTTGTCTCTTATCATATGACTTGAGCACCCACTATCTATCTACCACTTCTTGTTCTCATTTTCTTGATTGTGAAAAGATGTTTGAATGAACATTGATTCTTTGTTTGGTGTAATGTTAGATTTTTATTTCTTTTCTTCTTCTTTCTTAGGCTTAGTTTCTTTGAACCGTTTGATGGTGTCAAAGACTTTTATGTCATTTTTACAAATTTATCTTTGAAATTATTCATAATATGACCTTTCTAATTGTATTTTTAACAAATCATTCTTCTTGAAGTAAACTAAACTTGCCTTACTTGATTTGGAAAAAATCTTACAATTTGTCCTATGTCATAACAGCTGAAGCACTCAACTTTGTTCATGATTTTTGACTAATAATTCCACTCATTTTTAGTAGTTATTCTAAACTCTTTATCCCTATGAGAAAAATGATTTCAAGTATAATAGTAACCATTGAAATTTTCATACCTCATAGAATTTGGTTGTCTAATCTAATTTGTCCTCATTCTACCAACATCTTCATTCCAAAGAGTGATTATTGAACCTCAAGGTCTAATTATCTTTGTTCACATTAGTCTTCACCTTATCTTGAGTTGAAATCTTTTGTTCTTCTTTGTAACTAAAACTATTTCTATCATTAACATGCTTTTGATTATTTAAAATGTTATATAGATCACTTGATCTCTTTTCAAACATCACAAATGACTTCATCTTATTGGATGTATTTTCTAACTCAGATTTCAATGACTCATTTTCAATCACATATCTTGAACACTCATCTTATTTATCTTTTAGGCTTGTAGACAAAATTTCCAATAAACTATTTATATGCTTGACTATAACTTTATGCTCCTTGGAGTCTTAATTCATTCTATCCTCATACATACTAAATTGCTACACATAGTCCTTCATATTTAACTTGAACTTCTCAGTATTCTTCTTCTCATTCTTTAGATCTTCAAGGGTATTAAGTAACTTAGTCTCATAGTCCTCCTTATCTTCTTCATTATCTGTATCATTTCAAATAGGCTAATTTTGATATGAGCAACTTCCTTCCTCATCCATGTAAAAGAATTTATCTTCAACAGGACCATCATCTTCATTACCAAACTTAGAATTACTATATTTACTCATTTGATGAGTTTTAATATTCATTATTCTATAGAATCTTCTTGTCATTATATCTCTTAAATCCTTTCTTCATCTTATCAGACCTGAATGTCTTCTTGCCTTCATCTTGGTTTTAATCATGCTCTTCATCATCATAATTTTTATGCTTATGAGGGAACTTATTGGAAAATTTTCCTAATTCTCCACAATTGAAGCATTTGAATGGTAGTTTACCCTTATACTTTCCTAAACCTATTTTTAATTTCCTTATAAACAAAGTGATTATTTCATCTTCATCAATATCATCATACTTAACTTCATTACCTTGAGTTATCTTCTTCTTTATATTTATTTATGTCTTGAATGTTGCTTCCTTATTTTGTGGTTTATCATCATTGACTCTCAACTCATAGGCTATGAAAGTACCATGTAGTTCATCCATATTAATTTTTTTGAGATCATGACTCTCTTCTATGGCAGAAACCTTTGAATCAAATTTGAAGGTAAGAGACCTTAATACCTTCTACACAATATTAGATTCTTCAAAATCCTCTCCTATACCTCTAATGATGTTCACAATCCTATAAAATATCTATAGAAATGATGTCACTGAATCCTCTTCCTTCATCTTGAGACTCTCAAATTATTTTCAATGAGTCTGCAACTTGGCCAACTTGACCTTTCAATCCCCTTAATAAATGATCTATAATTTATTGCAAATCTCTTTGTCATATTTATAATAAATTACCTTGGTGTACTCAATTTATAAAATACCACAAGAAATGACATTCATTGCCTTAGAATTTATCTCACATAGAGTCTTATCAGTTACACTAGTTAAAGGGGTTGAGGGGGTGAATATCCATCCAAAATAGATTGCTAAATGTCAAACCCTATTGACATGATGTAGGTCTTCATCCTCACACTCCAAAAATCATAATTAGACCATTGAACATTGGTGAATGCTTAGTTAAAAATCCTTCATGAATTTGATGACTACCCATATTGTACCTTGGATCAAATTCAAGTGGTTAAACTTGCATAGAAGGTCTTACTCTGATACCAATTATTAGAGGTATAATCAATTAGAGGGGCTGAATCAATGATGCTATATAATCTAATTCAAATTTAATTCTTTCAAAATCTTTAATTAATGACCATAAACATTTATAGAGCATACAAGATATTGATAATAATGAATAAAAAATATAATGCAAGTTCAAACACACAACACATTGATTCTATGAGAAACCCTCAGGGGGAATAAAACCTACTCTTAAGCCTATAAACACATGGATTACTTGTCCTATAATATAATCACAAACATGAGACATTTTAGTGAAGCACCAACTTCACAAGGAGCACCCACCCCTAATTATGAACAAGCACCAACTTGTTCTAGATGTTGAGCACCCACACAATACCTATGAAATGAATAGCTTCAAAAATTTGATTACCTTTCAATCTGATTGGAGAAACAATGTACAATATTTCTCTTATAAATCATCACACACACTCAAAATTAATCATACAATAAATGTGTATGAAAAAAAATGCATCATGTCTATAAATCGATCTTAACTCAAAGAAGATAGAGCACACCTACACTTTTGGTTAGGGATACACTTGTTAAGTGAGAGTATGACTAATATAGGTATTTGATAGACCCAATTAGGGGGTCATTTGTCATAACATATCATGATACAAATAGTTCCAAATCCTACAGTCTAACATAATTTTAAAATAACCCTAATGGAGTCCTAAGGTTTAAAACATTCACTCTATTATAATAAAAGGAAAGAAAAATCTAATCTAGTGCACACTAAAGCTTGTGGCATAAAGTTGGGGTTAGAAATAGTACACCAAGTATGTATAGGGAGCTTCAATTAAAGTAAGTATGAGTAACAACCTAATATATGAAATATGAAAGATAGTATTATTCAAGCCAACACTTATACTACTTCTATCTACTAAAATAAATGGAGAACAAAATTAGAATATACTTACCTAAATGTGAACCCATCGAGACTCAATCTCTCCCTTAGATAAAGGGGATTTTCAAGATCTTGTTGTGGTTTTTAAGGATCACTAAGAAATGCCAAAACATCCAAGACATATCCAAAAGAATAGATTCTCCAAAAAGAAGCCTAAGCAAAGTCTCCTAAAGTATAATGGTGAAAGATTAGACTATCTAGAAGTGCAGGCAAATAATAACTATTTATTGCACATATCAATAATGACTAAAATGATCTTGTATACATAAATGTGTTTTATCCTTAATCCTTCCAAGAATGTCAATTATACAGGGTCAACCCAGTTGACCAAGTGTAATTTTAGAGATAATTTACTAGGTCTGTGATAAGTCAACCAAAAGGCTAACAAATTAAGAAAGTAAAGAATACCCCTAAACTATAATGGGTCGACCCAGTTGACCCAGTATAAATTATAGTCAAAATGGAGTTTAAGATAAGAAAAAGAGGGATGGAAAGAGGAAAATACTAGAGGAATACTCAAGGGAAGATAAATAGCTTAGGTAATGGTTTTAAGAGCTAGTTGGATTGGCAATAATGTGGAAATAAAGGATAATAATCCTAAAAAGCACTAAAGGTCTACCCACCCCTTTCTTGATGCACCCCTTAGGGTTACACTCAAATAGATTGAGTCTTGACAATTTTTTACAAGATGTAAAGCATTGGTAATTGATAAAAACTAAAAATATTATGTGTATACATATCACCCACTCAAATCTCATCACGTGTCACTAAGGTGCAATAGGGGATGATATTTCAAGAAAGAACATAGTAGCACACAATGTTGACGCTAAAAAATAGTTGTGGTATTCTAAATAAAAAATAACTAAAATTAAATGACTAAAAGGGAAACTAATCTCAAAAGTAAATGTCTAAAAATTAAATTTAATGCATACCTTAACTTACATTTATTACAGGATGGTTATCTATTGTGTTGTTAGTTTTTATTGTGTAGGGTGTAGAGACTGATTTTGATAAACCCAAGAATACAAAACTAAAGATAAAAAATAAACAAACACAAGAAAATCCAAGATAGATGATACTATGAGGATGGGATGTACTTAAGAAATTTGGCAAGCTAGGGTGATAAGTGTTATGTTATACCAAATTACCAACTAATAAATAAGAGTAAATTGGGTAACCAAAAAGGTAAGGCTACTAAAGATCAAAAAAATCAAACAAGATATCCTTAGTAAGAAAGTCAAACTCACTAAGTCAAACCAAGGATACATGTTAAATAGGATGGTAGTAAAATAGATCAATGGTAAAAAAAGAAACAAAAACAAAATGTTAAAACAACATTTATGAGTGAGCAGTAACAATCCACATCTCAATCATCAATGGAAAAAGGTGTATAAAAGGGAAAAAAAAACATTATCAAGTGACAAGTAACAAGCCAACCTCACACAACAATGGAAAAAGGGTATGAAATTAGGTGTCTATAATAACAAGATATAAAAATCATGATAAATGGTAAAATGAAGGTAAAGTAAGTCTAAGAAATGTAAAGTGATGGTGTAAAGAAAGAAATCCATAGTTGCTCAAAAATGTTGTTTCACTTGAAGAATAGATAAAATTGAAACAAAGTAGTGTTAGTATGTTTTTAAGAGGTGAAGAAGGAATTAAAGAAGAAGGGAAAACATATTTGGAATCATAAGTTGTATATAAAAGGGGGAAATGAAATGGGTGGAGGGGATAATGAAGGAAAAACCAAGGTAGGAAAACTCTTTATCAAAGTCAAGACACTCAAATTAGGTTTGTCAAAACAAGAGGACTTTAAACCTTAAGGATAATGAAGAACTTCTCTTAGCCACACAAGTCTTAGGTAAATAAATGGAGATATAGATCATCCCATTAAGGCTAAATGCATGAAAATTAAAATGGACCTACCTTCCCATGTTGTGTTCCATGTTCTTTAGAACCCCTTATAGAGCCACCAGTCTACTGTGAAGATTGGGTACTTGCTTGAGAAATTAGGTAACACCATAGAGATTTTTTGAAATCCCCTATTTCAATCTACTAGCCTACTGCACCCCAAAGGACCTCAGCTCTATGTGAGGCTAACTATGGAGTTTGAGCATTGATTAGAGATATGAGATGTGTTTGTAATCACATTTTTTTTTGGTATGAATTTGAATTTTGAAATTTGTATGTTGCCTTTAAGATATTATTACTTTTTATTTCAATTGATTCGGCTTTTAAATTTCTTGATGTATTTTTTAAGATTCCTCCTCTATACAGATTTTGAAAATCAAACATGGGTGCTAAAGATGACTTTCATTTGAAAACTTGCGATAAGGTTGCTAAGAGAGAGAAAATTCAAAGAGAATGGGATCTAAGAGTCTCATAAATCTAGGTGAAATAAAATTTTTAATTTGACTTTGACCTTGTTTTATCCAATGAGGAGTGAAAGGAAAGGGGAATCAAGAGGACTGACACATAGAACAAATTTGAATTACTTCAAATTGAAAAAAATGTGAAAAAGGCAAAAAAAAAAAAAAAGAAAAGAAAAAATGATAGTAAAGTGTGATTTCTTATCATAAGAGTGACGGAAATGGATTAAATCATGTTAACATAGATTGTTGTTAATATTTTATCTAACAAAAGAAGCAAAAGCTAAAGTTTTAGAATAATGATGTAAAAGATGAAAGAGTGGTAATTTTATGAGAATTGTTGGGTCCTATCCATAGTATTACAAAGAAAATCATAAAAGAGAAATACAAGTGGGTGTCAACAAGAAAGTGTAAGATAAGAAAAATAAATGGTAGTTTTGTGAGGGATCTGGGTCATATTCGTGGTCTTAAAAAGTAACTCACAAAATAAAAACCCTAAGGATGCCAAAATAGCATTGGCAAGCAGCAAAAGGAGAAGGAAATGATTAAAAATGGTGGTTTTGTGATGGATGTCAGGTCCTATCTATAGTCTTACAAAGAAACTTAGAAAATAAAAACCGAAGGGGTACAAAAAACAAGAGAAAATGCAAGAAGATAAAGAAGATTATGATATATCAAGAAACTAAAAGACCAAAAGGGGAGGACTAAAGGTTTGTGAAAAAGAGGGCACTATTGTAGAAGGAGAGATGAATGCTTAAGTAACCTATAAAAAGTGTTAGATAGATGTAGATATAAATTAAAAATTTTAGGCAAAGTACTTTTTGAGGAATTGAGCATTGGTAGGCTCTTTGAAAACATGGCCTTCATTAATTTAAAGATAGTAGGTGCTTGGACCAAGAATATATTTGACTAAATATGGGTCCCACCATTTTTGGGTGTGTTTAACTTCTTTATCAAGGGTTTAGTCTAATTTAAGGACAAGATAACCAACATTAAAAGTGTGGACTTTAACACATTTGTTATGTTATCAGGTGATATGATCCTTGTATTGTCATTTATGTTGCAAGGTAGAAAGATGACATTCATCAAGAAGATCAAGGTCATGAAGGAAAGATTCACATAATTCTTCATCAATAATTATACCATGAAGAGATATACGAAGAGAGGGAAGCTCAAATTCTATAGGAAGAACTAAATATGAACCATAGACTATCGAGAATGGAGTTTCCCTAGTGGCAGTACTTGTGCTAGTTCGATAGGCCAAAAGTGTAGGGTAAAGATGAATATGCCAATCCATTCAAGTTTTATGAATTATCTTTTGGAAAATTTTATTGAAATTTTTATTAGTGGCCTCAACTTGACCATTGCATAATGGATGATAAGTCATGAAAAACTTGTGATTGATCTTAAATTTGTTGCAAAGTTATTTCACATGTTTATTTTTGAAATTACCACCATTGTCAAAAACAATGGTATGGGGAATGCCAAAGTGGAAAATGATTTGGTTAAGAATGAATTTGGAAATGGTAGGACTAGTGACATTAATAAGGGGCATAACTTCTACCCACTTGGTAAAATATTTGATAGCAGTGATGATAAAGATATGGACATCTTGGGAGTGAGGAAGTTTACCAATGAGATCAAATCCACATGTGAAAAATGGATAAGGAGATTTTATAGTTTAAAGTTCAACTAGAGGTGAATGGATAAGATCATCATGAATCTAACAAGGAGTATAATTTTTATCATATTCAATTGCATCATTTTCAAGAGTAAGCTAAAAGTAACCCATACATAGGAATTTACATGTTGTATCATATTCGCAACAGTGACCACCACAAATTCCCCCATGTACTTATTCAAGAAGAGGAGGGACCTCATCTTTCATAACATAATGGAGCAATGTACCTTTAACATTGCAATAATAAAGGATGTTGTGTCAAAATACATATTTGAAATCTTATTTATAAATTTATGTCTTTTCACAAGAGTATAAATTAGGAGGATAAATGTTCTAGGAATTGAATGGTGTCTTGGTACCATAGGCTTTGTCGAATGGTAACATCCTCAATATGATATATAAGTAAATCTAGTGGTTGAGTTAAATATGGATAATTTATTATTTTAATAAGGAAAGAAGGATTAGAAATAACTTGATGTGGAAGAGATATAGAAATTGAAGAGGAAAGAAAATCATCAATGGAATTTTGATCTCTAGGAATAGGCTCAATAGTGAAAGAGATAAAATCCTTAGCAAGAGTGGTTACAATTTGATGATAGGCAATGAGGTTTTCACTTTTACATTTATAATCACCACTGACTTGATGACAAATAAGTTGAGAATCACCTAAATCATGAAGATATCTAATGTCTAAATCAAGGGCAACTCTCATGCCTAAGATAAGATCTTTGTATTTATCCATATTATTAGTGACATCAAAGGTGATGTGAAAAGCTAAGGGAATGATATTATCAAGAGGAATAGTGATAATGCAACTAAACCCAACTCCTTGAATTAATTTAGCACCATAAAATTTGAGGGTCCAAGTATCCTCATGCAATTCAAAATTAATTTTAGGGAGCCTCATGGACATCAACATTAATTTCAGGGAGCTCCTTAATAACTACCTTTGGTTTAGTAGAACCAGAGGGAGTGGAAGATTCTTCAAGATTATTGGACTCAAGATCAGTGGTAAAGCTATGAAAGTAATATTTAAGAGAGATAGCTTGATTTAAAACTTTAATGTAAAGGATATTATCATCTAGAAGGTCATCTTAAATGGAAGAAGTAGCTGGAATAGAAACTATAACAAGTTGGTCAGATATGACTTGCTCTTTGATAGCTTTTTGAGTGATGATGCAAAGATAAAATTCTATGAGTAAGACCATGCATTTGATAATTTTATCTACAAGAAGAAAATATTTGTAAAATAAATGACGAAGAGGGTTGAAATGAACAATGACATAAGTAGTTTGGTAGAACATATAGTGGCAAAGCTTTTTAGCTATGAAGTAGATGGCGAGGTAATCATGCTCAATTTTGGTATAACATGTTTCATAATAAATGAGGCCTTAGCTAATGTAATAAATAACACACTCTCTTCCCATATCATCTTGTTGGGAAAGTATTGACCCAACTGAAATAGGTGTGAAATAAGTATATAGAATCAATGGTTTATCATTGGAAGGAGGATGAAGTGTAGGTGGATAAAGCAATGACTCTTTCATGTTATTAAAGGCTTTTTGACATGGATCCATCCATTCTAAAGTAGTAACTTTATTGAGAATGGAATTGATGGAGTGAATTAAATATTCCATTTAGGGATAAATCATCTAATTCCTCCAAGTTTGTCTAAATAAGTATGAATGTCAAGAATAGAATGAGTAATATGCATATTTATGATAAAGGGAGGATCAATGTCAATGCTATAGAGAGAGACTAAAAATACTAATAATTTTCTATATGTGACTCCAAATACACATTTGTAAGGATTAAGTATAACTTTATATTTAAGGAGATGGTCAAAGATGATTCTTATGATGTTTAAATTTAGTAATAAGATCATCCACATAGATTTCAACAATTTTGTGAATGAGATCATGAAAGATGTGAGTCATTGTACATTGATAAGTGGATCTAAAAGTTTTCAGGCTAAAGAGAATTTTGACATAGCAATATGTTTCCCATTACATGGTGAAAATAGTCGTATGTTGGTCCTTGGGAGTAATATAAATCTGATTGTATCCCAAGAAGCCATCCATAAGAGATAAAATTTTGTAACATGATATGGAATTAACAATAACATATATTGAAGGTAAGTGGAAATTATCCTTGGGAAGAGAAAGATTAATATTATGGAAAGCAATGTAAATGTGAATGACCATAGTGACTTTCTTTCAAACAAGAAGAATGTTGGAAACCCATTCAGAATAATCCACTAGTTTAATAAATTTAGCATTGAGTAATTTTATGATTTCCCTATGACATAGTGTTGAAAATTTAGGTGGAAACTTTTTGTTATTTTTGATGCACAGGCTTGGCATCAAGATAAGCAATGATGTTATGCACCATAATGATAGGGCCAATGCCAATCATGCCCTCAAAGGACCAAGCAAAAACCTCATGATATTTTTCAAAGAAAAAGCTAAAGCTATCATGTTCAGTAGCTGAAAGCTCTTGAGAAACTATAATTGGTCGAGGACAAGATGGAGTACCGTATTCGATGTGAGTAGTTTCTTTGATAAACATGCCATTTCCATCTTGAAAGTGGTATGGTGCATTATGTAAGACTGAAATTGGATTTGTTTTAGGATCAATGCTAGCAATGAAGTTGTTGAAGTAAGGAGTTTTAGTCTTGAAATTTCTAAGTTTATGATGTTGTTGAAGAAGTTGAGGTTCTTGGGGATGAAGTAACTCAAGAATATATTTGTCACTAGGCAAGGTAAGAAGAGGACCATAATACTCAACATCTACTTCAAGATCTAAAATTTTAATGCCATGGAAATCGTACTCAAAATGAATCTAATGGGCATTAGTTACTTTGGCATCAAACATGATTTTATGAGTAAATGAAGTAGATGGAATAGAAGAGATTGACATATTAGTGGATTTGATGATGGGAGAAAGATCTGACATAATGATAGTATTCAAAGTGTAGGAACTTATTAATATTTAGAAGGCATAATTTATTCTACCACCCAAGGAGTACAATAAGAGGAGGATTGGTAGGAGTCACATGACCCTCAATATCTAAGGTATGATCCATAAAAATGGTATGCACATCTTAATTAAAAGCATAAATTTGGGCTAAAGTTTTTTGGCAATGTTAGACATCCAAGTCTCTAGATTGAGCTTGGGCCATGACATAGTTGTCATCATATGATGGAGAAATTATACATGCTTGAGAATCAGGAGGACTTTCAGAAGGTGAAATCCCAATGTTGTTGAATGTATGAGGAAACATGATGAAATGATCTTGAAAAAATTTAGCCACTTCAAAATCATTGAAATTTAAGGCATATTATGGTAAATAAGGATCTTGAACATTGCATAGATGGGAAAAGTTGGTAATCTCATCTATGAAAGTAATGGTATGGTCCCTGGGTAATAGAGAAGGAGGAAGCCATTGTGAAATATATCAAGGTAACTTGGTAGTATTGTAAATATGTTGCAACTCATTAGGCTCAACATCATTAGAATTTGTAAGATAAATATGTAAATAAGGACTCAAGTTGATGAACTTGGGTAAAGGAGCATTGTTAATTTTAGGATTTGTAGGAATATGATATTGAGGTTTAGGATTAGGAATTTAAGTGCTCCATGGATTGGGATTAGCTTCATGTTTGTAACATTTTCCATTATGTAAGAATTTGATACATTGACTACCAGAAGAAGTAATGGCTCTCATTCAATGCATCCATGGAAGACTAAGAAGGATATAGTAATATAAAAGGAGATCAAGGTCTATAAGCTTGGTTTGAATGGTTTTAGGTCATATGGATAATGGAAGCTAGATACAACCAAGTGGTTTTTGATTAGTCTTGTCAAAATGATGGAAAGTGAGACATGTTTATTTGAGGTGATCCTTGTTATAACCAAGTTGTTAAATAATCCACAAATATGTTACATTAATACCAGAGCCTTCATTAACTAAGAATTTATGGATAAGAGTGGTATTAATGGCTAATGTAATAAAGAGTGGTGGATCATCAACATGGAAAAGAATTTCATCATTGATAATGTCTTCTTCAAAGAATTCAATAGAGGGATTAGGAGGACACATGGTTTCATGGTATTGACATTAGTAGTTTGAGAATCAATAGAAGGTGGTTCTTCATATATGGAGGATGGATCTTCAATTTTTTAAATTTATTGCACAAGAAATTTATTATGATAAGATGAAGTTTGAACCAAATCCATTAAAGGAATCTTGCAAGGCATAGAGTTGAGTTCTTCAATAAAGTTCTAATGAAATTTAGAAGAACCAACATGAGGTTTAGAAGATAAACTAGTTTTAGAAGGCATGGATGTGATTGGAGGATCATAAGGAGGAAGTTATTCCCTAGGTGCTTTTGAATCAACATTAGAGGTGGTAGTATCTTTAAGAATTAGTTCATCTAAAGATTAGTTTTAGGCTTGGTAATGGGATCTTTGTGAGTTGGTTTATGATGATAATTGACCTTGGTAGTATTGACATATCAAGAGTTTTTATAATATTGGTCATAATTGGCATCAATGGCACAAACATCCTTGATATTTACTTGATTATTTGAATAAGACTTTTGATTATTAGAGGTAGAAGCTTTAAAAGTTTCTCATTTTTGAGAATTGGTAGTGTATTCTTGATGATGAAGATTGATCATATCTTTGTGATTACATGAATAGCCAAGCATATAGGAGATAACAAATTTATTGAGACCTCTACAAGATTCATGAGAATTCCCAATGTTATCATGGAACTAGTAAAATAGTTTGGGGTCATAACACTTAGGAGGAGCATCAGGATAGATGAAAGGTTTTGAGGATGGTAAAATTATTTCATTTACTAAACCAAGAGAGGTGTATGAGAAGGTGATGGAATATCAGTCTTGGAAACTCTTTGTTTGGTTTGTGGAGAATTATTAGTGATAGTATTAGATGTTTGGAAATATCCCTTAAGAAGTTTAGGATTAGGTTTAAATTGCTTCATGAGAAATTATTGACACATATCTTGATCAAGAGCTTCATTAAGTGTCTGGGGAGAAAAGTTTTGAACCTTATATTGAAGAGTGGGAGTTAAAACCTTGGTAAAGAGTTTGAATAGGTTATCATCATTCATGTTGTGGTCCACTTTATGAGATAAAGAGTTCCATATTTTAATAAAGTCATGAGCTGATTCAGTTGGAGATTACTTAGCATTGATGAAATGGCTAAGACAATTTTCATGAAGATCACTATGTTGAAACCCTTTAACCAAAGGATTGAACAAATATTCAAGTTGACAAATAGAATGTTGGGGAAGGTTATTATACTATTATAATACATCACTAGTGAAAATTTTGACTAAGAGTTTAGTAGTGGTGAAGGTATTAGTCTGGATTCATTCTTTGTAAAGGTTGCCAAAGGTTTTAATAAATGAGGCAAGCTCTTTAGTCCCATCATATTTGATAGTTGAAGATATGTTACCAATATCAATGAAAATAATGAAGGGAGATAAATGCTCATTTTGAATAGTTTGAAGCATCTTGTTATTCATTATGGTTTGAGGAATAACATTACCTAAGGAATCTTAAAGAGGTGGAGAAATGTGATTAGAATTAGCTTGAGGATGAATAGTTGGAGGTTGAATAGCCACATTGATTAAGTGTTGTTGAAGTTACATCATTTGGTTGGTGTTGAAATTTTGCATAATGTTCATTTGTTGAATAACTTGGGCTAACAGTTGCGTTGTATCAATAAGTGGGTTGGTGTTGGTAGGAGCACTCCCTGAATTGGTATTAAGGAGAGGATTAGAGGAAGATGGATTACCAGTGGGATTGTTAAGTAAACTTGTATTAATTACTCTCACATTGGTTTCAATGTTTTGAGATGAGAAGTTTCTTGTCAAGTAGAGAAAGGATTAGACCCATCAACTTCATCTTGAGGTGTTATTTTCACCATGTTGTAATTCATAGATGGAGGAGAAGAGATGCCCCAAGAGTGATGGTTCTCTTGGGAGGAAAATAGAGGAAGAAATGAACATCCCATATAGTACCCAAATGTATTCAAGGCATCCAAGAATATTTTGATGGGATATTTCATATTGAATGAAGAGAGATGAATATAATGCAAAATTGGAGAGATGAGAAGTTAGATTGATGAACAAGGAAGGAAAAAAATAGTATAGGGTCAATTGGGTTGATTTAGTATATAAAATAAGGCTTAAAAATTATATAAGGTCAACTGGGTCAATCTAGTACAATAAATAGAGATAGGAAAAAGAGGAAAAAGGAGATATAAACTATATAGGGTTGATTAGGTAGATCATTTACTATACATAGGGACTAAAAAAGGTATAGGGTTGACTGTGTTGATCCAGTATAGTAGACAGGGAGAAAGATAAAGATGATAATAAGTTATGAGCTGAAATAAGATAATTTTTGTAGCTAATCTAGGAAAATAAGATTTGAAGGGAAACAGTCAATTAGATCAATGATGTCCAATCTAATTAAGGCACACAAAACAAAACCTTGCACTTACACTAGCTAATGCAAGTTTTTGCACACATAATTGAGCAAAGAGCAAACAATCAACTTGAAAAGTAAAGAGATAACTAATTGGTCAACCTGAGATGTTTATTAGAATATTAAGATATGATTTTTAATGTGACTAAAAGTTTTTTATAAGCAAGGAAATAGATACCAATCGAAGGATGGTTTCAGGTAGTCTAAGTTGAAAAAGACTATAGTGGAAATGATACAAGATTGGTATTGGGGCCTACCCCCCCCACTTCACACACTAAAATAATAAGTGTGTCAGGTGCTTATCTAGAATATACCATTAACCATGATTTATACTTGACCAGAGCATCAAGTTGGCTTCCTCCTTGGTGATGAAATCCAATTAGATTGGCCTAGGGTATAAATGTTAAAGTGTTTGTTTATGTTATGTGATTTGGCCATATATGCATAAAATAGAAATAGTGAAACTAAGTGATTAATTTTAAAATCCCCTAATTAAACTATGTGAATTATTATAAGCATGCAAATAACAAGAAAAGAAATGTGTGAACTAATTAAAAGAAGATATGAGGTTAAATCCAAATTTTCAATAAGGTATAGTGCTATCACTATATGCACAAAATATAGAATAAGGTAGTGTTGATCCAGTTATTTCAGATAGCACACATAACAGAAAACTAGGTCAATAGTGTTGATCCAATTGAATATGCAAGGGAAAATTTGAAGACTATAATATATGAAAGGAAATATAGTAAAAGAGAAAAATAGAGAAGAATAAAGGAACATTGGTGGATCAAAGATGAAATGAAGGAATGTTTTTGATGAAGAACATTGAAGTATGCTCAAGAAACCTAAAAATTAGGTTGATAAAATAGATCAAGATATATAAAAACCTACTTAAAGGGTGATAAAAATGTAAGGGGTTGATTGGTTTGACCTAATAGGCTAAACTATATATGTAAAAGGCTATAAATTTTTACTGGGTTTATCTAGTTACATGTTCCTAAAAACCTATGCATAGAGAAAAATAGTTGGGTTGACAGAATCAATCCAAAATGTCAAAATATATGATCAAAATGATGATAAAAATAATAAAATAAATGAATTAAAAGTGAAAAAATCCTGTAAGGGTTAGTTCACATCAAGCCCACCAGAATGTATGCAATCAAAAATGTATCATGTTTATAAATCAATCCTAGCTCAAAGAAGATAGATCACAACTACACTTCTAATTGTGGATACACTTATTAAGCAGGAGCATGACCAATATGTGGATCCACTAGACCCAATTATGGGATCACTTGTCACAACATATAATGCTATTAAGGGTTCCAAAGCCTACAGTCTAACACAATCACATGACAACCCTAATGGAGACCTAAGGTTTAAAACATTCACTCTATTCTAATAAGAAGAAAACAAAATCTAATTTAGTGCACACTAAAGCTTGTGGTACAAAGTGGGGGTTAAAAAAATACAAGTATGTATAGGGAACTTAAATTAAAGTAAGTATGAGTAACACACTAATACATGAAATATGAAAGATATTATTATTCAAGCCAACACTTATGCTACTTCCATCTACTAAAAGAGATGATAACAAAGTTAGAATATACTTACCTTAATGTGAACCCATTGAGACCCAATATGTCCCTTGGACAAAGGTGATTTGAAAGAGGTTGTTGTGGTTTTTAAGGATCACAAAGAAAGGCCAAATCATCCAAGGCTTATCCATAAGACTAGATTCTCCAAATAAGAAACCTAAGCTAAGTCTCCTCAAGTAGAATGGTGGAAGAGTAGATTGTGAAGAAGCATGAGTGAATAATAAATATTGATTACACATATTAATAATAACCAAAATGATCTTGTATATATAGGCATATCTTGTCCTAAATCCTTTTGAGAACATCATCTGTACAGGGTCGACCCAATTGACCTAGTGTGTCTTCAAGGACAATTTACTAGGTCTGTGCTAGGTTGATCGAAAGGATAATAAATAAAGAAAGTAAAGAATACTCCTAAATTGTATTGGGATGAACCAATTGACTTGGTACAACTAATATTCAAAAATGAGTTTAAAACAAGAAAAGGAAGGATGAAAAAAGGAAAAAGACTAGAGGAATACTCAAGGGAGGAGAAATAGCTTAGGTAATGGTTTTGAGAGCTAGTTGGATTGGTAATAATGTGATAATAAGGGAAAAAAATACTACGAAACACCATAGGTCTACCCACCCCTTTAATGGTGCACCCCTTAGGGCATGTACTCAAAGAGATTGTGTCTTGATGGGTTTTTTCAAGATGTTTTGTGTTAGTAATTGATAAAAGTTGAAAATATTAAGTGTTTACATAATGCATCCAAACACTCCTTTTATATCACTATAGGATTTTTTTCTCGTCCTCAATATTATCTATACTTTACTCTATCCATTAATCACACTCCATTTGATCTCTTTTTTTCATCTCTATCTTCTACTCTCTCAACACATTCACATATAAGTATAAAAACCATTGCCTTTGTCTCCACTCTTTATAGAGTCTTCCTGAATATCAACTTCTAGGTTAGCCATAATACTTTCATTAACCCTTAATAAATATAAAATGCTAATAAATACCTCAATACCATCCTCACAGGTCAGCCATATCATCCATGGGTCACACATAAGTAAATATGCCTTTCAATTAGGCCTTAGTAGCCCTTATAGGTCTCATGGAGACTTATTACCCTTTTATCACTTCATTAAGAAAAAAATAACAAAATATAAATTTAAAATACATGGTTCCACTCCATATTACCTCTAAGACATCTTAAAATTATTACTTCCACCAAAAACTCTTTTGCTAAAGTGTAGATTGGTTAAACATTATTCTATACATAAAACCATCATAAATGAACATATAGTCAACTTTGGATCTCAATAAATTCAATTGTATAGATATTCAAACCATATAATTAGGTTATATAGATGCACCTTGAAGTCATCTTAAACATTTCATTTTAAAATGATTGCCAAATTCGACATATATCAAAATTTATAGCTCAAATAATACAAAATAGTTTTCCCTAATTAATTTTAATATTAAAATTCCAATAGTCGCTATGTTAATGTTAAACATTAGACACTTTGACATCATGTCATGCTCCCTGACAACTTTCAACAAATGTGCTCTATTAATCTCCTTGATAATAGCTTGGTATTTACCATGAAATTATCACCATCAATCTTCAACATAGGCATATGTGATCATGCCACTTGGTATCTCTATGTGCCTTCTATGCATATTGACTATTTGACTCAATGCACTCCATCAATCTTCATCTGTACGAACACTCATGCATTGTTAATCTTCTATCCAAAATCCATGATTATGACACATGTCATTAGAAAATACAATCTTGACTAATTGACTTTGAACCACATCATTGGATAACAATGGGAACTTATTGAACACTATTGAACTTTATTTGAGAAGCCAATTTTGTACCTTAATAAATTTTGCTATGTTCCATGTCTAGACCTGAAATTTAAACCATATTATCTATTCACATAGGGTAATCCATACACGTATCAAAATTCTCCTAAAATTTTCACACATGTGAAATATGTCATCATCAATCTCCTCACTCAGCTTTATCTATCAAGATGACTACTTGAGCATAGACCTTCATATGATTGTTCTGATAAATTCTGTTCACTTTAATAATCACTCTAACCACTCATAACAACCCATAATTTATATGAAACATGTCCATACTATCAATATAATCCATTAATTACCTATCCAAGTCAAATATTGAATAACCATGCATGAACACTGAATCTCATTGAAGCACACTTTATCATTGTTATCTTAACACACATGACACCTCATCAACATCCTTGGTCACCTTAGAGACATCATTGACAAAATTACAACAATAATATATTTATAATACTTTTAAATATAAGGTGAAAATGTTATTTATGCACTTCAATGTTAAAAAAGCATTATTCATATGAAATTAATAAAGACACACCTAATAGTTTTGGACTCCACACTAACATTGTCTACCATGAATGCATTTATTTTCCACTCAATGTATTTTAAATATACTTTCTATAAGTATTTGAACCCATTGGATGATGTCATTAGTATATGATTATGACATAATCACCCTTGCTATGGGTAGTCCTTGGCATTTGGAATCAAATATCATCAATTGAAACTTTATCAAAATATAAAACACAAGTGATCTTGTAAGTTAAGAAATATATATATCATCTACTAATATTACAATAATTGAAAGACTATCTTCATTCCTTTCATTCCAAACATTTAATCCATCACCAATAAGCTACCCTTCTTAAATTTCAACTACCAATATGGCTCTTGTGGTAGTTAGATGCCCAATACGAAGGGGATTTATCCATCCTCATCAATCCCTTCATCTTTTATCCTTGATAGACAAACCACTTGTCAAGATTTGATAATTCCCACTCATGAAAAATTTATACTTCATTAGGACTATACATATATTTCACCTCCTTTATTTGGCATTCTCTATTGGATATATCACCCTTGCTTAGGAAATCATCCCATTGTGTTTTACCATTTAAGATTAAAAATTTATCATGCAACATTTCATGGTGATTAATATAGATAACATCAATAGACACTCCTAACAATAGTAGCCTATTAACCCATTAATTTAGCTAGGGGATAATGTAAGGAACAAAAAATAATTTATTTCCATTGAATTGTTCATATTGTTGTCTATGAAAATTATTGTCATGATTGTCCACATGTTTTATTAAGATGTATGTGAAAAACACATGATTGGGTATAATGACCATTTGACAGGTGATAAATGACACCAACAACCACACCTTATATGTTTTTGACCTAGTCAGTTGACTTTTCCCATCTTTGGCACCATAGACTTGTCTTTTGACATGACATTGATTTCTTAGAAGTCCTCAGGCACATATAAACTCCTAAATATGTTAAAATATATTAAATATATCAATTATATGGAATTTGAAGTTCCAATACAAAAATGACATGAATAGAACATAACAGCATACAAATACACATACTTATTATCTAAAATAGGATGCTACTTGTTGTTTCCAAAATCAGCTTAGCTCATTTTTGAAAACAACCCCCTATGAAACTTGTCCGTTTCATCTTTTGTCTCTCTAAGTTCATTTTTCGATACAAATTTCAAAATTCATTTTCGTCTTGGCCTCAGAATGAGGAGTGGTTACTATCTCATCCAAGCCAAGTTTTCCCTTCCCCTTTTTCTCCTTCCAGAGATGATTTCTTTTTGTTTCCCCTGCAAGAGTGGCAAAAATCACTGCCTCTGCATTTCCCTTGTTTTTGTGCAAGGGTGGCGATTTTTGCCGCCAATGCATGTTTCTTGAAAGGGCAGCAAATTTTTCCGCCCCTGCTCTCTGGCCTGTAAGAGTGGCAAAAATTGCCGCCCTTGCAAAATAAACCAACTACATGCAAGGACGGCAAAAAATGCCACCCTTGCACCTCTCAATTTCTACACAGGCATTAATGGCCACGTGCAGCAGGTTGTTGGGGTGGGTTTTTCACCCCATATATTCTAATTTGAGCCTCATTCTTCTCATTGCTTCCTCCTCTCCTCCTACCTCTTGCACTTGAGCACCTCAAGTGACGTTTTAAAGCACCAACTCATGGATCCAACCTCGTGACACGCATGTTTTCTCAGGTAGGGTTCGTTTTTAAGTTTATTTCCTATTTTATTCTATTTTATCTTAGTTTCTTTAGTTGTTTTGTTTTTTATTTTTCTTCTCCCTCCTACCCACAGTTTTTCCACCAGGACCTCACGCGGGTGGCAGATTTTGCCACCCACGTCCTTAGCCATTTTCTTCCACCCATCCTTCCTCCTTCATCGCGGGCTCCTCTTTCCCCTGCCCACAGTTTTCTCTCCTTGCGAGGGTGGCATTTTTTTTTGCCACCTGTGTTGTCTTTTCATCCTTCATGCAAAGGCAGCAAAAAATGCCACCCTTCCACATTTTCCTCCTGTCAAGTGTAGGGGCGGCAATTTTCGCCGCCTCTACACATTTTTACAACTTTAGTGCAAGGGCGGTGATTTTCGCTTCCCCTGCCTTTCCCCTGCATACTTCCTACAAGGGCAGTGAAAATTGCCACCCCTACTGTTTCTTCTCATTTATGCAAGGGCAGTGATTTTTTTTGCCCCTGTATTTTTCCTTAATTTTCAGCTAACTCCCAAAAAAATTTCCAAGTTGTCCCTTTCATGTTTATTCTTCCTCATTTTTTGCTCCTTTGTTAGGCTTGGCCTATTTAAGTGACCTCCAGTAACCCATGTCACTTAAATTGTGCTCTCCTTATCTCGCTCACTCTCCTCTCATCTATGATCATGGCTACAACACATTCAGCGAACTCCTTTACATCTACTCCCGTCCAATCAAAATTGTCCTCTATGACAAAAGCATCTCCCTCAAAGGTGAAAAGTATGAAATACAAGTACCAGGGCATCTTCCTGCCCACATCAGTCACCTCGAATTTTGATGACATTCGAGATACTGAGATCGGCCACGTGGACATGACTGAATGCCTGACACGAACCAAGGCAATAAATCCCAGTACTGGGATAAAAAAAATTGTTGAGAGCAACATCCACCTGGTGGCTACCTTTTCGATAGCAGAACATCATGCAGAGTTTGTCCTCTAGTGCGCACATTTTTACAACAAAGAGACCAGATCGGTCTCAGATGCCAATGGCGGCATGATAATTTGGTTGGACCCCGATTTTATCGACAAAGTTTTCTTGTGTCCTCCAGCCACCAAAGTAACCCAAATTAACTTCACAAATGCAAAAAAGGAGTATGACAAAGAACCCGAAAGGGCAAAGAAGGTCATGAACTATAAGTGGCTAAAGACCCCCAAGATCGGCCTCTCCGGATGGCTGAAGAACTTCCCTAGGAGTGATTTCATTGAAGAAGTTGGTGACTTGATCACCCTTTTCAGCAGAGTACGGGGCCTCCCATCTTCTTCACAGTTCCATGAATGGATGTATCCATTCATTAAGATCATCCTCTAGGGTAAGCAAACTATATTTTGGGGGGAACAAATCAACAACTCTATTCACGAATAATTGACCAAGGTACAGACCTCCTTCAAATTCTACATGACTTCATACCTGGTTTACATAACTGCTGCAATGTGATCTTTCCCAGGTTTGACAACAGAGGGAGATAGAAAGATGACCCCGGTCTACTCATATTATCCATAGCTGATGCTCTAGGGGTCAACACGTCATTTCAAATGAGTAAATGATGCATTCTTCACCATATTTTAATGTCTCTTCGATTCTCAGCTGGAGCAGAACAGAATATCAGACGAGGCCTGGGCGGTAGTGAATGGTTATGGCTGTATGTTCTTCCAGTTCTCTACTTTTTGTTATCTTCGGGTTGGTTTTTACCAAGGCTACCCTTATATGCTCCCCAGGTTCCCTTCAGACAAATTAGTTTTAATAGAATTGTGCCAATAACTAGTTGTCATGCATACTAAATAGATGGAACTAAAGAGACCCAGTTTTAAGTTTCCGATCTAGATTGGCAAGTTTTCAGTTGCTACATCAACCAAAGTTAGGGTCATGGAAATAGAAATGCAGATGGTTACCATCAAACCATTCAAGAGATGAGAGAAATTTGACTATAGGGGAGTCAAAGAGAAGATCAGAAGAAAAACTCAGTTCTACGAACCCATGATTGAGGATATATAGGTGGACTTGAGGATGGCTAATGAAATAAGGAAAATGGACTATTGCCGTCTGACGCTGGAGCAGATAGAATACCTCAGGCTTGTAGAGATCCCTTTTGGTTTAATCAATGATGGGAACATCATAAATAGTAGGTATCTGGTAGAAAAGGTTGTTGGTTCCCCTCTCCCTCTAATTCAGTGGTCTCAGAAGGAACTGACCTCTCTGAGAAAAAGATTTGAACTAATATTGGCTAACACCAATGATTGGTTAGCAGCCAAAGGGATCACCCTAAAAGAATTCATTACAGGATCAGAGGCTGAATACCAAGCAGAATTGAAGAGGAAGGTAGAAAACCAAACAAAAAACAAAGGTGATGTTCCTTCTCCTTCTAGGCCTCACAAGCCTAGGATCATTTTTGTGTCCAAGAAGCCTAAGACTGCACAAGGGCCTAAAACGGTAGCTGAAAGAACCAAAGGTCAAAGCCCCGAGACATAGATAGCTCAACCCATGGAAACATAGGATCAACCTTTAGAATGACCAGGTGTTGGGTCTCCACTCTAGCCGGGACAAGCACAGCCACTACAGAGCACCTCTCCTTCTCCCCCTAAATCTCCTATGGTGCTCGTTTCTCCTATCTCCCCAATCAGTGTTTCCTCTTTTAGAGCCACTTCTCCTTCCAGGGTTGTATTTGGTGATCCTTAAGGTCCCTCTACAGGTTCCCCTCGCTCTTCTAGGTCCATTCTGAGTCTATCATCTCCATCTTTCAACCTGCCACCGAGCCCTGCACCTGATCTAGAATCAGTAATTGATACAGTTTTGCCGGTTACTCTGATTGCAACTACTGTCACCACTAGTAGTGTGGAAGCTGCTATAGTAACACCAACGGAGGCAACTATTGTTACAATAGGTACTTCTCTCCCACCTTGGATGTCTACTTTCATGCTAAAAAGAAAGAAAATGGCCATCTCCCCAGATGAATTCAATTTTGGCAAGATAGTGTCGGCAAAAGCAAAGGCTCCTAAGAGGCCAAAAATCCTCTCCAAGTTGGTCGAAGAAAAGGGGCAAAAATTTCTAGAAATCGCCAAGCCTCCTCAAGATGCAACCCTTGAGGGTTTTGAGGAGTAGCTATTCCATCTCTCGTGTTGAACTTGGAAAAGTTACTCACGAAGGTGCGAAGAGCGATCTTCAATCAGCAATGGACATTATGGTCCAAAAATTTGACAGAGAGAAGGAGATGAAGGACTATTATAAAGCCAAAATAGAGCAGTTAACAGCAGTGATCAGAAGGTTCACTATTCCACCTAAAGCAGCAACTCCAGAGGCCTTTTCCGTGGATGATCCAGTCATTTAGAAAGCTGAAAAGACCTATTTAAAGGGAAAAGTCATGGAAGACTATGTTGAAAGAATGCACAATCAGGGAGTCTCTTTGCTGTTAGAAGTTGCAGAAGGAATAGGTAAAATGAAGAAGTTGTAGGCTTAGGTAGATGATTTTGTCTCCCTTATTTCTCAGGAAATTGACAGCTTAGAGAAAGATCTCGGCGGATGGAAGGGAATGAAAGATCTCAAGAAGAGTACTCTGATATCTATCGGTATCATCTCCAACAAAGACTATTATGTTGAGATCAAGGAGTCAATAGTCTTCAGGATCCAGGTACTCAAAGACTTAATTGATGATTTCAAAGCTTTCAAGGAAGCTAGTGAAAAGAGTGACCTGAGCCTGCTGAACAAGTTAGAAGAACTGCCATGTAACTTGACCTCCAAGGATCATCAGTTCCTTTCGGCAGAGAAAATGATTCAAAATTTCAAAGAGATGATCCAGAAAGATTTTGAAGAAGCATCTTTCTCAATGACTTTGGTGGACAGCATTCTAGATGCTCAGTTAACTTTAGAGAATTTGAAATCTAGGTTAACTGGCCACTCTAAAGCCATCATAGCATTGAGACACGTTGATCAGAATGAGAGTCATCTTCAAAAATGCAGTTGCACCAGACAGCATAGGAATTCAGGCATCAATCGCCATGTACGATGCTCATCTGAAAAAGTCTGGTAGCAAGAATTGACTCTCTCTCTCCCCTTCTCTCTTCTTCTATCCTTATGCATTTCTATTTTGTGCAGAATGCATGCAATTTTGTAATATGTAATTACATGTAAATTTTTTAGAAAAATATCTAAAAGTCAAAGATGAGTCATCTTTGACCAAGATATTTTATATATTTTATTATTTTCTATTTTTGAGGATTTTCTCTCTATATATAGTGGAGACCTCATTTGTAAATAGGGCTTGGAGAAATTAATAGCAAATACTCTACTAAAATTGAAGCAACTTTTGAGACTTTGTGCTCAACTTTGTAAATCATATTCTGTTAAATGAATGAGAAGCAGGTTATTTTAGACTTTGTGTTAAAATTATCTGTGTTATTTAGAAAATAGTTCTTATGTCCTTTTTCTTGGTGATATCTTATTCATCTGATTTGATAAGCAAAGTGGGTGTGTTTATTTTATCTAAGGGCATTTCTAGAGGGTAGAAGATAGACTTTGTGCTACTTTTATCTTTAAGATTCAATTATCTTTTGTAGTTTTAGGTGAAGACTTTGTGCTTCACTTTACTCTATGATTGTACTTGTTTTGGATCGGTGAAGAAGCTACAGAAGACTTTGTGCTTGTGTTAGCGTTCTTGTGAACTTTGTTACTACAGGTGATTTCTTGTTTTCTATTTAATATCATTCCTGAAAGAAGATTACTATTGTTAGCAATAGACCAATATTTTTCCTCTTTTGTTCCTTATACATTACCTCTAAAAAAATAGAGGTAGATGCTGTTATACCACCCCCATGTGTTATTTTTTGTTAATTATATATATTCGGCACGCAAGTATTAATAGGGAACCTCACCTTGATGAGAGGAGAGATTTACCTCGTCTTGATCTGGTAAAGCCACACTCCTCGTGGTGTAAATCTCCTTATGCTGTGGCTGATATCCCCATTTTGTCATCAATTAGTTGATGACAAAATATTCACCCAACAGTTTTTGGTGACTCTGCTGGGGAACGAACGTGCAGTCTGAAACCTCAAGTTTCAGATTGAAACAGTCCCTATCCTTATCTATTACATTAGTCTGGCGACTCCGTTCTATTTCTTACCCATTATCATTATAGTCTTACCACTTCCCTCCATCTCCGTTACATTATCTGGTTTGCAAAACCAGAGCCGCTGGGAAGAACGTGCATTTTGAAACCTCAAGCTTCAACTTGAAGCAGTTTTGATTCCATTTTCATTTTGAAAATTTGGCAACCCCACACTACACAAAAAGTTAGAGATCTAAGGGTGTTGTTGATCTTGTGTTTGAGTTGGTGCAACAGAGTAATTTTGATCTGTTTCTTTCATCAGCCTCTCTTCAACGGTCTAAGAGTTTTCTTTCTAACCTTGTCAGGTCACCAACACAAGGTAGAACTTATTTTCCCGCTGTTAATCGCCGCCTGCATATAAACACTCCACCAAGGTTTGTTATCCTACCATTTAATCCTCCTATCATAATGGCTCAAGGCCCCTGGGGTAATTCCTTTGGCCCCCTTAACTTAACCCCACCTCTGCACGAACTGCCTCGTAGTTCTAGGAAAAAAAATTCTAAGTTTTTTGGAGATAAAAAGGTTCATCTCGATGAGCATATTGCCGCTTTTTTCATAGCATGTGGCATAATTGGGGTCAAATTTGAAGATGTAGTAGTAAGACTCTTTGTGGAAACTTTACAAGGAGCTACCATAGATTGATTTTATCACCTGCAGGCTGGATCAGTGACAAGCTGGGATACGCTCAAGTCCAAATTTGAAGCTAGATTTAAACCCGCTGAGGATGCGCATGCTTTGTTGGCACAACTGACACAATTGAAGAAAGAATCCTAGGAACCCATGAGGGATTTCATAGCTAAATTCAACAAGTTGAGGAATCGAATTCTGACTGTGGCTCAACCCACGCCGAAAAATCTCAAATGCTTTTTCATCAACTCACAGCTTCTCAAAGTAAGTTTTCTGTTGAGACGAGCTGGCCCTATCGACCTAGCTTTGGCTCAAGGTTTGGCTACTGAGATTAAAGATGATCTTATCTTGGCAAGTAAGATTAGGAAAGATCCTAGTAAAAATAAATTCCCTTCATCTGTTGAAAGCTCTTCCACGGGCACTACAGACCCTATGGTGCAAAAATTAATGAATGAATTGATAGCTTTGAAAAGATAGATAGCCCAAGGTACATCTGCTCCTGCTTATCGAGATGCACCCAGGAGATCATTCCAAAATTAGCAATATTAGGGTAATGCAACCTGGAACCAAGGGCAATCCAACCGCCTATCTCCTGCTCCAAGGAGGTTAGCCATCGAAGCAGCGCCTGCCAATTCAGCGGTCAGATACCTAGAAGCTGAGCACGACAACTTTTTTCAACCACAGCTGGACCAACAAGAAAATGCTGACCTCTTTGATGAATAGGAAGAGGAATTAGCTGGCGACTCCAATATCAGTTTCCTGGATTACCAGGATGAAGCTGGGAGTAAAGGGAAAGATTTGGAGGGAGCTTACGCTATTTTTACCAGATCTCAAAATCAGTCAGCTTCACACACTGACAAAAGAAAGGTAGATGAAGAGCCCCAACCAACAGTTTCTATTGCCAAACATGGGACTCCATTACCTCCATAATCAAAAGATTAGGTAATCCATAAAAAAGTGAGTACTCCCAATCACCCGATATCCTCTGTTTCTACTACTCAGACCGATGCCATACCCGTTAAAACCCCTGATGATGGACTTTCTTCCTCTATCACAAGTTCTTTCCAATTATTTGATATAATTGACCATACTAGAAAGACTAAAATTCAAATGACAGAAGTCGAATATTTAAGAGCTAACCCAGAACAGTTTGATAGGTTAGCAGAGTATGTGAAAAATAAAGATGTCCCTGTAGGACAAGACTCTTTAAAAGTTGTTCCTGATCTCCCTAAAGACAAACCAGCCCAAAACAATCTGATTGTGACTCCTCCTGTCACTCCTGAGAAAATAGAACCTTTCTATGTTTCTCTACTTATAAATGGTTATAAACTGAGTAATTGTATTATAGATTTTGGAGCTTCAGACAATGTCATGCCCGCGAAGGTGGTAAATTCCCTTGGCCTGACCTTGACCAAAACTTTTGGGAGGTGTTTTTCCATGGAAAATAAGCAATTCCCTCTCTTGGGTCAGATAAAAGATGCTCAATATGCCTTTGCGGCTTTTCCAGAAAAGCGGATAAAAATGACAGTTTTAGTGGCCGATGTGCCAGCTTCTTATGGCATCCTGCTTGGGCGGAATTTCTGCAAGGATGTTGGAGGTGAGCTAAGTATGGACTTATCCAAAGTAAGGATTCCAGTTCAAGGCATCATGAAGAAGTTACTTCCTAAAAAAGAAGCAAGGTATGTAGTTATGCGATCATCGGCACCGGAAGCTCAAATTTTATTTGAGTCCTCGGGCATGGGCAATTACTTCCTATCTACGGACGGAACTCGTGAGATGTCTAATGAAACTTTTTTAGGTGATAACTTGAGATTGTGTTCAGCTGATACAGCTAAAAAAATGCTAAAGCAAAATGAACACGTGGAACAACCTCTTCCTCGAAGTGGGAAAGTTTTTGAAGCAAAAGCAATGGCTAACGAGATATGGACCTTAGAGTTTGACGGTAGTCATTCTTTTACCAGTTCAGGAGCTAGGGTTGTGTTGGTAGCTCCTCAGGGAGATATTTTTCCTTTGTCCTACAAATTACAGTTTAGTAATACCAACAACACAGCCGAGTATGAATCCCTATTGCTCAGACTACAAGCTGCCAGGGAGAAGGGTATTAGACAACTTCATGCTAAAGGGGATGCTGAGTTGATAGTCTGCCAAGTGAGGAACCTCTACCAGATGAAAAATGAAAGGTTGCACCACTATCACAACCTAGTCTAGGATCAGATTGAAAATTTTGATGCTTTTAATATCTCTGCCATTCCAAGGGAATTTAATAACCGAGTAGATGCATTGGCTATTTTTGCCACCCTTTTAGTCCCTCACCCAAATTTTAAGGGAGATAGGTACACTATTGAGCTGGTTTTTCAGTAAAGTGTACCAGATAATGCTAGCCACTGGCAGGTATTTAACAACGATGATCAAATCATTGCCTTCTTAGAGCAAAAAGACAGTTTTGAACAACTACATTTTGAAGGAAGTGAACCCCGTGAGTGTGAAGCGGCCCTTGAGACCAATATGGATGCAGGTGAGGACTTCCTATAGCTTAAAGGGAATAAAATTCCAAAGGGCTTGGTGTCCTTAGAGAAATTATTTGATAACCATGATAGGTTTATTAAGCAATATCACACGGATTCACAGTCCTCTCAAGACTTTGATCAGGTAAATTTGGGAACCAAGTATGATCCTAAAATGGTAAACATTGGAAAATGTTGCACTCCCAAGGAAAGATTTGAGCTTGCTAGTCTACTTCGCCAGTATATGGATGTATTGGCCTATTCCTATGATGATTTGAAATAACTCAGGCCAAATGACATCCATCACGATATTCCCCTGAAAGCCAACTCTATACCGTATAAACAAAAATCTAGGCAATACAATCCAAAAATCTTAGGCACTATTTTAACTGAGATACAAAAAATGCTGGATGCCCGGATAATTTTTCCAATCCATCATTCAACATGGATTGCCAACATAGTACCCGTCAGGAAGAAGAACAATGAAATTTGAATCTGTGTGGATTTCAGGAACTTGAACCAGTTGTCTTTAAAAGATAACTACCCCCTTCCTATCATGGATTAGGTCTTGTAGATGGTAACAGGTTCTAAAATGTTATCAATGTTAGATGGTTTTTCAGGGTACAACCAAGTTGAAGTTGGAAAGGAAGATCAACACAAGATAGCGTTCACCACACCTTGGGGCACATTCGCTTACCGAAGAATGCCTTTTGGCCTAATAAATGTAGGCGCCACATTTCAAAGGGCAATGGATCTTGCTTTCAAAGATGAAATGGGAAAATTCATTGTCATATACCTGGATGATCTGACAGTGTTTTCAAAGCGTCGTTTTGAACATGTTTACCATTTTCAAAGGATACTGGAACGCTGTCATCAGAATGGTATCTCTTTAAACCTGAAGAAATCTATCTTTGGAGTAACTGAAGGAAAACTTCTCGGACACATTGTCTCCCGAGAAGGTATTAGGATTGATTCAGAGAGAGTCAATTCCATCCAGGAACTTACTCTACCTACCAGTAAGACCGTAGTTCACTCTTTCTTTGGAAAGGTGAATTTACTCCGAAGGTTTATTCCTGAGTTTGCTAAAAAAACCCGTCATATTGTCAACATGATGAAGGGTAATACTACATTTAGGTGGACTGCTGAAGGTAAATCAGTGTTCAAAGAGATTAAGGAAGCAATCACCCGAGCACTGGTTTTGGTTTGTCCTGATTACACTAAGAGTTTCAAAATATATAGTTATGCTTTTGAGCATACACTATCAGCCATTCTAGTCTAGCAAAATCTAGAATGTGTAGAATCTCCAATTTCATTCATGAGTTGTCCACTCAAAGATCATGAGCTAAAATACTCCCTTATGGAAAAGCATGCATACGCTGTGGTCAAAGCAGTTAAGTATTTCAAGTTTTATATCCTGAACTCTCACACCGAAGTTCTCGTACTAGACACTACAGTAAAATCCATTTTGACTCAACAAGAGTTCAATACGAGGAGAGGTAACTGGATTGCCAAAACTCAAGAGTTTGATCTGGACCTCAAACCAACTAAGCTAGTGTGGGGAAAGGGTCTTTGCTAGTTAATCGCCAATAACATTCTGGGTAAAATAGAAAATGAGGCAGAGACTGAGGATGTGCCTACAGTCCTCTTTGTTGCGACCACCGATGAGTGGTATTCAGACATTGCTCACTTTCTGACATATGGTGAATGTCTGGCTCATCTCTCTTATCAAGAAAAGCAGAATGTTAAATTGAAAGTAGTTGGTTACGTCTTGTGGGAAAACAGCCTATACAAGAGAAACCTGGACGAGACATTTCTTTGCTGTGTTGATAAGGCGCAATAGGAAAGACTCTTAAAATCTTTTCATAATCTAGCCTATGGAGGACATTTTTCTGCACCAGTGACAACACACAAAATTCTACAAGCAAGATATTATTGGCCCATGCTATTCTAGGATGCGTACAAATGGGTGCGTAGGTGTGAACTATGTCAGTAATTTATTGGAAAGCCTAAGCTTCCTGCTTTGCCCCTAAAGCCGGTTGTGATCGAAGAACCATTTCAGCAGTGGGGTATTGATTTCATTGGTGCAGTTAACCCGTCTTCAAGTGCCAGACATGATTATGTCCTCACTGTGATGGATTATTTTACTAAGTGGGTGGAGGCCATACCAACCAAGCATGCTACATCTGAAGTAGTATGCAACTTTCTCAAAGAAAATATCATCTCTAGGTTTGGGGTTCCACTAAAAATCATAACAAATAATGCGGCTTGTTTTTACTCATTAGAAATTACTCAATTTTGCTTTGGTTATGGGATCACCTTATCTCACACTTCAGATTATTTCCCTCAGGGAAATAGACAGGCAGAATCGAGTAACAAGAACCTGGTCACCATTATCAGGAAGTTAGTAGACGACAACCAAAGAACATGGCACAAAGCTATATATGATGCTTTATGGGCCGACAGATTAACACCTAAAAGGGCTATAGGTATGTCGCCTTTCCAACTCCTATATGGAATAAATGCAAAAATCCCCATCACCCTTGAACTACCAGCGCTCAAGTTAACCAGAGCAATTGAAGACTTAACCTTTGAAAGCTCAGTTAGCAAATGAATCATGTGTCTAACTGAGCTGAATGAACAATGAGTTATGGTAGTGGATTGAATCAAGGAGCATCAGGACTAGGTGAAAGCACTTTTTGATAAGAGGGCTAAAGTGCATGGATTCCAAGTCGGAGATCAGGTCTTGTTATGGGACAAGAGACGAGAACCAAAAGGTATGCATGGCAAATTCGATTCCCTGTGGAGGGGCCCGTTCACCATTCGACAGCTTTATGGTGAAGCCAGCTTCTTTTTGAAGTATAAAGATGGAACACCATTTACACTACCTCACAGTGGACAACATCTCAAGCTTTTCAATCCTTAAAGCTCAGATGAGTTCATTTGTAAAATATGTACAGTTTTTATGTTTTATCTATTTTTATTCCATTTTTCGCTCGACTCCGTAGCCCAATGGCTTGGTTGAAGGCACTTAGAGACTGGATTCTACTTCTGCTAATCAATTTGATTAAATAGAAGTTCCCCAACATGAGCCAGTTGTTGTTTCCAAAATCAGCTTAGCTCATTTTTGAAAACAACCCCCTACGAAATTTATCCGTTTCATCTTTTATCTCTCTAAGTTCATTTTTTGATACGAATTTTAAAATTTGTTTTCGTCTTGGCCTCGAAACGAGGAGTGGTTACTATCTTATTCAAGCCAAGTTTTCCCTTCCCCTTTTTCTCCTTCTAGAGATGATTTCTTTTTGTTTCCCCTGCAAGAGTGGCAAAAATCGCCGCCTCTACATTTCCCTTGTTTTTGTGCAAGGGGAGCAATTTTTGCCACCAGTGTACGTTTCCTACAAGGGCAGCAAATTTTTCCACCTCTGCTCTCTGGCCTGTAAGAGCGGTAAAAATTGCTGCCTTTGCAAAATAAACTGACTACATGCAAGGGCAGCAAAAAATGCCGCCCTTGCATGTCTCGATTTCTACGTAGGCATTAATGGCCGCACGCGGTAGGTTGTTGGGGTGGGTTTTTCACCCCATATATTCCAATTTGAGCCTCATTCTTCTCATTGCTTCCTCCTCTCCTCATACCTCTTGCACCTAAGTGCCTCAAGTGACGTTTCGAAGCACCAACTTGCGGATCCAATCTCGTGACACGCACGTTTTCTCAGGGAAAGATACGTTTTTAAGTTTATTTCCTATTTTATTCTGTTTTAGCTTAGTTTCTTTAGTTGTTTTGTTTTTTATTTTTCTTCTCCCTCCTACCCATAATTTTTCCACCAGGACCTCACACGGGTGGCAGATTTTGCCACCCGCGTCCTTAGCCATTTTCTTCCACCCATCCTTCCTCCTTCATCGTGGGCTCTTCTTTTCCCTGCCTAAAGTTTTCTCTCCTTGCGAGGGTAGCATTTTTTTTTCCACCCATGTTGTCTTTTCATCCTTCGTGCAAAGGCAACAAAAAATGCTGCCCTTCCACGTTTTCCTTCTGTCAAGTGCAGGGGTGGCAATTTTTGCCGCCTCTGCACGTTTTTGCAACTTTAGTGCAAGGGCGACAATTTTCACCACCCCTGCCTTTCCCTTGCATCCTTCCTGCAAGGGTGGAAAAAATTTCTGCCCCTATTATTTCTTCTTATTTATGCAAGGGCAGTGATTTTCGCTGCCCCTACATTTTTCCTTAATTTTTAGCTAACTCCCAAATTTTTTTTGAGTTGTCCCTTTCATGCTTTTTCTTCCTCATTTTTCACTCCTTTGTTAGGCCTGGCCTATTTAAGTGACCTCCAGTAACCCATGTCACTTAAATTGCACTCTCCTTCTCTCACTCACTCTCCTCTCATCTGTGATCATGGCTGCAGCACATTCAGCAAACTTCTGTACATCTACTCCCATCCAATCAAGATTGTCTTCTATGACGGAAGCGTCTCCCTCAAAGGTGAAAAGCATGAAATACAAGTACCGGGGCATCTTCCCGCCCACATCAGTCACCTCGAATGTTGATGACATTCGAGATACTGAGATCGGCCACGTGGACATGGCCAAATTCCTGGCATGAACCAAGGCAACAAATCTCAGTACTGGGATAAAAAGAATTGATGAGAGCAACATCCACCTGGTAGCCGCCTTTCCAGTAGCAGCACATCATGCAGAGTTTGTCCTCCAGTGCGCACATTTTTACAATAAAGAGACCAGATCGGTCTCAGATGCCAGTGGCGGCATGATAATTCAGTTGGACCCCGATTTTATCGACAAAGTTTTCTTGTGTCCTCTAGCCACCGAAGTAACCCAAATTGACTTCGCAAATGCACAAAAGGAGTATGAAAAAGACCCCAAAATGGCAAAGAAGGTCATGAACTATAAGTGGCTAAAGACCCCCAGGACCGTCCTCTCTAGATGGCCAAAGAACTTCCCTAAGAGTGATTTTGTCGAAGAAGTTGGTGACTTGATCACCCTTCTCAGCAGAGTATGGGGCCTCCCGTCTTCTTCACAGTTCCATGAATGGATGTATCTATTCATTAAGATCATCCTCCAAGGTAAGCAAACTATCTTTTGGGGGGAACAGATCAGCAACGCTATTCATGAACTACTGACCAGGGTACAGACCTCCTTCAAATTCTACATGACTTTGTACCTGGTCTACATAGCTGTTGCAATGCGATCTTTCCCAGGTTTGACAACAGAGGGAGATAGAAAGACCACCCCGGTCTACTCATATTATCCACAGATGATGCTTTATGGGTTAACACATCATTTTAGATGAGTAAATGATGCATTCTTTTCCATATTTTTGTGTCTCTTCAATCTTCAGCTGGAGCAGAAGAGAATATCAGACGAGGCCTGGGTGGTAGTGAACGGTTATGGATGTATGTTCCTCCAGTTCCCTACTTTTTGTTATCTTTGGGTTGATTTTTACCAAGGCTACCCTTATATGCTCCCCAGGTTCCCTTCAGACAAATTAGTTTTAATGGAATTGTGCCAAAAACTAGTTGTCGTGCATACTAAACAAATGGAACTGAAGAGACCCAGTTTTAAGTTTCTAATCCAGATTGGCAGGTTTTCAGTTGCTACATCAACCAAAGCCCTGATCATTGAAATAGAAATGCAGATGGTTACCATCAAAGCATTCAAGAGATGGGATAAATTTGACTATAGGGGAGTTAAAGAGAAGATTAGAAGAAAAACTCAGTTCCATGAACCCATGATTGAGGATATCTGGGTGGACCTGAGGACAATCGATGAAATAAGGAAAATGGACTGTTGCCATCTGATGTTGGAGTAGATAGAATACCTCAGGCTTGCAGAGATCCCTTCTAGTTTAATTGATGATGGGAACATCATAAACAGTAGGTATCTGGCAGAAAAGGTTGCTGGTTCCCCTTTCCCTCTAATTCAGTGGTCTCAGAAGGAACTGACCTCTCTGAGAAAAAGATTTGAACCAATATTGGCTAACACCAATGATTGGTTAGCAGCCAAAGGGATCACCCTAAAAGAATTTATTACAGGATTAGAGGCTGAATACCAAGTAGAATTGAAGAGGAAGGCGAAAAATCAAACAAAAAACAAAGGTGACGTTCCTTCTCCTTCTAGGCCTCACAAGCCTAGGATCATTTTTGTGTCCAAAAATCCTAAGACTGCATAAGGGCCTAAAACAACATCTAAAGGAACCAAAGGTCAAAGCTCTGAGACATAGATAGCTCAGCCCATGGAAACACAGGATCAACCTTCAGAATGACCAGGTGTTGGGTCTCCACTCTCATCAGGACAAGCACAGCCACTACAAAGCGCCTCTCCTTCTCCCCCTCAATCTCCTATGGTGCCCATTTCTCCTATCTCCTCAATCAGTGTTCCCTCTTCTAGAGCCGCTTCTCCTTCCAGGGTTATATTTTGCGATCCTCAGGGTCCCTCCGCAGGTTCCCCTCGCTCTTCTGGGTCCATTATGAGTCTATCATCTCCATCTTTCAACCTGCCACCGAGCCCTGCACCCGATCCAAAATTAGTAATTGATACAGTTTTGCCAGTTACTCTGACTACAACTACTGTTACCACCAGTAGTGTGGAAGTTGCTATAGTAACATTGGTAGAGGCAACTATTGTTACAACAGGTACTTCTCTCCTGCCTTGGATGTCTGCTTTCACGTCGAAAAGAAAGAAAATGGCCATCTCTCCGGATGAATTCAATTTTGGCAAGATAGTACCAGCAAAAGCAAAGGCTCCTAAGAGGCCAAAAATCCTCTCCAAGTTGGTCGAAGAAAAGGGGCAAAAATTTCTAGAAATCACCAAGCCTCCTCAGGACGCAACCCTTGAGGGTTTTGAAATGAGCAGCTATTCCATCTCTCGTGTTGAACTTGACAAAGTTACTCACGAAAGTGTGAAGAGTGATCTTCAGTCAGCAATGGACATTATGGTCCAAAAATTTGACAAAGAGAAGGAGATGAAGGACTATTATAAAGCCAAAATAGAGCAGTTAACAGCAGTGATCAGAAGGTTCACTATTTTGCCTGAAGTAGTGACTCTGGAGGCCTTTTTTGTGGATGATCCAGTCATTCAAAAAGCTGAAAAGACCTATTTAAAGGGAAAAGTCATGGGAGACTATGTTGAAAGAATGCACAATCAGGGAGTCTCTTTGCTGTCAAAAGTTGTGGAAAGAATAGGTAAAATGAAGAAGTTACAGGCTCAGGTAGACGATTTTGTCTCCCTTATTTCTTAGGAAATTGAAAGCTTAGAGAAAGATCTCAGCAGATGGAAGGGAATGAAAGATCTCAAGAAGATTACTCTGATATCTATCGGTGTCATCCCCAACAAAGACTCCTATGTTGAGATCAAGGAGTCAATGGTCTTCAGGATCTAGGTACTCAAGAATTAATTGATGATCTCAAAGCTTTCAAGGAAGCTAGTGAAAAGAGTGACCTGAGCCTGCTGATCAAGTTAGAAGAACTGCCATGTAACTTGACCTCCAAGGATCATCAGTTCCTTTCGGCAGAGGAAATGATTCAGAATTTCAAAGAGATGATCCTAAAAGATTTTGAAGAAGCATCTTTCTCAATGACTTCGGTGGACAGCATTCTGGATGCTCGGTTAACTTTGGAGAATTTGAAATCCAGGTTAACTAGCCACTCTAAAGCCATCACAGCATTGAAAGACGTGCTGATCAGAAAGAGAGTCATCTTCAAAAATGTAGTTGCACTAGACATCATAGGAATTTAGGCATCAATTTCCATATATGATGCTCATCTAAAAAAATCTGGCAGCAAGAATTGACTCTCTCTCTCCCCTTCTCTCTTCTTCTATCCTTATGCATTTCTGTTTTATGCAGAATGCATGCAATTTTGTAATATTTAATTACATGTAATTTTTTTGGAAAAATATCTAAAAGTCAAAGATGAGTCATCTTTGACCAAGATATTTTATATATTTTATTATTTTCTATTTTTGAGGATTTTCTCACTATATATAGTGGAGACCTCATTTGTAAACAGGGCTTGGAGAAATTAATAGCAAATACTCTACTGAAATTGAAGCAACTTTTGAGACTTTGTGCTCAAATTTGTAAATCATATTATGTTAAATGAATGAGAAGCAAGTTATTTCAAACTTTGTGTTGAAATTATCTGTGTTATTTAGGAAATAGTTCTTATGTCCTTTTTCCTGGTGATATCTTATTCATCTGATTTGATAAGCAAAGTGGGTGTGTTTATTTTATCTAAGGGCATTTCTAGAGGGTAGAAGATAGACTTTGTGCTGCTTTTATCTTTAAGATTCAGTTATATTTTGTAGTTTTAGGTGAAGACTTTGTGCTTCACTTTACTCTATGATTGTACTTGTTCTAGATCGGTGAAGAAGCTACGGAAGACTTTGTGCTTGCGTAAGCGTTCTTGTGAACTTTGTTACTACAGGTGATTTCTTGTTTTCTGTTTAATATCATTCCTAAAAGAAGAGGACTGTTGTTAGCAATAGACCAAGATTTTCCCTCTTTTTTTCCTTATACATTACCTCTAAAAAAATAGAGGTAGATGCTGTTATACCACCCCCATGTGTTATTTTCTACTTAATTATATATATCCGGCACACAAGTATTAATAGGGAACCTCCCCTTGATGAGAGAAGAGATTTACCTCGTCTAGATCTAGTAAAGCCACACTCCTCGTGGTGTAAATCTCCTTATGATGTGGCTGATATCCCCATTTTGTCATCAATTAGTTGACCACAAAATATTCACCCAACACTACTTACATGACATATTCCAAAGCAATATTGATCCTTGTCTACTTACCAATAATAAATGATGGTTTATTTTATGATGTGACACATAAAAAATTTTGGGAATGATTTATTATATGAGGGTAAGTGCACAAAGTTATGGGAAAAAGGGGGTCATACCCATGGACATGTATCCCCTAAAAATTGAGAAATCTAAACTTCAATAGATAATTTGAGATGGTTACACTCAAAATTCAAAGATGGTGTAAAAATATGAATTGTAGAATTTTGAGTCTAATTTCCAAAACACTATATTTTTAAAAAAATGGTTAAGTATAAGTAGGTTATATATCTAAAATTTGATAGGAAATTCTATTTTTTCAAGAAAATAGAGTAGATAGCCAATTGTGTGGCCACTCATTTTTTGAACATCATTTAATATTGTTTAAAACTATTTAGTAAATATTTAGATAAGATCATCTAGTTTTAACCTATATTTTTTATAATTTTCCAATGAATATATATTTTTTATTAATTTTAAGAGTAAATATATCCTAAAAAATGACAAAAAAATGGATAATTGATCGTGCATCGCCCCCTAACTAGCTAAAATAAATGAAAACTAGTTTTATTTTTTAATGCATGTATAATTAGGCCTAATTTATAACCATATATATATATATATATATATATATATATATATATATATATATATATATACATTTGGATCAACAAAAAAAGATACACAAACATATATAGGCATGTATATTTATAAAATGTAGCAACCTAAAAAAGCCATAGCTAGAAATCAACATATATTAAAACCTTAAAATATTCTAAAAATTATAAAAATCATATATTTGGAAATAGGATACTGTGATCATCATTGTGGTAATAATTTTATGAATTTTCACATTGAAATACATAGTGTATTTGGTGATATAAGTTGAATTTTGTTATTTTCATCAAAACTCTTAGATTCAACTGTATGTTGATAGGTCCAAGCCTTTGGCTTGGGAATTCAATCCATTTTTGTGACAAAAGGCTTGGGTTTGAATTCAAACTAGAAATAATGAATACTTGTTACATTATCATAGTATCATGGAGTGATTATTATGGATAAGGAATACATAGAGGGGAAGTTAGTCTTGTGTTAGTTTCATAAAATAAATGAAATAAACACACTAATATCCTAACACCTCTAGGCTAGACACTAAGAAGAGCTTAGGTAACAAAACTATAATGGAAATACAACTAAAACACAAAGGAAATCATCCCTTTACCTTCCTTGTAGCACCAAGATGGATTTTTGAATGGATTTCTCACTTGTGCATAAAAAAATCTTTGATAATGAATCTTGTTTGGCTCCACCTTTCCTTATCACCTTGGATTTGATTAGTTGGCTTAAGATTTGGGCAGGGTAACATTACTTCATGAGGCTTATAGAGTAAATCCTACATAATAAATCTAAAATATCCAAGATTAAAAATGAAGGGGTATGGCCTTGTATTTATAGCCTCAAGAATTAACTCTCACTCAAGATGAGTTAAGGTTGAGTTTAAATATGGAATGGGTTCAAACTAACCCTAGGTGAGTTGAGACTAACTCTAGTTGAGTTAATAGTTTTCATGTAATTATGATTTTCAATTACTAAGCATGGCTCTCAAATTAGATATTTTAGGATATTTTCAAAGGGATTGACAACTCATAAAGGCAATGATGGAAAGACTTGATATTTTGATTTTTGGAATTTCTATTTTTAGATATTCATTAATTACAAATGGATAATTTAACTAAGCATTTAATCTTATTTAATTATGTGATTGCTTTTGATTAGTATTTTTTTTATCTTTCAAGATTTGATCAAGTGTCATACTTAATAGATCCATAAGCCAAATTGATAGTTTTTAGGTTGTAAGGTGATTGGGGGATGAATCTATGAAAATTTATTATTGAATATGGGTTAATATCTATAATAGGATGCCTCAACATGATTCTGATATTTGATGAATGATTCATGACCAAAATTGGGATATTTAGTGTTTTTTAGGATTAATTTGCAATGGTTGGTAAGAATCAATCTAAAGTCTAGTCAGAAGATAGTTATGGCTAGATTTGGGTGTCTACATTTTGCCCCTATTTGGGAAGGAGTTTCAAGATATAAGCATAGTAAAATCTTCTCAAATAATAAAAAGGTTCTATATGCCTACTACTTAAATGATAATGGATGAGCCCTAAATTCCCCCTTGAGGGAGTGATAGGAAAATAAGGTCGGTAATAAGTCCCTCAAAAGAAGGAAAATGATTGGACAAAAGGGTAAAAATGGGTAAAAAATATTTATTTGTTCATAGGAGATTATAATCGATGGTATAGTGAGCTTCCTCGATTGGGTAGATAAACAAGATGATTTGTCCAAAGATGTTTACAATCATTAGCATAACATGGTAAAAAGATAATGATTTGCCCAAATGTAATTATAATCATTATCCAAAGGATAAGGGTAACAAGAGAATGATTTTCCCAAAGGTAGTTATAATCATGTAAAGGCAAAACAATTATTTTCCCATAAGTGGTTATATCATTGATAGGATAAAAACATGACCCAGTTGAGTGGATAGAGATAATGATTTTCCAAAAATTAGTTATAAGCATTATCATAATTAAAATGTGCCCCATTTGGGTAAAATAATAAGAATGATTTTCCCAAAGGTGGTTATAATCATTAACCTCAAGATAGATCAAAACATAATGATTTGCCCATAGTTAGTTATAATCATTGGAAGAATGATGGGAGTAATATGACAAATTGGAATAGGTATCTTACATATTTAATCTATACTCATGAAGTAAGAGTAAGCTAGTATATAGGGCAAAGATGAATTTGGGCAACCTACTATTATGGAGATGTACATCCTAACTAGCAGGGATTAAAATCCATTCATGATTTAATCATTTTGTATGTTGGAAATGATTAGGGTAAATTGAGAATTTTTTAGGTGTCAAGGAGAAGTAATGCAGCCTCATTATTTGTAATATTTTTTGAGCTGATTTTTACTATAGCATGTGATGGTAGGCATCATGATATAAAACACCATGAAAATTTAGCTAAAATATTCATAAGGACTAACACGTGATCCAATAAATAATAAAAAATAAAGCACCAATGATAAAAACCATGATGATAATGTGGACATATGAATATAGATGGACTTAATTATAAAGCACAATGAATCACCTAATGAATGCACATATACTAATTCAAGACAACAAAAATAAAAATAAAAAAAACATAAAACACCAATAAATGAATAGAGAATAAAACAAACAAAACAACATGAAAAAATACAAACAATAGTTAATCACAATGTTAGTGTAGATAAGATGAAGAAAATTACCCCTAGGTTATAAGAGATAATGAAACAAATAAAAAAATGTGGGGAATAGAAGAAAAAGAAGGGGTAGCTGAGCTAAATCTAGATGCACTAGGCAAGTGGGCACTACCTACATAGTTCCATGGATGAAAGGCCTAACATAAACTTCAGGCCAAATGTAGTTTTCCCAAGAGATAGAATAGAATAAAATGATAAGCAAGAAAATTATGAGTGATGATGTAGAGGAATATTGGAATGATCTCACAAAATGGTGAGTGCATGAGATGAAGCCTAATTGTCATTGATGTATCAAAGTTGAATACATAATGTGCACAATATAAATCTTTTAAAATAGAAAGAATGTAAGGCTAATGGGCCAAAAAATATGGGGAAACTAAAGGATAAGTGGTTTCTTGTGAATTGTCCAGGGTTCCCAAAATTCTTAAGGAAAAGAAGTGATTGATATAGTGATTTTTAGGATTTTTAGATCATTTTGAAAATATTTTTCAAATTTTCTAAGTATCTAAACTCAATAGAGGATGATGATATACTAAATGTTTCAACTCACAAAATGATGAGAATGTTCAAACTTGAAATTTCTTATAAAATAATGAGAACGTGGCAAAAGGGTGATTAAGCTAACCTTAACATGAATCGAGCACTATTGACATAGTCTGATTAGGACCTCAAATCACTATAATTCTATATTATAGAAAATGAATCTCACTAAGTAGCATCAAGTTATCAAATTAGGTAAATGGAATAATATTGAATATGAATGGCAAGGTGGGAATTCAAGGCATAATAAATTTTTTGTTCCAAATTTTCCCATAGGCAGTTATAATTAGGGGGAAATGACATAGATCAATGATACTACTCTTCCCATGGGTGGTTATAATTAGTATCATGATGTGAGACACTAAATTGACCAAAGGTGATTATAATAAAGAATATTCAAAATGAAATAAAATAAGAAATGAAGGATGCCACTACCAAACCATTATTGATTGGTCCAAGATATTTCCTTTGTCTAGAGTACTAAATAAACTACTAAAAATTGATCCAAATCCTCTCACTGTCATTTCCAGAATAGCTAATGGAACCAAGTTCAAAGGGTTGGGGAGGGAGGTTTAAAAATAGCTTTGGTAATTAGGTAAGGTATGTTAAGAAGGTATAATGGAAATAATCCTCATAGACAATACTTTAGGTCTCTCAAGCACAATAACACTTGAGTGTATAATGTTCATTAGCTCATCAAGTTCATCCCCATATGGTGTAGCAAGATAACATGCTCTAGATCCATAATTTGAAATAATGATATAGGGGCATATCTAGTTAGGTTTTAACTTTCCCTTGTTCTTCTTCTCAGTCATAGTATTCTTTTGTTTCTCTTGGAGGACCATATCCCCAAGCTTGAAATCTCTATGTTTGACCCACTAGTTATAGTAGCCATAGAGTCAACTCTGGTATGATTGAAGGCTATTTATAGTGGCCATGAATTTTTTATAAAGTAAATATAGCTCTTATAGGTAATCTACTCAACATTTTTCATCATCCAAGACATGTTTTAGTGAGTTACATAGAGAAGGTAACTTGACCTCAATGGGAAGAATGATCTCAGTGCTATAAACTATGGAATATAGAGTGGTTCCTATTGGGATATGATAATTAGTGTGGTATACCCAAAGGGAATAGAATATTTGGAGTTTTCAATCATGGCCAACATCATTAAAAATATTTTTAAGGATGTTGACAATGGTTTTGTTAGAAGCTTCTACCTAGATGTTACCTTGTTGGTAATATGGGGTAGAAACATGTTGGGTAATATTGTACTCAACATGTAGCATTTTGAAATAATTGATTTTCAATGATCTACCATTATCATAAATAATGTTGGATGGGATACCATAATGTCAAATGAGATGATTAAATATGAACTTGGAATTTTGTTTTCTAGTCACGTAAGTGAGGGGACTAACTTCAACCCACTTAGTGACATATTGGTAGCAATAAGTGTGTGTTTATGGACATAAAATAAGGTAGGGTTTATCTTCCCAATGAGATTGAGTCCCCATTTATTAAATGATCATGGTGTAAGAATTGGTTTTATAATTTTTTTGGGTCATTAATCACATTGGTATGCCTTTGACATTTATTGTACCTTTTGACATATGCAACTGCATTTGTATCCATATTTGGATAATAATACCGATACGTAAGAATTTTTTGTCTAGGAAGGCCCCACTAGTGTAGGATCCACATACTCTTTCATTAAATTATCATAATGCTAAAGTAAATTCTACCAAATTTAAATAAAGAAGCAAAGTTCCATTAAAGCTACAATCGTATAAGGTTGGTCAAAGTAAGGTATAATGTGAAGCTTGGTTTCTAAAGGTATTTTATTGTTTTCATGATAGGTATGGTGGAATAATATGGTATGAAGGTAGATAAAAAGGTTTTAATACCATAAATATAGGACCAATAATATCATATATCATTTCGATAGTTGAAGGTTCATGAACTAGCACTAAAATATTTTTGATGAAGATTTGGTATTCTTTTCCCTTGTCTATGTGATGGATCAAAGAGATAATGGTGGCCATGGAATACATTGTTATAGTACTAGCCCTTGGTATGTGTTTTAATTAAACGTCATCAATATACTATTTGAGTGTATTGACCATGGCTTTGTATGGCACCAACTTGTCATTGTTGGTCTGAAAGTGGTCTGCAACTTGATTGATGATTAATTGAGAATCACCATAAACCTTAAGATGCTAAATATTCCATTGTAATATTTTATGAAGACCTATGACAAGTGATTCAAATTCAGACATGTTTTTAGTATAAGCAAAGTTGATACAAAATGATTTAGGGATAAAATCCCCCTATGGTGTAATAAAAAATAGGCCTGCCCCTGATCCATGTGATGTAAATGAGCCATCAAAAAATATATTACAATGTTCCTTCTCAAGAGGTGTTTTTAATGATGGTCTTGATGGACTTATCTGGGAATTAAAAAGTTAGAGGTTCAGTACCTAGAATGGGTGCTTTAACAAGCTAAGCTACAAGTATTTATCCCTTAATGGATTTTTTGTTGACATAATTGATCTCAAACTCACTCATAAGCATGATATATTTAGCCAATTGGCCTTGTAAAATTGTCTTGGATAGTAGAAACTTGAATGGATCTACTTTGGAAATAACTATGGTGTTGCTATTTAACATGTAATGTCATAGTTTTTGAGCTTCAAAGACCATAGATAAATATGATTTTTTAATAGGTGTATATTTATGTTCATACACAACTAGTGTATGTCTTACATAGTACACAACATGCTCTTTTCCATTATTGTCATGATGAGCTGAAATTACCCCCAAAATTTTTTCTATGGTAGATAGATATAGTAGGAATCGGTTTCATGGCATAGATGATAACAAAATAGGTGGATTGGCAAGGTAGTCCTTTAAGTGCTGAAAAATTTTCTAGCATTATTTGTCCTAATGAAATGCAATACCTTTCTTCAACATGTGTGTAAATGGATGGAATTTGTTGGATAATTGAGCAATGAAGCATCAGATAGATTGGATCTTGACCTACAAATTATGGAGCTACTTCAAATTAGAAGGTGGTGGCATCTCTGTAATGGCTTGTACTTTGGAAAGATAAAATTCAATGCTTTTGTGAGAGATGATAAATCCTATAAATTTTCCTGAAGTAAGTCCAAAAACACACTTCTTAGGATTGATTTTGACCTTGTATTCTTACAGTCTCTCAAATATCTTTCTTAGTGTAGTTAAATGATTGGCATGGGTCTTTGATTTACCCAATATGTTATTGATGTAGTCTTCAACAATTTTATACATCATATCATGAAAGATGATGTTCATGGATATTTGGTATGTGGCCCAAACATTCTTGATATCAAATGGCATAATTTGATAACAAAATATTCCCCATGGAGTGGTGAACGATCTGGTTGTATCCTAAAAATCCATCCATTAGTGAAAGCATTTCATACTTGGTTATAGAATCAACTATCATTTTAATGCTTGGTAGAGGAAAGTAATAATTAGGATAGACCTTATTTATATTTTTAAAATTAGTGAAAATTTTGATACCTTCTACCTTCTTGATAACTAGCACAACATTTGAGATCCACTTTGAGTAGTTGATCGGTCAAATACATCTCACTTCTACGGGTTTTTCCAACTATTTCTTTACTAGTACAATAGTGTGAGGATGAATCTTATGTAAATTTTGCTTCACTAGTTTGGCATTAGGATGTACAATAAGGTGGTGTACAACCAAGGTGGGGTCCAAAATTGGCATGTCTAATTACGCCCAAGCAAAAATTTCAATAAATTCCATCAAAAAGGCTATAAAGTTTTCACACTCTCCCTCAATAAGGGACACACCTGATTTGATCCATTTTGGGTTGTCTAGAGTCCTAATGTTGACTTTTATAGTGTTTTTATGAGGAGAGTTGAACCATCCTCCAAAATGGTTGGCAATGATTTAAATTGGCCTGCACCTACAAAGTCCTCTATTTAGACTAGTTCTTCAATATTTATTAAATAAGATGAATTAGAATCTTCCAATGGTAGGATGGCCAAGTTACAAACATTTTTAGAAATTATTGAATGATTTGGTCAAAGGCATGTTGTTCTTCAGAACTAAACTCGGACCCAAAATTTAGTTTTTCATTGGTAATATCCTGAGATATGTCTGAGGAAAGGTGAAAACCCCCATATAATGGCTCTTGAAATAGGTTTTCACCAAAATACTGGCCTTTCTCTTTAATTTTACCCTAGTATAAAAGTGCCTCAAAAAGGTTTTCACTTTGAGACTTCAATGTTTTAGTTAATTGTTTGTGGCTAGGGGTGTAAGGGTGTTCACCCATTTTACAAAATAGGCTGTAGGATCCAACTTGATATAAAACCCTTGTTTTTGGTCTCTCAATAGAACATTGTCTTTTAGGCCTAAAAATCATAAAAGACATCATCATTCTCAAACTCATCAATAGGCACTATAGATTCTTGTTGGTCCTAGATTATAAGTTGAGGGTAATAAAGAAGAAGCAGATTGTTATGAATAATAAGGTTAAGGGTAAAAATGGATGTGTGTCAAATATATTAGTATTGGTGAGGTCATCATAAATATTATGATCAGACTTTGCTTTCATTTCATCATCATTGTCACTAGTCATTAGTGTTGGAATATGAATAAGATACGTGGGGTCACCCCAAGTAGTTTAAATCCAAGACCATAGGTTTATTTGTATTGAGTTATATAAATTATCTCAAATGTTCCTTGATGATTGGCTTGAGGCCTCCTCCTTCATAGGATTAATTCTCCATGATCCTATTAGGAATGGAGTATTTGGAATTTTTATAATAGTTGCCTAGTTTGTCATTATATAGCCAAGTTTCATTATTTGCAAGTAGGCCCTGTTCTTGGCCAGTGGCTAGTATGAAAATGATAGGTACTATACTATAGATTTTATCCTTTCCATTTTTCTATCATTCCATATAAGGTGGTTTATCTTTATATCTTCCATAGGACTTAGGTATCTATGGAATATTGGTGATACAAAACATGTCATGAGTTAAATATTCTCTTGGGCCATTGGCCAAAATGGTAAAATTATTATATAATTCAAGAGGTGGAATATAAGAGGATGAATCAAGGCTATCTAGGTCTATACAATTGACCTCTAGAAAAGCAACAAGTATTTCTTTGCCTTTGTCCCTTTTGGGAATCATATCTAAGTTAAAATGGTAGTTATAGGTTTCGTACTCAGCCTCCAAATGTTTGAAATGTTGGTAAGGATATAAATATCCATTGATGGTAACCTTCATGCCTAAATGAGAGAACTTGAGACACTGGTGCAATATTGGAGGGATTACATAAATCTCATGTATCCAAGGTCTTCCTATAATCAAATTATATGATAGGTCTATGTCTAACACATGGAAAAACATATCATGGGTCAAGGGTCCAATGATAACTAGTAAGTTGATGGTTCTTTATGATTCCCACTCTTCATTATTATAGGTCTTGATAGTGATTATCTCTAGCTATAGATCAATGATTGTATATCCAATATGCTTGATAATATTTAGAGACATAATATTTAGGCCTAAACTATAGTCTATGAGGACAAGTTTCACTTTTTTCCACATTATGACAAATTCAATATATAACAAACTGTTATGAAGAGAGCCAAGCAATGTCATATCACTTTGATCAAAGGTTAACTATTCACTAGGCCTAGATGTCTAACTAAAACTTGAAATTTGTTTGGGCTTATGTCATTTGTAACTTGGGATTAGCCTAGGAATTTTGTTAAGATGTTCTTGTGGATAGTATGTGTACATAACAACTAAAAAATGGAGATTTATGTGGGAATTTTATGAATCTGTTCCACAATGTTGAATGCATTTTACTTAAAAATGGTAAATGTCTTGTTTTAATTTATAATGATGGGTTAAATGTGTTTATTTATAGGTAGTTTTGGGTCGAGAATGGTAATCCTAGACTACAGAGTTATGGTTGCACAATCAGGGTTAGATATAGGAACAATATTTATAGAAAATGATGGTGAAGGGGGACCAGATAGGATACATCTCAATTATTGATGTACATGTTTATGGTCACAAGATAATGATGAGTTATTGGTATAAGTTATAAAAGTAGTAATCCCTACTTATTGGTACACTTGTATGTAGTCCTAGGTCAAGGAAAGATCACTGGCATAGATGGGCTGATTGGAACTATTTAGCAATGGTCTTATTCTATTAGCACTTGTTCTTGGATTGATGGAGATGGTGGAAACATAACCTCATACAAGATGACCTACAAATTTGTTATAGTCATGTGAAATTACATGGTAAGTTTTTTTTGTATTAGAATCATTATAGCCTTGGTTCTATCCATTCAATTGACATTTTGGTTATTTTTATTGGTACTACTATTGTTATCAAAACTATTGATACTATTGTTTTTATTAATCTAGACTTTATTATTATTTATATTGGTTGTTATTATTATATTGTAGAAATGGGTTTGTATATATACCTAGGTTCATATTGGATGTATATGATCTATTATCTAATGTTATCTCCCTATTTTACAACATATTTTCAATAAAGTGTTTGATCTACAAATAATGGAAAAAACTATATCCAAAAACATGGTGGTATTCACATAACTAATTCTCTCGGTACCAGTCCAAATATAAAATACCCTTAGGATAGTGTTTTGAAATTGGCCAAGTAATCAGATTAACAATGGATAGATTGTAAAACATAGATTCAATAGGTTCTCCAAGGTCACTAAAGACTCTAAGAGTAGGCACATTTATCCTTGGAGGATGGGTTTGCAAATGGAATGGTTGTTGTATTTATTGAGTTGGTCTAAGCTATTATGAAGGCTATACTTGATGAATAGGTTCATGATGGGGAGTAATTTGTATTTGTATCATTGGTTGAGAATATGGGGTTTTGCACTATTTGGACATGTCACAATTTAGTTACTCCATTTCCAACCACATTCTTGTTGCAATTGAATTTCTTGGATTTTTCATAATTACTAGCCTAGATTGGTATTGATGCTTGCATTTGGACTTAGTTTTGGTTCTAATTTTGGCCTTTTCCTTGGTTTTGGTTTTGGTTTTAATTTTATGAGGTAATCTTAATAATATATTTATTAATAAGTGCCTTTTTTATTATCAAACCCTTCGTGATAATCTCTTTAAAAGTGTGTGCACATTATAGCTCTATATGGTATGATATCTCACTATGCAAATTTTTGGTAAACATAGTGGCCAATTATTTATTTGATAATCTGTGGGTGAAATGACTATCAAGTGATCTCCATCTCTATAGATAGATTGTGAATCTTTCATCAATTTTATTCTTAGCCTAAGTCAAATATACCAATGAAACCTTCTATTCAATATTTTAGGAGAAATGCTAGATAAACTTGTTTGAGAGGTAATCAAAATTAGATACATAATTATTTGGTAATTTTATAAACCAATCCAATGCCTATCCTTCTAGATTCTAAGGAAAAAAATTAGGAGGTTTATGTCACTATAAGCCACCAGCTAACAAGCAACAAATAATTCTATTAAATGGGTCTTATGGTCTCCTTTACCCTTATATTTGTCAAATTTTGGTAGTTCATACCCTAGAGGAAATGGTATCTAGAGATACTCCATGTTTAATGGGTAGGAATACATGTCATCGAATTTAAACTTCTCGGTTTGTTTCCTTACTTTAATGGTGGTGATTGCATCCTTCATTTACTATAGTTCTTATGTTGAAAAGTTAGTAGAACACTGGCCTAACATGGAGGCTAGGTGGTCAAAGGTAGTTTACCTTGACTAGGGTATAATGGTGATATGGTTTGTTACAAAATTTTGGTTTGGTTAGGGAATTGAACAGGAATATGCATCTACAAATTGGGATGAGTTTTTTGGAAGTTCATGAACTATGGTGAAATATTTTGGTCTAGGTTCAATATATAGGCCTAATTTTGAAGGAATTATGGTTGTAATAGAATGATATGGCTTGTGGTAAAGTATTATGCCTATTTATATTGAGTAGGGACTTGATGCTGACTAATCAAACATAGATGAATAAAGGGAACTTGTTATAAACCAAGGCCCTATCATTGGATTTGTGGCATATTTGGAACAAAAGGTAATTATTTTCTAATTTGTATGTGTGGAAAAATGATACCTCTTTATTTTGAGAACACTTATTGGGAATTAGACATTTGAAGAGTGTTTGACATTTATATATACCCAATAAACATAGATTTTTGATTAGATAATGTTTTTGATTGTAAAGGTATGTTGGCCTAAAATTGTTGAGGTATACTTGTCACTACCTAATGAGGTGGAACATTTATTTCTCCTTATTTCGATGGTAAAATGTTTTTCCTCTACTGCATTGGTATATTGGACTATGCCTATTATTATGGAATTTTATTCATCACCTGTTGAGGTGGAGTAGCATTCATCATGCTTTGTTGAGTCAAGGCACTAGTTGGCATTTAACTAATTAGTCCTTACAGTTGCGTGCTTGAAGAATCAACTGGTTGAGGATTAAAGGTAACATGTTATGCTAGGGATGTAGGATTTCATGCCCCCTTCTATAGTGAAACACTTGTGGTGTTAACAAAAGGCACTTATATGGACTAGTTTTTGGTGCATTTAAACCACTTTGGCCTAGATTGGATGACACATGCATGTTATCCACTATGTTTAGCACATTCATTTACATATAAGTAATAAAAACTTATTTAATAGCTATGGCATTGAACATATATCTAAATTAAGTGCTTTATGAAAATGGGTCTATACCTAGATTTATTGACCTATCAATTTGATTAATACTCTTATTGAAGGATCTAGCTTGATGAGTGGATAATTTGACATGTTCATGTTATTAAAGTTGTGTGCTATGTTTAAATAGGTTTGGCATGTTGTTTGCATTTGTATTAAATGGTCCTCCATGAGGCCTTTTCTTGTGACACGCATATTTTGGTTTTGATATGACATCGACATGAGATCTTGAAAATTGATATAAGAGGCATATTCAATGTTTTGATTATAAGGCATGTTATAAGGCACTCTAACTAGACTAGGAAAATTTTCATAAGGGAAGATTGCTGGAAAATTGGCCCCTACCTCCATGGCTCTGACTAAAACTTCATCCTTATTTTCAATTAAGTTATGATCAAACAAATAGGAATCATATGTTGATGGCATCATAATGTAATATAATTATTATTGAAATTTTTCTACAACCAATGATATGCTAGCATGGTACTAGATGGTTTTTTCTTGGTTCCACTTTGAGTATAAAGGCATCTTAACCAAATAGTGAGCTAAGGGATCTTGGTTTTGTTTGATAGATTGAGTATTATATGGAGGATAAGGATATATATATAAAACTACATCATCATCATAGGTGTCTTGAAAAAAGTCCTACTATACGACCACATTATCATATCCTAAATTTTGCATGGCTCTGTTACAAGTATAATGAGACATATCTAACTTGATGATGAACATTTCATGGAAAAGGTCTAAAGTTATACAAAATCTAAAAAATAATGTCCAAAGGAAAAATGGTTTAAACTTGGTCTAACTTGGTCTAAGAAATGGAGTTGTATCTCCAAAAATATGCTAAAACTTGGTCTAAAATAGTCTAACATCAAATGTCTAATTCCAAATGTCTTACATAAAAGGTTAAGTGGATAAAATAAAACTAATTTTCCAACTTAGGTATAAAGTGTTTCAAATAAGTCTAAACTAGGTCTAAATAAAAAAAAGTTGCTAAGTTTTTTGGAAAACAGGGCACAAAAGCTAAGCGTAAAATAAGCATTTGCTAGGTCTTTCAAAAAAAGCACAAAAGTTAGATTTTTAAACAAAACAAGGTCTAAAAAGAAAGAGAGTTAATCTTAAAAAATTGAAACACTTTGGCACAAATTAGCCATTCATATTTAAACATGAACTTGGCCATTTGGCAAAAGACATGAAATAATAGGCATATGAAAGATGGACTACTTCCACAAATTTGAGCACAAAAATAGTTTTCAAATTGAATAAAGAATTAACCTAAGTTACTCAACATAAAAGTGAAAGTCAAATGCTCTAAGCCAAAAATACATAAATCCTAAATATACATAAATCAATGTTTAGATCTAAACTTGTTAAGGTTAATTTTGAACTCAACTTAGAAAACTTGTCTTTCTTAAAACATACAATATGCTAGACAAAAATGAATGGCATGATAGCACTAGGTATAGATCCAAAATGCACATGTGGTTATGATTTCAAAATTTGGAATTTTGGACATAAGGAAATAAGTATTTGAAATTATTCAAGCAATGTAATGACATTATCATGCTATAAAAATATGGAAAATATTATGTTTCAAGACCCAAAGACACAAGACTTGGAATGATTTGGATAACATAAAGACACACTTCTCAATCAAGTGACACACACAAAGGTTTTGATAAAAATTTTAATAAAAATGTGTGGTGTCAAATGGAGATCATAATGCCTCTTTAAATAAAGGAGTGATGTATAAAAAATACTTTTTTTTGATGTGGTAAGACAAACAAATATTTAGACTTGAAACCATGTAAGTAAAAAGGACAAAAATGATATAAACACCTAAGTGCAACATCCTAAATCCTAAAATTGACAAGGCTTCATAGTAATGTCAAATTATATTAGTATACTTATTCTTGAGAGGATTTTAATTGTTAATCCAAAAAGTGCATGAAAAGTAAGGTTTTTAGGCCCCCTCTTCTCTCAAGAGTTCATACTATGACATGGAACTTCAGGCTACTCACCTTGCATCAAAAGTATGTCCATGGTAAGTGGGGTTATTTTAAACTATTAATTTTTTCTCATTTATAGATGGTCCAAAGTATGGTTGACACTAGAGATACAATCACATCATTTGGATCTGAATAAACTATATTATTATGAAAAGCTCTTGTCCTTTTCAAAACCACTACATCCATCAATTGCTTAGTGTAGTGCAATGTCAGAGTTACCCCTACAGTCCAAGGTTAAGTACCACTAACAAATATTTTTTTAACCACTCAAAATAAGCATCCCAATGGGTCACCCTCAATTTATATACCCAACCATGGAGTGGGGTTAAAATTATTTTAGGATATGAATTTATGAGTCAAAGTTTCCTTGGAAAACTTGTGAGAAGGCAATGAACTCTTCATGACAAGCCAAAATGCATGAAAATAAAGAAAAATGGAAGGATTTTAGAGTCAATTTTTATCCACCTAAATCATTCATATTTTGGGGATGGGTTCAAATACTTTCCTTTCATGCTTTTATACCAAAGTGATAAAGGTAAAGAGTGGGCATTTTTGGTCACCTGAGTTCCCTAATTGGGATGGGGGGAGAGCATACACACGTCACTTATTTTGATAAACAAATATTTTAATAAAAAAATATGAGAATGAAACTCTTAACATTATTTAACTAATGTGAGAGTTCATTTTAATCACCAAAACAAAGTATGTATTGAAGTTTGAGCCCCTTGGCATTAGTTGTTGATAAACTTTGTAAAAAATTCAAAAACAACTAAGGCATGAAAAGAATTAGGTATATTTGAAACACCAAATTAAGTGTGTGTAAGATTTAACCATGCTTAAACTTTGATTTTTACACCTTAAAAATTGCAAATTGTTAGAGGGGTTGCCTACTTATAAGCCCAAAAATAAGTGAGAAAACAAAATTTAGAATTTAGCTCTCAAGTTTTTTCCTATCTTAGAGATTGATTTTCATCGATCCATGTAGATATCGAGGTTGATCCATAGAGATTGATGTTTATCAAAAAGATCATAGACATTTCCATATAAAAACACAAAAATTTAGGTTATTTTGACAAAAAAAATGGTTGATAAAATGAGCTCAAAAACCAAAACACCTCACTGGATCCTACAATAAAATGGTAAAATAAATAATATGCAGGTTCTTAAACACATAATGAAGACAAAAATATCAATAAAAAATCATGTTAGTTACATCTCCACCATGATCTATTTTTCACACAAGGATCGTGGTTGATTCAAATAATCAACATCGATCTATAAAATTAGCATCGATCCCTGTAACTTGGATTAAAAATCAATGCTAATCCCTAAAAATTGTGAGTTGATTAAAATATAAAGACATAAAAAATGAATTAAAAACAAGAAACTTGAATATTTTTATGCATCCATTAGAAAAAATAAAAGTAAAATATCGTTATCATTGGTTATATGGAATGCTTTATCCCACTAGGCATGCCAACATGTGTTGGTATTGTGTTAGTCTCATAAAATAAATGAAATAAATAGACTAAAATCCTAACACCTCTAGCATAGACACTAGGGAGAGCTTAGGTAACAAAAATATGATGAAATACAACTAAAAAACAAAGGAAATCATTCATTTACCCTATTTATATCTCTAATATGGCTTTCTCATCTTGTGCATCAAGAAGTCTTTGACAATGAAGCTTACATGGCTCCACCTTTCCTTAGCACCTTGGATTTTATTGCTTGGATTAATATTTGGAAATGGTAACATTAATTTAATGAGGCTTATGAAGTAATTTTTTCATAATAAATCTTATCCAAGATTAAAAATGAAGGGGTATGGCCATGTATTTATAGCCTCAAGAATAAAATATCCCCCAAGGTGAGTTAAGGTTGAGTTTAAACATGGAATGGGTTTAAACTAACCTCGGGTGAGTTGAGACTAACTCTATTTGAGTTAATAGTTGTCATTTAATTATGATTTTTAGTTCCTAGGTGTGTCTCTTAAATTATATATTTTAGGATATTTTCAAAGGGCTTGACAACTCATAAAGGTAATGGTGGAAAGGCTCTATATTTTGATTTTTAAAATTTTCATTTTTTAGATATTTATTAATTAAAAATGGATAATTAAACTAAGAATTTAATCTTGTTTAATTATATTATTGATTTTGATTATTATTTTTTCTTCTTTCAATATTTGATCAAGTTCCCTACTTAATGGGTCCATAGGTCAAATTGACAGTTATTAGGTTGCAAGGTGATTAGGGGATGAATCTGTGAGAGGTTATTGTTATATATGG